>OZ010571.1:43720635-43780635 GCA_963932145.1 Acanthosepion lycidas | reverse complement strand
TTAAAATATATAAACTTCTACGTTTTCTAATGAAATGTTTGATTCCATGGATTTATAAGCAACAACATTATAAAATTTAACTTGAGAAGCTAATAAAATATGAACAAACGTCATAATTTATATTAAAAACAAATGGATATTCAGCTGTTAATTAGGGAGTAAAATGTAAGAGACTTCAGATAGACATTGATGGAGCTGTTTCCGTAGTAATAGTTTTTTTTTTTTTTTTTTTTTTGGTAAGGTGGACATGATAGCCTCACGCGCAGCTGGTTTTGTTTTTAGAGTTGTCATTCTCCAAGACTCCATTATACAATTCGCACATCCCATATAAAACACCTGCAATTTGATTCTCAATGTACAATATTTACGTTTATTGAAGATGTTTTTCGAAATCATCCATTTGTCGCTTTGTACATTTTTAAAAAAAATCCCATACAGTGTAATTTTGTCTGTGCATCTCTCATCTTTTCGGTGCTCCTGTGAGTAGGTTTGGTAATAATAAGAGCTTGATAAATAAAATTGTCAAACATAACGCAGTTTCAAATAACGAACATACCCTGACAACTATTCATCTCAGAAATGAAATGCTAAATTATACAAATCATAATAATCTTATACTGAATGTGAAAGAATAAACAGAAAAAAATCGTTAGGGACAAAGAAAAAAGTACAGTAAAGTCATGTGATACCAGTCCTCCCGAAAAGGGTCTGAAAACCATACCAAGCCATGTAAATGAAATTGGGTAGACGGAACTCTTGAAAGCCGTTAGTGGTTGCGTTAGAAAGAAGTCACAAGCCATCTTTTTTGAGACTTGCTAGCCTTGTTCAGATTGTTGATCACGTTAGATAACACACTCCCTTCAAGCAACTGAAACTAAGATCTGCTCACCATAGTTGCAGTATAAATCACAGTTGGGCTATGTGGGTGTTAAACAAACACAAATGTGCCTGAACAGGCGTCTGCAACGGGGATTAGCTAGCCGCTCTAGTAGACTGACATCATCGGATACAAATGATTGCGCCATTTATTTATTTATGTATGTATGTATATATGCTTTTAGGATAAATTGCGAATCGTTAGAATAACTAATGTCAGTCAAGATTAGAACATAGACCAACTTGTTTGTTTAATACGAGAAACTATTTCTAGCTTCAGCTACACGTATCAAATAATTCATTTATAAAAAAAAAAGTAATGTTTTATAATGCTTAAATTCATTGCTATCAATTCTCATTTTAGAAGAAAGTTATATTACCATAACAATTTCCGCGTGTGATGTTGGCCATGAATATTATATATTGTATAATAAAAGGCATATATCCGTAACAATATATTCATCGGATTTTATCAGGAAAAAAAATTAAATTAAATTTTAGATTTCCGCTCGATTCGTCCGATTTATTCATCAGCTAACAAATCAGTCTTGGGCGAATTTGTGTTGACCGATTGTGATAATTTATTCAACTTCAGATAATCTCATTGTCTCATTCATCAAAAAGGTTAAATGGTCATCGAATCATAAAACAGGGACACCAAGTTAGTTACTATACGTTTAGGATCAGAGTTGAAGCAGACGTTAGCATAACAATTTATTAACTTCATTAAAACGATGACCAAAGAAATTGGACAAAGGTCTGAAGAGTAATAATAGATCTATATATATATTTGGATATATTGATTTTAGAAGTAAATATCGTTAATGATATAATGAATGATATTGGGAAGTATACATGCCTAGATATATGCTTTTATTGATTTACAAGTATATATGTATAAATATTTGTAGATGTTTGATTTTTTCTTGAATGATTTTAGAATTATAAATTTAAAAATATTTAGTTATATTGATTTTTTCTCTCTCCCTCTCTCTTTCTTGCGATATGTATATATATATATATATATATATATATATATATATATATATATATATATGATTACATAATCCCTGAAAGATTTTAGATGTGTATGCATATATATATATATATATATATATATATATATATATATATATATATATATATATTACATTTTTATATTCAAATAGACTATGACTATGTTGAGGTAATTTTTTTTTTTTTTTGCTGTATAAAATGCATATGCTCTGCTTAAATAAAAACACCGAGCTCTCGGTGGATCAGTTATAATAATTAATATTACTAGGATCCACTAGTATATATATATATATATATATATATATATATATATATATATATATATATATATATATATATATATATATATATATATATATATTATTTTAGAAGTAGAAACTTACAAATATTTGGTGTTATTGATTTTAGAAAGCTATATATATATATATATATATGTATATATATATATATATATATATATATATATATATATATATATATATATATATATATAGCTTTCTAAAATATGTATATATATATATTTCTTTATATTAATTTGCGTTACAAACTTACAAATATTTACTGAGATTTTACAAATATGTATACATTTTTCTTTCAATTGATTTAAAGTACGTGATTATATAATACTTTTAGATGTACATCTGTATGATAATTTTGCTTATATAGTTTATATTCATAAATATAGCAATTTCTTAAGAAGTAATATATTTTTTTTCTTTATTAATCCAACAGATTTTATTTTAACCGTTATTTTTAGTAATAGTGATATTTGAGTTTCTTGGCTATATTCCACTCTTTTCGCGATTTTATGGATGATGACTTTTTTCTCACTTTATAACCTATCCCCGCAGAAATGCAAAGTTGTCTTCACATCCTGGTAAATGTTTTAATGGGCTCCATTTTTACTTTAAACTGTTCCGACCTTTTCTCTGAGTATACGCTCTATCTACATCTTTTCTTCGGCCTTCCCAAAGTAAGATGGAAGTTTCACTTAGACTGATGTTTTACACGAACCACATTTATACTGAATGGATCTCGTGGGGTTATTTCCATGAACACTTCAATCATGATTTCTCCAAGTCAAGGGTCGACTGTCTTATTTCCTTCTTCCACTTACAGTCTTCCTTCCATACCAAATTCCCTTTCTTTCATACCACAGCTCATTCAACAATATTTTGAATATAACCTCTTCCCTGAGTGGCTCACAATTTTTGTCTCGGTTGAAATTCAGTAGAAGGAAATATTTGCTTTATGGGCCTTTTTCCAGTTTTCTATCGAATTATTTTTCCCCGTAAGAGAATTCTGTAAATGCTAATCAGAATCTGGAGAATACGGCGGAAGAGTTGGCATTTTCTATAATGACAGTCAACATTTACCCACCAAAAACAATTATTTCATGGTGATCCAAGAACCATATAACATTAACAATGTTATCTTAACGGGACATTATGTCCTTTCTGTTAGCTATTTTTCTGGCGCTTTTCGTTGATTGATGTCTCCAGCTGTTATACCTGGGAGCAGTACTTGTTTAAATAAATCAACTGTTTCAGGGAAAAGGAGGACCCAGCAACTAATTCGTTTCAACTTCGAATATATACCAAGCATCAAATATATTTCATGACATATTCAATGACTCACACTGCCTTCTCAGTAAACTGCATGTACCAATTGTATATATCATGCATTACAAAAGCTTGCAATTTTTTTCATCCGTATTCCTGAACTAAATCAATAAAAAAACGCGACAAATTAGACATTTTTTTTTTTACATCACAGCTGTTATAATATATGAAAAACGATCCATCTGAATTAATTTTTCATCTGCTTTTCTAGCCCGGACAAATATATATAGACTATATAATACAAATATACTGATATTGGGATGAAAGTATATTTGAAGTCTTGAGGGTCACGTGACGTCCGGTGAGTGACCTCAGTTTATAGACTGTCGAACGTCTGCTGATATTTATCACGCATGGAGAAAAGACGTCTCGACTCACGCCAGTTGTAATGTAGACTGCTGACACGACAAAGCTCACGAACCCAGAGCAGTAGCGCGAGCAGAGTATCCAACATTAACTCATCAGTAACATTATGAACACCACCGTTAGGAAAATAAGAGCCTCACTCTCTTTAGCCCCTTTCACACTGTTTGTTGTATACATATATTGTAATGTTTCTGTGTCGAACAAATTAGTGACGGGCATGTATATATTAGTATAAAAATTATTTTGAAAAGAGTTCATGTTTTTAATTCCTTCCTTTAAAATAATCTGTTCTGTACGTGTTACAATATCGCGGGAATTTTAATACCTATAAAGGCAAAATGCAAATTAGAAATATTCATTCTTGTCATCATTACCGATTTCAATTTACCTCATATTTTTCTAGGCAACTGAAATATAATGTGTGCGGTTCTTGATGAATTACGCATATTAACTATCTGCAAAACATCAAATATGACCACCTGCATCTGAGCATTGATTATTAGGTTATTTCCTGAATATTTTTCTAGTGAATTCTAGTTTTATTGACAACTCCATTACTTTTGATAGATTAATTCAATCTTTCCGAATATCTACAAGAAAAAGTGAAATAAAAAAAAAAAGGTTGATGTAGAACAAGCGCGAATAGAACCTCATTGCAGTGCTGTTGCATTGGATCCTCTTCTGAGGGGGGGTTGTTTGACAGGGTCTGTTCCATAAACACTTTCTTTCTTCTCTCGCCTGTCTTCTCCCGGTTGGTGATTGCTGGTCGTTTTATTTCATTCCTCTTCTTCTCGGTGTTGCGAAATGTTCTTTGGGTTCAGAGCCGAAAAGCATCAACAAATAGAACATTTATCTTAACTATTATTTTATTAAGCATGTCGACGGGTACTCAAGTGGGAGTTACTATTAGCCGCTTTCAAACACGAAAAACTCACACGTCTATTTCCTTTGACGTGTAACAACAAAATCTCGAAAGACCCTCACACACTGGGGGTATAGTGTTTTCACAAACGCAATCTAAAACGTCTAGTTAGCCTGACGTTCGAACAGCAACTCCTCGTCAAACCTTAATCTATAACTCATTTCCACGTTCGGCTCAGCCAATCAAAGTCGACTTCCCTATTTTGTCTACCATCTGACCTCAAAGGCCAGCCTCAAAAGGTCTGGGCCAAAATATATTGCTACTAAAAATAATAGTCTGAAACTATTTTTTAACACAGACAACAGCAGCTTCAATTACAACTGAATGCTCTGCTGATATAGCTTTGTGAACAATTAATTTGCCTTGAGGAGACAGCAAGTACCATTCGACCAGGATGGATATATATATATATATATATATATATATATATATTTTAAAGAAAGACATAATGATGTCAAAGAAGGAAAAAGATAAACAACGAGCAAGCTACCTAAGTTCTGTAAATGGATGGCAGAACAAGGAGTCCGATGTATAGGAAAAAGACAAATATTACTAAAGGCTACAAAATTTATGAACTTTTTAAGAGCCATTATCATCCACTTCGTGAAATAACGGTAGATTAATATTGTTTCGAACTTAAATTAGTTTCATCATGAGTGTACACAACCTAGAAATTAGGCCTTTTCTGTTACTTGTTCACCGAATACAAGAGCCACTCAAGTTAGTGGGTTTCTGAATCATATTGTAGTATTTGCATAAGAAGAGAATATGATAAGTGCATTTTAAAGGGGTATGTAAAAAGATTGCGATTATCTCGAATCATGAAGATGCTAAATTTTTAGAGATAGGGAAAACATTCATTAGGGTGTCTATTCCAAAAGTATCTGTTCCTAGGAAGAAGCTGATAGAGTGGAACTTCCTTCTTACAAATCGGATGATTCGTTCCAGTAATCGTGGAATGGCAAAAGAGCAAACCTGGCGAACCTAAAGAATGTAGCTCGTTTGAACATTGGCCATGGAAATAGCGGTAGGTTAACGAAAGACATACCTCGTTCCATCTGTGAAAGGCTTCTAGGATAATTCACCATGCACAAAGCCGCGTAGATTGTTTTTAACTCTATCAAGATTAGCAAGTGAGTACTGGAGAGTCGCAATTCACATAATGAATCAATTCTCCGTTTTGGGTCAGGTCTGACTCTTGAAAAGATAAGATGAGATGTCAGATACATACGGGAGTGGTAATAGAAACCGTAGATTCTTCCAGAATCTTCTGCGATGGATGAGTTCCATGAGGTATGGAGAGAGTTTTATTTCCAATATGCGTTCAAGGCTCGGATGCTCTTTGAGAGAACAACCAATCATCATGTTTGGTGATATTTCAGGGTCTGCTTGGTGAAGACGGAGGGTTACTAGTTTGGGTTTGGCGGTATTAATGTAACAAGAATATTCTTCTCCTGTGATCAGCCAATTCTATGTTAGACAGGAGATCAGATGTCATGTTCTGGTCAACTAGATTTTTAGAGATGCACCTATACACTCCTACATAATTATTCCCTACAAATATATGTTGGATCATTAATATGCATCAGAATGAGGTTAAAACCGAGAAGAGGAGTATGTGGAAAGCCGATATTGATCACATGGGGTTCAAGAAGATAGGCTATTAATAAACACCTTCATGAACCTACCTATTAGGAAACTGAGTCGGGTAATTGGTTGATTTTGTTTAGCGGCATATCAGCCACTATGGGTTATTAATGCCGAAATATAAATAATTTGAACACACTTTTATGGCTTCGACTAAATATATTTTTAACGTAATTTCATGCCTCCAATTACAGATAAAACATACTGCTGGTCATATCTTGTCGTTTTTTTTTATGAAATGTATTTTTGGTATTTTTACTATTAAAAATTATTTTTATAGTTTCATAATGCTTTTCTTTGGGATGCACACTATTTGCCCATTGATTGGATCCTAAAATGGGCTATAACCCCGGGTCAGGGTGCATCTGGAAAAACAGCTCCTGAAAACCTCCAATCTTCCGATCAGAGCCCTTGCTGCCGGCTCTTGTTTATCGTTATACTCAGGAAATTTAAAATTGAGAAAAGCTTTTCAGAGATTCTGTAGTTGGAGAGATTGTGTAGCACCTTTCACATCTTTTCAAAGGCCTTTGATATATCTAATGCTAACTTCCTAGTGATTAATTTATTATATATTACATCTCTGATTCTATGAGTAATGACAGGCCATCCGCAATAGACTTAGCAGAGCGAAATCCATATTGGTTATTGCTTAGGAAACTGTTTTTTCTTTAGGTGTTCAATAATCTTCTTATTGATTATAGACTGGAAAAATTTGCTAATGTCACTAAGGCATCTAATAGTTGATATTCCGGTGAGGATGAGAGTTTACATGCATTCTTAATATCATAACATGCAGATGAGAGCTTCTATAGATTGGGAGCATGTCATATTCAGATAGCGGTTAAATAGTTTTGCCAAGATTGGAGATAACTTTTGACTGATGTTGGTAACAACCATAGTGGTTTTATCCAGAGCCAAAGCTTTTGATATAGGTTGAATATTCATGTTTCGTGATAGAGATATTAGCGTGTTTGTGTTTAGTGAGAAGAGTGTATCAGGTAAATTGTGGTCCTTATTATCTAACTTGAAATTGGAGACAAATTTAATTGCAACAAGCCTAGGCTTGCCTTGCCTTGTCTAACGAGGGTAAATTAACCTCAGGGGCATTAATGTTAAATGGCACTAACGTTTTGCATCTAATGAGAATTTTATTGGAGATTTTCAAGAACTCACAGGAACCAAATACTTTTCATTTAACCTTGGCGTAGACAGCGCATACATTCTCTTTGGATTTTCTAGAACTATCTTGCAATGGTTGGTGAGATTTCTAATACAGTAAGAGTCCTACGACACCGTTCTCTCTGCTAGAGATATTAGTATTGTTTATTATGGACTATGATTGCAGCATATTCTTGTAAGAACTAAGACGAGCAGTTTGTTATGGCATTAAATTTTATGGGATAAATCTTTTAGAGATTTTCAAGAATTTTCAGGAACCAAATAGTTTTCATTCAACTTTGGCTTAGAGTGTTCATAGCGTCTCTTTGAATTTTCCAGAACTATCTTGCAATGACTGGAGATATTTCTGAATACAGAATATGCCGTACGACGCCATTCTCTCTTCTAGAGATCTTAGTATTTTTTACTTTGGGATATGACAGCATCACATTCTTTCAAGAACTAAGACGAGCAATTTGATTTGGTATCTATTTTATGGGATAAAACTTTTCATCCTGCAAAGGATCCTTTCAGAAATGAGGGAAGCAGTACTAAAGACACATTTTTTTTTAAATTTAAAGGGGAACTTTCGTAATGTAAGATCTGAAGCTGTGCTTACTTTGCACAAATACCTTTGCGAATCTGTTACTTCTTTCTAAATATTTTTTTAAGCAGAGAAAACCATTTCTTAATATGTCTCGACGCTGTCATACTAATATAATATTTAATGCATGTGTGCAATTTTTCATTTCGTGAAAAGGAACATACAGCCGGGGACGTCCTATTAAGCATATGTCACGTAGAAGTCGTATCATCAAGTAATTTCCTTGTTGCCTTAGAAATGTCATAAATAATCATGTTTCCCCAGCATTGCAGGCAAATCGGAAGGTTAAATGCCCGGTTTCGCTTGTCAAATTTCTATAACACTCACCAACACGTCACCAACCCATATATATATATATATATATATATATATATATATATATATATATATATATATATATACGTAGATGGATATAGGAAATTTATATTCATTTATATTAAATTTATATTTGACCGTATGTGTAATTGCGCTTCATTTAAAATCTGTGCACATATATATATATATATATATATATATATATATATATATATATAGGGAGAGAAAGAGAGAGCAAGAGGAGAGAAAAAAGATAGATAGATAGATAGATAGATAGATAGATAGATAAGCAGTATGTCTTCCTTCAAAGATGTTCCATTGAATAATATAGATATTATTGCGGCCATGTGCAATTAGCGTTTTTATACCGATCCTTTCCAGTTGTCTAATCAGTTTCGGATGAAATTCATCAAGGAATGTACCGTAGTTTTTTTTTTTTTTTTTTAACCCAAGTAATTTCGACGTTTCGATCATCTTCTGGGGTATATTACAAAGACGAACTTATTGTGACTGCGATAAATTCTGTCTTCTGTTGTGTTAGTGACTTTAAACAACGTGCGAACGCGCTCTGTTATAGTTTTTTGAATAAATTTTAAAACCTATAAGAGATGCTCCGTTTATTTATTAAACAGTATATTTATATATTTTCATCTATCGACCTTAATGCTCACGAAATCTTATTACAAAATAAAACTAATGCGCTGTTTGGATCGGACATGTTTTTCTAACCGTCTCGGCCACGAAGTCTGTCGATGGTCCAGCAAATTTGAATAGCGCTTTATAAAACCAAATCTTTCTCTGACTATCGATACATAAATCCCTGCTAAATATCGTATCCTAACTTAGACAAATCATTTTTCTTTAATGTTATTTCTCAGCCACTCAAGACGAATAAAAATAATATACTGTTTAAAAAATAAACAAATTTTATCCACTAAAAAGATAAAGTTTAATAATAAAATCTGTCGGATTAATAATACTTCTTCACACACACACACACACACACAGCAGATATATATATATATATATATATATATATATGCTCAAAAACCTTAGAAAAACTGCTCAAGCACCTTCCGTTCTTAGCCTTTTGAGGACGCCTCAGCCACAGCCCCCTCCAGAAGGAACGGTTATGCTTTTTAGAATGGTCTATTAAAGCTTGACACAAGGTCGGAGTTTAATGATGAGTTTTCCGGAAATGTCTATAAACATTACTAAAGCTCCTCTAACCCTACCACTTTTAAGAACGTCTTAGAGACCAAATGATGCTCTCAGCTAACTCCGGAAAATGAGTTACTACATGAGTGAGGGATGACCTGCTAGGGCTTGATCGAATATTTATTTCAAACTACACCGACTGTGATATCAGAGAAGTACATAGAGATTTATCAAGTGTAGCTTAGTTGTGAGACAAGGCCGCAAGTAAGGAGCACTCAGCGAATATTGAACTAAATACTCAGGTTTAAATGTGTTAGCTATAGATACTTACTAATTATTATACCACATCGTAGTGCATATATTCAAATCAAAGTAGGGATTTGTTCGTGTTCCCCCGTCGCTACTTAATTTTACATAAGATCGAATCGCTCAAGACCCTTCTGTACTTACCCATTTGGGGACGCCTCAGTCGCAGGTAATGACCCCAGCTACCTCTCTCTCTCATTACCACAGTTATTATTATTTTCAACTTCCTCGGCAGAATCGAACTCTTACGCGTGGGAAGTATCACGTCATATTAAAACTGAAGTAACAACGTCAGAATTTTGAATGGTTTTCAAACTGCTGCTATCGCTTGTTTTCACTAGAATCGCACCAAATATCGACGCCAGTTAGTAATGTTATTGAGTTTTTAATTATCTTTGAGAGTTGACTAAAATCTTATTTCGTATAGTTTCATAAACGCTGAGTCTGAAAACAGGAAACTATTACCACAAAATAAAATATTAGACTAGCAGCTCACATCGAAGCTAAAATTTCGTTGGTAACACTCTATTGGTTTATTAAAACGGAAATTATAATTTGGATGGTAATCATGAGAACCCTCTGGATAGATAATTTGAGTGAATACAACCCTCCATTAGCAGCGCTAATATTGAGTTGCAGAGTTACCTTCCGTGGACCAAAACCCTGTAGGCGGCGTTTTGCTACACGTCATGGATGATGATTAAAATATTTTTAGCTATACGTAGGAATAACAACTTTGGAATGACCAGAGTGCCGTTAAACACCGAAAGCAAGAAAAGTAGTATGTTTATTCGTTTGTGAAACCTTGTTGTTGAATTGCCTTCCGTTTCTCTTATTTTCTTTAAGTTAATTATTATTTACGTTAATTACAAGTCTATACTTTACTTCTTCGGTGTAAATGGTATAAAAAAAAGAAGAATACCAGTAAACATAATTTTTTAATGAAACTTGCCTCTTTGTCGTCACTACAATCTGCTATAACCCAAAGTTTCCATTCACACGAAGGTCAGGGCATATGCAATAGCCGGGTTAGTGACATTTACGGGGTGCTGGTATCCATTTAAAAATGTATTTCGAAGTCGTTGAGATTGATATAGTGGAGAACAAGTGACCTGATTCAGATAAACAAAATTCCTTTTTGTTAGCTTGTTTCGTTGTTTTTAATACCATTTCCTTTTAGAAAGTAAACAATCATAATTCTCCACAGATTGGATATCTGTATTATTGGTGAAATGGGATATTATCGATGACTTTCAAAGGCATCATTGTAAAATGGAACTCAGGAAACTAAACCGGAACTTGAACTCTGCTTTCCACTTCCACTTTACAAGCTGACATCCGTTTTAATACACGCATATTCTTTTATTACAGTATCAATGGGATAAAAATAGTTTTATACAAAAAAATCGGTAGCCGCTTGATTTTGAGAAGAGTTCATTACAAAATAAACGACCAAAAACTCATTTATTCCGTGACTTCTTATGCAGTTTTTCCAATGCCAAACGATATCAAACCTGATATATTATGATCTACAGTTATTTCACCGCTGATGTATGTTATTTTCTTGTGCTTAAGAGTAATACACATTCCATTTAAGAAGTTTAGAATATACCCAAAATATGGTATATATAAAATAATCTAATGATTGGATAAATTTTTTAAAATATATCCTCCATGTAGTTCTACTTGTAAGTGAACAACAACAAAAAAAAAAAAGAAAAAAAAAAGGAAAAGAAAATACAAATATTCTAATTAAAGTTGTTTTCGATAATAATATTCTCAAAAGAATTATTTTCTTGTTAATGGAATACCTGTCTTCGTTCTTTAGCAAATGTTTTCTTTTTCTTTTTGAGTTTTCTGAAACTAGTCTATCCTAGTCAATAAAATTATCCTGAAATTTTATCATATAGCTACCATTTGTGAATATACTTTGTAACAGACATTTGATAGTACACTATTCACTTTGATGTATATATATATATATATATATATATATATATATATATATATGCACGTATATATATATATATATATATATATACGTGTATATATATATACGTGTATATATATATACGTATATATATATATATATATATATCTACGTATATATATATATATATATATATATATATATATATATATATATGCACGTGTGTATATATATATATATACGTGTATATATATATATATATACGTATATATATATAACTACGTATATATATATATATATATATATATATATATATATATATATATATATATATATATATATATATATATATATATATATATATATCAACGAAATACTTTCATATACACATTCCATTTAAGAAGTTTTAGAATATACCCAAAATATTGTATATATAAAATAATCTAATGATTGGATAGAATTTTTAAAATATATAATCCATATAGTTCTACTTGTAAGTGAAAAAAAAAAAAAAGGAAAAGAAAATGCAAATATTCTAATAAAGGTTGTTTTCGATAATTTTATACGAAATAAACAACGGCAAAGATTAGGGTTAATTTTGTGTTGTATAGCAATGTCGGTTAAGAGGCATAGTATACGAACAGAGCCGAACAATGTCAGTGATTTAAAGAAGGAAAAAACGTTATTTAGACTTTGAATGATCTTAAAGTCGGCGTCACATCGAATCAATACAGCAATCTCTCAATCTCGCACGGTCCTGTCGTATATGATACGAAGCAATGGACTTTTATCCGAGCAATTATAGTCGGAGACGCCGCTTTAACGTAATGAAAAGAAATATCTGTTTTCCATTTTACTTCTCTCAATTCTTGACTGCCACGTCGGCTAATGTCACTGACATTCGTGCATTTCTGATATTCGCATAATCTTCCCGTATTTGCTGATGTTACCTGCCTAAAGTTGAACGATTTACTTTGTTTACATTCGGACTAATATCCCCATCTTTGCATCTGTTGTCCCTGTCTTTAAAAACTCTGGTCACCCTTCTGACCCGTCTAACTACCGTCCTATCAGTCTCCTACCACTCTTCGATAAATTCTTCAAACCTTTTATCAACGCCGAAGTGTTTAAGCATCTTACTTCACATAATCTGCTCTCCTACAAGCAATATGGTTTCCGCTTTGCTCGATGTACCGCTGACGTGCTCACGGCCATAACTGAATTTGTATACCAAGCACTCAACAAGAATAAAGATGCTCGAGCCGTCGCTCTAGATATCTCTAAAGGGTTTTATAGGGTTTGGCATGCTGGCCTTCTTCGTAAGCTTCAGGGATACAGCATTACAGGACGATTATTTGACAATACAATCATTCCTGTCAAACCATGAAATGAAGCTCGTCTTAAACGGGCTCTATTCCGGGTCCTTATATCACGAACGCTGGTGTTCCCCAAACAGGCTCTTTCTTGGGGCCTACACTGTTCCTGATCTTCATCAATGACCTTCCCAATGTCTTTGTTATTATCACAATATTATCAGAATATTTATTGTTTAGAATTGCTCGGTTATGTCTCACCCTATTTCGTACTACTCAGTCACTGCTTGCCCTGTTTCGCACATCTCAGTCATTACTTGCCCTGTTTCACACTTCTCAGTCATTTTCACCCTCTTTCATATTGCTCGGCCATTGCTTTCCCGATATTGTACTTCTCAGTCATTGCTCAGTAACTGCTCACTCTGTTTCCTAATGTTCATTGATTGCTTACCTGTTTCAAACTACTCACTTATTGTTCGCCATGTTTCGTAGTACTCATTCATTCCTTGCCCTGTTTTGCACTTGTCACTCATTGCTTACCCTTTTTCGCCCTTCTCAGTCATTGCTCCCCCTATTTCGTAAAATATAAATAATGATAAATCCTTATATCCGAAATTCAGATTGAAATGTTGCGGTCCATTTTAATGATGACCGTCATCTCCGTAAACATTTTGTATCATTCTCTTTTGATGTTGGTAGAATTTAGACTGAAAATCATACGACAAAATTACTGATAAAAGCTTGAGGTTATAAGCTATGTCAAAGTGTTACCCACTCATAAAAGGCAACCAAGATTTACCGACATATTTTACGGGAAGAAAATTTAAATTTGAAAAAAAAAAAATATGCATTGACGAATAGATAGCATATATATTTCGCCAAAATAATCCTGATATATCCATAACAGACGCTAAATGTAATAGATAATTGGTGAATAGTAGAACATTATGATAAGATTTTAATCCTTAAATCATTTTAAATCCTTACAGATTGAAAGAATTATAGAAACACATATTACAAATAAAGACAAACAAAAACAATTTATTGAATGTTTCAGAAAGAAGTGAAAAGGATGTTGAAAAAGAAAAAAATGGAGAAATTTACAGCATTAAAACCTTATCAGTCGCATGCATTTATAACTTCACTATTTATTCCTGGAAATATTTTTCGAAAATTGGTTACCTAGATAAACAAGTACACTTCTTGACAGTTATTACAATGTTAGTGTACATATTAATTATAATGCATAGCTTCTTGCGTCAGTTTTGGTGGGCAAGAAGCTATGTATTATAAACAATATGTGTTATATAGTAAGTAATTTGCGTTTAATCTAAAAAGAATTTTGTAATTTAAAATAGTTCGTTGTTAACGTTAATAATTAAACTGTGCGCAATTTGTAAACACCTAAGGAAAGATATCCGTATATTAACCTCATAAATGTTACATATTTACAACTAAAATATGTTTCCTGCAAAAGTTCTAAAAGAACAATTTTTTTGCGTAAAGTTTAGAAGGTCGGAGTAATCCTTGACAGTCGGTAGATTCAATATACAATTTCTGAGTTCTACTAAGAGTAAAGTATTATCAGATGCTTTTTTTAACGTTCTCCATCTATGTTTTAATTATAATTCATAAAGTTTAAAATGAATAAAGTGTTCTTGAAGATGTAAATATTTACGAAACGTAGCTCAGATGTGGAACAAGGCCGAAAGTACTAAACAGCCAGTGAGAATCAAACTCACTACTCAGTCACGACAAGCTTGCTAACCATTACACCGCCATGAGATGCAGTTGTTCCTGAAGATATATGTGGCATATTATATATACACATCGTCTTAGAGCTATTATGCCTAACATATACGAACTAATAAGTTAGTAGTCACTTCAGTTTAGTAACCTTTTATTATCACATCGTTAACATCACTACCTGTGGCTCACATATATCGTGAAGTAATTTTCTATTGTGTAAATATCATAACTTTTATTGGATATGCGTCGTGTCGATACATCGTTTTCCGTTCGTCAGCGAACTACTTTTAGAAACAAATCCTAATGATTCCTAAAGCATGACTTTGTAGCACACATATCTCAACATTTTCGATTCCAAAGAACAAAAATATATGCTCACTTATCAATACGTTCAATAAAAAGTGATAGGTTGCCATTCTTTATTTTTCTCGAATATGCACCAGGTTTGGGCAGTCATATGCATTGTAAGTGCTATTGGAATGCACGCCAGTGAGTCAAGGTGTGTTTTGAGGTAGACGTTGGGTATAGTAGAGCCTTCTATACTACATGAGAAAAGCAAAGAGTTTTAGAAAAGACAGTCTGTTACATTTTTCGCTAGCCATGTTTTTTCGTGTTTTGAGAGAGGGCATCAAGGATATTTCAGTATTTTCTTGGCAGGTCTCTTTTTCTCTGTCCAAATTTCTGAGATGAGTTATTGTAATTATTTATGTTATTGGCCATTGTTTTCTCATATTTATTGCCTTATTTTTCGACGTTTCGGTTGTTGTACTGTCCGACCTTCTTCAGCGGATTGAAATTTCGAATTAACTCTTTTATTTGGTCCACCGGGTTCAATTGTTCTAGTTCCACGCACTATGTCTCTTCCAGATATCTCCACTCTCCAAACTTTTGTTCACCACTGCTGTAGCCAGGTATTACACTCAGAACACTTTGGGTATATATATATATATATATATATATATATATATATATATATATATATATATATATATATATATAAGCTGCGTCTAGAGATTATATGTAAGTTATTAATTGGTATAAAGATTGCCGTCTTTAATGTTAAAAGTCCTATTATGATGTTGTTTTGATTCTATTAAATATTATTAACTTAGATATATATTGATAGAGAAAACTATTGTTTTTGGTTGGAAAAAAAATTACTAAGTTAGCAAAACAGACTAATTTGACTGTCAGTAGTTTATTCACAACTATTTATTTTGATATTTTTACATTATTATACCTTGTAAAACTAATGTAAAAAAATAATATGAAAAGATTTTATAACAAATTCGTCAATTTCTTCAAGGAAAAACATAAAAAAAAACATTTTATTTTAAAAAATAAAAGATATATTAACAATAAAATAATAAGAACCTCCTAAAATTTATTGCACAAGTGCTCCTTTCTTTTCAGTAACACTTAGCAGCCTATCGTCAACATCTAATGTTAGATTTGCAATTTTAGCGGCTGGTAATTTGTTTGCAGCAACTTTAACTGCCTCCCAGAGGTCACATTTGCTGTTAAATTTCCTTCCATTAGAATAAATATCTCTCTTGAGGATGCTCCATTGGTTCTCAATGGGATTCAAGTCACAGCTATTTGAAGCCCAGTCCATAAGAGAATCTTCAACAAATCCCTTTTCTTTCAACCAGGATTTAGTAAAATTTGATGCATGACTTGGTGCGTTGTCTTGCATAAATATCATAAATCTACGCTTGGCTAAAGACTGGTTATCAAGTCATTCAAAGAAATATTGCTCTAGAAAATCACAGTAACTTTGGAATTCATTTTAACCCCGACTTTCAGTTTAAATGGACCCACGATCTCATTACCAATAATCCCAGCCGATATCATGATCCCACCACCGCCTTTCGGCGTTTAAAAATTTTCTTGAATCATGTTGCTTGCAAAGCCATCCTCGAGCCCATCCATCGGGCCCATCGAGGGTGAACTTGATTCGTTTGTAAAAAGCACTTTTCTGAAATCAATTTTCATGTATTTTTTGCCCACTGCAATCTTCTTTCCTTATGTTTTATTTTATTAAAACGGGTTTCGTTATTTGATTTTTTACATCAGCAAACTTTCTTAATGCTTTACACCTTGTTTCCCTTGACACCATAGGAGCTCCAGCGGCATCAAATATGAACGCACTTGACGCATTTGGATTTCTTATTAATTCTCTTCGGATATGTGATAGATCTTGTTTTGTTAAATTCCTGACTTCAGCCTAAGACTTTTATTTCCTTGGTTGAATTCCCATTTGACATCTTTTCTTGATTGTTCGATAATCCCTTTCCAAATCCTTAGAAATTTGAAGCGGAGACATTCCTTTGCTAATTTCTTTGATTATATAGTTATTTTCATTCATTGTTAGTTCTTTTTACGAGCCATAATACTAAATTCTAGTTCTTGCAAATAATTTCTTGACACTGCAAATGGCTATAATTACTGAAAAAATACTAAATATCAATCTGAAATTGAAAATTGGGACTTAATTTCTTCCATGCTTACTCGCTATACATAATAGTACAAATTATTTCATTGGATATCACATATCTATGAATTTTACATAAAATATTTGATAATAACTCTTTTACATATAATCTCTAGATGGAGTTTATATATATATATATATATATATATATATATATATATATATATAGATAGATAGATAGATAGATAGATAGATAGATAGATAGAGAGATAGAGAGAGAGAGAAACAGAGACAGAGAAAGAGAGGGAGAGAGAGACAGGCAGTCAGACAGTTACACGACAGAATGTGTGAGGAGGGGCGCTATCTCGAGTCTATTCTCTTAGCTTTTCGCCACAGAGACCCGATGGTATGGCACTTGTTGGATTCTCGCTCGTGGACGCGAAGCGCTAATGATTCCCAATGTAAGACGAAACGGCTGCCCAGTGCTTTCTGAGGATTCTTCTGGACGATGAATTAATTATGCTTATTCAAATCCATCTATTACACACAGACACACACACAGACACACACGCATATATATATATATATATATATATATATATATATATATATATATATATATACATGATTATTTCAACCCAAGCAAGGCGGTATTACCACTAGTATGCAGAGGGTTACAGAGAGTGAAAGTGAGAGAAAAGACTGTGTATAGGGATTATTGAAGAAATGATAAAAGATGAACAGGATTCAAGACGACAGAAGATGTCCATTCACGTTGAATTAAAATTTTTGAAGATTGTACTTATCTGGAAGCAAGTAAACCGAAGAGAATTCCACTGTCTGGAAGTGCGAGAAAGTAAGTAGAAATGGCTGTTGCATTTAACAATTTCAACAGTAAAATGATGTGATCTATATGCCAATTTAGTAGCACGCTTAAATTCATATATTCGGGACTCCAGCGAAAAGATTGGAAAGTTTTTGTAGAAAAAACTGGGGGAAGCCATATCACGTCTGTGAGAAGGGTGAATGAATTTGAGATGCCAAGTCAGGATGGATTACATTGTAGAGCATTATTTGGATTTTGTCATTTTTGAACCTCGACATGAATATCAGGGGCACCAAACCAGATATGGCAACAGTATTCAATGCGCTGACGAATGATAGATTTGTAAATGTGCAAGATGGACTCCGACGAGAAAAAAAGTCTTCTGCTACGACACATTGAACCAATATTCCTTGCGGTAGATGCAGCAATGTAGTTGTTCAACTTCATACTAGTTGAAAACGTGAGGCCAAGAAGTCGCTGTGTGACGCTCTCCTGGGGTCGATCATCAGCCATGCTGATGGCGGGAAGGGATTTTTCTCCATCGTGTTTAAAGGAGAGCAGTTTTGCGTGCATTCAAATTTACAAACCATTTTCTGCTCTTGATAAGCAGTGATTGGACGTCCTTTTCAAGAGCAGCGGTTGGGTTAACTTTGTCAGCTCTAACGATTTCTCTATTGAGACAAGAGTAAATTATAGCATCATGTGCATAAATGGCTACTTAGGAGCTGGTGACATCACGTAACAGTGTAGGGCCCAGGATAGAACCACTAGGGACACCCGTGTTCGTGTGAAAGTATCTGGAAGTAGCCCGTTCATAATAACATTCATTTTACGATTTGAACAATTGGATTAAATCAAACAATCGTCCTGTAATACCGTAGCCCTGTAGCTTACGAAGAAGGCCAGCATGCCGAACCCGGTCAAACGTTTTTGAGATATCTAAAGCCACAGATCGAGCTTCGCCTTTATTATCAAGATCTTGATATACATATTCATTGATAGCTGTAAGCAGTAGGCCGGGCAAAACGGACACATATTGTTTGTCAGGGAGTAGGTCGTGAGTGGCAATATGCTTAACCAATTGATTAAAGCCTCGAATACTTTGCCGAAATGCGGTATTAGACTAATAGAGCGATAGTTAATGGGGGCAGAATGTTTTCTGTGTTCTTAAGAACAGGAATTACAAAGGAGTACTTCCAACAAGCTGGAAAGTAGGAAGAAACGAAGCAAAAGTTGTAGAGTTTGGAGATAGCTGGGGCCAGCCCGGGAGGATATTCATTTAGAACGACGGCTGACATCCCGTCACACCAACTTGCTTTATGGGAGTCTAATTTGGTAATCATTTCCAAGACGAGTGACGGATTTATGCGCATATAACTCAGTAGAGTCTTAATTCTAAGGGGGAAATCAGGTGTTCCAAATGAGTCGAGTGTTATATATATATATATATATATATATATATATATATATATATATGCGTGTGTGTGTTTGCTTTATGAGAGTATATAATATGTTAAATGATAACAAAATAAAACAAAATCATTCTTTAAGGCTGAGGGTTTTATAAATCAATCAGGATTATTAACACAATGACGCTAGTGACAATTTATTTTTGCAATTCACTCAGACAAAGTTCTGAAAAAATATGTTATTCTATGTTACCAAGGTGTTTTATTTTTACTGTGAGCTCAAGCTCAAACGTTTAAATGTTTACATGATAATTATCGCTATTACATACAAGCATTGTGAAACAGTGCAATTTGGTAATGTGTTTCAAAATTTGTAAGTACAATCATTAGTCGTCTTTAAGCTTAAAATTCACATGAATTTTGTAGAGAATGTGATACTGAGAATAGATAAACCAAAAGCAACGATTTCCGAGGAAATTTTGATCTATGACAGATTGGAAAGGACATAACTTGGTGAAATCCGATTTTATTGATATTCCTATCATTAGCGATACTTGTTCCTGCACTTATTATGTCAGCCTGAATATATCTGTTTTTGAAGCAGTATTTTAGATTTGTCCTAATCATATGATAAACATACCCAAAAGAAAGTGATTACTCGGTGTTGTATTTTAATCAATTACATTCTGCATCATATTAAATATAACACTTGCGGGTAAATTTCAGAAATAAGTTATTACCCCAAAAATTTCGCTTGAAGATGGAACAGAGCTTACTTTAATTCAAATAATTATATTGAAGTTTTCGGCTCTTGTTTTGAAACATGAGAACTCTTACGTAGCGTGTTGGAATCATATTTTTAAATAAATAATTATATATATATATATATATATATATATATATATATATATATATATATATATATATATATATATATATATATATAAAAAAAAAAAAATATTATTCACATATAGATGTTTCGCCGTATCACAGCGCATCCGATAGCTTCAAGCCGGGATTGAAACCCGACAGATTTGGCATCAGTCGGATTTTCAACCCCCTGAGCTAACCGATCGAGCCACAGAGGTTCGGTTAAGAACGCGCCAGGCTAAATGACCGTTTAGTATAGGATACAGGTTCGATTCCTGTTGGAGGACGAATATTTTAGGCCAGTAAATGTTATAAATACTGTTTATTATGAAACAAAGCATTTACTTAAATATTTTGATCTATAAAAAGAATGTATAAACATAAAGATGTCTTAAAATAATTGTCGGATTTGTCCATTTCATAATTTGAGTAAACCGGAAGAGTTTTTTTCTCTCATTTTAATAATCTCCATCCTTTTCTAAAATATACAACGGAGATAAAAGAGAATGATCAGCTTTCATTCTTGGATTTACTGGTAGAGAGGATGCCTGTGATATTTCTTACCTGTGTTTATAGTAAACCCACTTTTTCTGGGCTTTACTTAACAGGGGATCCTTTTGCGCCCAGATCCAAGAAAATTAATCTTATTAATACTCTTAATCTTTGTGTCTTGATGTTGTTCTCTGAGTGAAAATTAAACAACTTTTATTAATGAATGGTTACCCGAATGTGTTGTGACATCTATCATTGAACAAAAAATGTCCTGTTTATGTGAGGCTCCCTTGGACCGGTCGCGGGAGTCAAACATATGCCGATAGAAGTGCTAATTCTATCAAACGGTATACCAACAGTGTTATGGTTCGGAGTATTTTTATAACTAAAAAGGCTTACCACACTTGTCGTAAAGATGCCTTGCCTACCAGTCAGCAAAGTATAGTAATATATCAATATAGATGTCGATGTGAGCTCCACTATGTGGGTAAGACCATCCAAGGGTTAGAGGTTAGAATCGCTCAGCATATACAGGCCAGGTGTGAAGACATGAGCCTGTGACATCCGGGCGTTGCCAGAGTTATGAGTCTGTGATCAGTGAGGACTGTTTAAATTTTGTTGCTTGTAGGACGACTTATTGTCCTAATTACTTTTCTGTCATGCACAGGGCTAGAAAGAGAATCCATTTAGACATCCTGAAGTCTATTATTATTATTATTACCATGCAACGTCCTGCTCTTTGTAGACAATGGGAGATGAAAAATGGGTTGGCCCTATTCGGGGAAACTACCGCCTGACTAGTAACATATTTATTAATAGTAGTATAATTTAACCATTTTACACTGTATACATAATGATTGTTTATTCTCGCAGAAGGACTGTCACACAGGTGGTCGTGACTGGGGATATAAATATATTGAAATAGTACGTTTATTAAGCACGTCTCGGATTGAGAAATCGGAGAGCCGAGTTCGAATTCTAGTCGTATCTATTATATTCACTTACTTGCTAATACCCTTGGGAAAGGTATGAATCCCCTTCTTCTCCCCCCAGCTATGGGTAAATAGGAGGACAGGCCGAGTTCTATAGCCTTGGATGGCAAATGGTCTACCGCAGAAATAAATGGTAAATTACTGCGGTAAAAAATCTGCCTCATTAGTCGTGTATCGAAAGATACATGATCACGTCATCGTGTATCGCACATGCCACACAACTGACTGAATGTTGATTACCTCGTATAATTTTTTTCTGATAATGCTGAAGCATTGGCAAAACATGTTAAATTAAATATTTTCAAGCAAAGGCGTCACCGCGTCTACGTTCAAAACCTCGGTGAAGCTGGTTAAAGACATTATCTTGTTTTCAGATAAAGATGCTTTGGACGCCAGTTGAAAAATGGCCTTCCTGCAGCTAATGCCCTGATTTGTATTTGCTTCAGAATCCATAATGATTGTATACATGTTAAACCCACAACCAATCTCTGTACATAACACTAAACCAGAGTGAAACCCCTGTTTACGCCTCATTCGGTTTGAAAAATCAGGTTAGGCAAAAAAATCGGAGCAGGCTTTTATAAATAATGCTACATGAGGCATACTTGTTAGGGATAAGATAAATAGCGTGAAGGACATAAAAACTACCGTACTGCTTAATGCTCTATACGTGAGTAAACATTGGGGCAAATTCCTGCAGCATCTACTCATACTTGAGCTCTTCAATCAGGGTTTTGTCCGCACCATTCTTAAATTCCATTTCTGAGGAAAAACCTGGCTTTTTACATTTAATAAGTAAGGAATTAACGTTCCACCATTACCGACCACGCCCAAAATTTACTCTGTAAAGCTGCTTGTTTGAACGTCTATTTCGACTCTTCATCCCAGATTCCAAGTAGATCTTGTATATACGATAAATCGCTTAAGATGCAGGAACGATGGTCTTTTTCTCGAGCCGCTTCCAGAACTATAGATGAACTCCTGCAGGCTAAATATTTACAAGAGATCGCTAAGAACAAAATTTAATGAAAAACTGAGTTTTTAGCATAGCCAGAGGTTAATTGGTGATAAAATATTCTCCTGTGGTCCGATGGTCATGGCGTAAGCACAGAGAACTGTCAGTTTCCAAAAACATTCCTATTTTGCGAACTAGACTAAGGGAGTTTCTGAAAAAGCTCTTCATCTTCAGTGGATCCACCGACATACTGTGACAAACCGAGTCAGCAGAGGGGAATTGAGGCACACGGTCTAGCAGCCAACATCAGTCAACGTATCAAGACACAAAAAAGCTTTTTCCTGCAATCGATATGTTATATAGGTTTCGCTGACGAATCAATATCTGTATCAGAATGAAGCAACGAATTTTAATAGTAATAAGAGCTGTTTCAAATATGGAAAAAAATTAGGCATTCCTTGACCGAACAGCCATTGCTCCTGACAGTTGAAATCCATATCATTCTAATAAAAAAAATCAGTATAATAAATTTCTCACGCCTAATAGCTGCTAGACTTCGAGCATTTTTGACGGTTTCCTTCTTAACCTTTTGTTTGAAGTAGGGTTGAATGTTGAAACTTGATTATCTTATTACTTTTTCATCGAATTAATTCATTTGACTTGTTAGCTCTGAAGTGATATGGCTTCTCTTATTTGGTACAGTCCTTTATTTATGATTCTCTAGAGCTAGTTCACAATTTTCTAGGATGCATAGTCCTCGCTAAGACCTAGAGGATTCATTCGCTCAAAGCCATTATTAATCAATGTTCTGAGAAAGCTGTTGTCTATGTGTGATCTTCAACGGTCAGGAAACTGTAGTGCGCAATATTTCCCTACATCCTGTAGGTAGGCGGTACATGAAGAAAATATAATTATTCGAAACCGTGATGAGAACAGTGAAAAACGGTCGGTAAATCTGACTATATTTTAGATATTTGTCTAAAGATCAATACATTTTAAATTATAATGATTTAGATATAGCATTGTGTATAGTCGAATAACATATGTGGTTGTGTAGCTAGATTACTGTTATAATGTCAGTTGCCGATCTCCAATATTTGTATTACGAACTCCAAATTGAAATAAAATGTCTGGATACATAGATTTCTGTGATGGTGAATTTTCTCGTGTGCTGTGTGATCTTGTCTGATTTACAGTTAATTAACATTAAACTTCCCGTCCAAACTTCGCTATACAGGATGGTGGACGAAAAAACACAACGAGGTTATTTGTATGATGTCTACGGATATTTTCTTCCTCTTGGTCAAAAACAAAATAAAGATAATATAAAGAAAACGCCATCATCAAAAAATATCCAGAAAACTGAACCAGGAAGGAAAATATTTTCATGGAGAAAGATTCAACTCACTGCAATTATGACGCCGTCATGAAAGGAATATAAGCAAGAGTGATGTGTCTTTGAAGTTCCCGAGAAATCTGTTTCATCTGCTCCTCTTGGATGTACTTAATTTGTACGTTCATATTTATGTTGCCGGTCGATTTATATGAGAATAGAGTTTTTAATAGCATAGATCTGCGTCGATAGAAACTGGTGACTACCTTCATGTGTTATCAAAGATAGAGCCGCCAAATTATAAGATATCATAACATTTACCCATAACATGCAGATTTTTATAAGCACGATTTGTTAATACGAAATAAGAGTATTTTACAAGTATAGAAGCGATCCGATAAAACAAGATTTCAATGAATAATAACAGCTTAGGTATGATGATAAACTACATCAGTCAGCAAGACCAGGAGTTTTTGAGGAGCGTGGAAGAAAATTGTTGTTCCCAGGCCCACGCTGACTTGGGGTGGTAGCAGCTATTAAGTTCCCAGCTATAAAAACTAGTTACTCCCTCCCACAAACTTTGGATCAAAGTATTGTGATAGTGTAAAAATACATTTTTATAATAAAAAACAGCAATGCATTTCTAAAAAAAAAAAATTACTAATGCATTTGACTCTCAGAAAAAAAACAAAAACAAAAAACAAACCTTTTTACAAAATTCTTCAAATAAAACCTGATTTACAAACTGATTTCTTACAATGAATACATATTCTTTTCATACGAACCTATTCTAAAAATATTGTCCGCATTTATGTGTTTATGCAGTAAAAGGAAATAAATCAAACCATAATATTAGAATTAAATTGTTTTCGCAAAATATCATTAAATTGTTTTTTTTTCAAAATATTTTTCAATGATAATCATAAGAGATGTTAATAGCAATAAGTTGGACTCTCGGAAAAAAAAAGAAAAAAACATCTTTACAAAAAATACGTCAATGACACCTGATCTACAAACTGATATCTTACAAACAATACATATTCTATTCATATGAAACTATCCTAAAAATCTTCTCGTCATTATATAATCTACTGAGGTGTTGATATACCGTAAAAGTGAACCAAACCAATGAAGAATAAATCCATATCAAATGGACTGAATCAGTCAAACTGTTTTTGCTTCTCGTTTGACAAATTCGATGGCAGTAACTCACACGTAAATCTGTCATGATAGCTGTACTAGCGCAAGCTCACAATCATTGGGACCGAAGATTCGAACATACTTATCCATTTCGAACTGTTAATCAGAAAAAGGTTTCGGAGAAACAACAAAAAAAAAAAAAATGAAATA
The DNA here is from genome assembly GCA_963932145.1 of Acanthosepion lycidas. NCBI lineage: Eukaryota > Metazoa > Mollusca > Cephalopoda > Sepiida > Sepiidae > Acanthosepion > Acanthosepion lycidas. The sequence goes on along the minus strand of OZ010571.1, from coordinate 43,754,991 downwards.
TTATTAAGAGCTATAATGGACAGTAAATTGTGGCCAGCCTTGATCGCCTACGTCTTGAAAGGAGGCGGCACATGAAGAAGAAGAAGAAGAAGAAGAAGAAGAAGAAGAAGAAGAAAGCTTGACATCGAAAGGCTTCCACAGAGCTATTCTATTACCGCACGCTAATATAAGATGAGATGGGTAAATTGTCGCCATTATATACTATTAATTTCGCTAATGCGCCTAGTTTGTTTTTGATTTTATTGACAGCACATTATAATGAGATCAGTTGTGAACCGTCTTTGAGAAAAGAAATATTATGACGCAGTTAACTCCGCTAGAAATATGTACTGCTTGGCATTCGCGCCAGGAGCTCTAATAAAAAAGTGTTTGAGTGTCAATCTGAAGACAGTGCGGAGAATAAGGAAAGAGTTGGATGAGTCCAATGGTGATTACGAACGTAAAGCAGATGCAAATAGTCACTCTGATCGCTGCTATAAAAAAGAGCACACGAACATGTTGGCAAGCGATTCAGATTTAGCACAGATGCCTACATCAAGAGGTTTGAGGAGATCGTACTCTCGTGGGTCACGAATGTGGCGGTCGGAAGACGTTATATCTGGTACCAGGACCCTGCAGAGTGCCATAAAAGCAAGAGAACGCAATCAGATAATTTCTGCTACTACATCACCCCTTATATCTATTCACCCCCAGACTGCAATTCCCTTGATCATTATGTGTGGGGCACAGTTGACATGGAAACTGACAAAACTCCTTGTAACATCAAAGATGAACAGAAGGGATGGATTATGGCAGCATTCATCAACGTATACAATGAGACCATTCAAAAAAGTTTCATGAGATTTCTAAGTCGTCTGGAGGCCGTGGTTGAAGCCGATAGTGATTCTATTAAATAAATTTACTCTTTAGTATTTGTGTAATTTTGGTAAATATTTCTGTAAAAATAACATGTCAGTGTTATTTTTATTTTTGCATAATTTAGACGACAATTTATCCATTGCATACTGTAGACTATTATATTAACCTGCACATTGTATTGAGTATTAAGATGGGTTACAGAAAAAAAAATCGTTTATTACCACATAAATGCTTGTCGGCTCTCTGATCCCCACCTGCAAGGATACGCGATGCTTTCATTAGACCCTCTCACTATATCACGTACATTTTGCTGTGGTACACGTACTTGCTATATATTTATAAAACTAGGTCTCATAATGTACATATTAGCTTTGGTATATTTGCATCTTAATTTTACGTCATTGATCTTTCATTTAATAATAATAACAACCAATCATATTACTTGACTTGTAAAATTTAATAAAGCAGACGTAAAGATTAAAGCAGACGTAAAGATGAGGACAGCAGTCGGAATAATGTAAATAGTGTCAAGTTATTAAAGACAACAAATAAATATACTTTGCCATACATATGTAAGTGCCATCACTCGTTGAACATGTCGCCTAATGATTATTAGGGAAGCATCATAGAAGTGTTTTGTTAGTCTAGTTTGGGGGATGTTGCCAAGACAATTTTGGAGAAGCGTTTAACTACTTGGGAACATACCGAGACCGCCGAGCGAATTGGGTTACCAGATCTGAATGTATTTCTAACTGGTCCCGACCTGCAAGGATACACGATGCTTTCATCAGACTCTCTCATTATACCGCGTACATGTGACTGTGATGCATGTGCTTACTATAAATTACCATAGTAAATTTATTGTTATAATTGGAATCCAGATTATGATGAAGAACTATACAGCTACAAATATAAATATTATTTATTGCCCACGCTATTTACGAGAACTTCAAAGAATGCATCCTGTGGAATACCTCATCAATTCAGGAAAATATTTTCAATGCATAAAAATATTTACACTATTTACATTGTTCGAACGCTTGTCCTCATCTTCGTTGCCATATTCATAACGTTTCGGCTGTTGTACATATGTAAAGAAAAAGAAAAAAAATAGAGGCTTAAATTTAAGTCACATTTAAAATAGGTCAAAGTTATTGGAACTCCCTTTATTTTTCCAACACAGCAGCATACAACAAAACGAAAACATGAACATATAAACTCGAGTGATGTGCCTCATATCTCGACACTTACATAGATGACAAGCGCCGGAGTTCAACTCCTTTAGAAATACCTGAATTACTAGAAAATCTACAAGCGTTTATTCTAATCAATAACTAAAAATGACTTCAGGGGAATGAACACTCTAGGTTTTAAAGATTCCTTCAGATCTTAAAAAATTGTAGCTACAAAATCGTAAAGAATTTTATCGCATAACAGAAACACCATCTTGTGAAGACATTTGGCAGCTTCAGTCACTAAAACAGACGGCAAATGCAACAAGAAGAGAAAATAATGAATTAATAAAAATCTTTGGAAGGAAACCCCATTAATACTAGAAAGAGCGATAACAGTTAGTGGACAGATGAAATCAATTTTTATGAAAAATTATTTCAATAGAAAGCCTTGATAAATTCGAGCTGACAGTAAATGTATTTCTAACTGATCCCTATCTGCAAAGATACGAGATGATTTCATTAGACCCTCTCACTATATCACGTACATTTGGCTGTGGTGCACGGGCTTGCTATATATTTATAAAACTAGGTCACATAATGTACATATCAGCTTTGGTATATTTGCATCTTAATTTTACGTCAGGAATGTTTCATTTAATAATAATAGCAACCAATCATATTACTTGACTTGTAAAATTTAATAAAGCAGACGTAAAGATGAGGACAGCAGTCCGAATAATGTAAATAGTGTCAAGTTATTAAAGACAACATATAAATATACTTTCCCATAAATATGTAAGTACAATCAGCTAAAATATATATATATATGAAATATGATAAATATAAGTAAATAACTGAAATTGAAAAAAAATACCATAGTAAATTTATTGTTATAATTGGAGTCCAGATTTTGATGAAGAAATTTACAGCTACAAATATAAATAATATTTGTTGCCGTCTCTATTTACAAGAACTTTAAAGATTGCAGCCTTTGGAATACCTCATTGATTCAGGAAAGTATTTTCAATGCATAAAAATATTTACACTATTTATTGTTCGAACTGTTGTCCTTATCTTCGTTTCCATATTCATGATGTTTCGACCATTGTACACTTCGGCCTCCTTCAAATGTTTGGAATTTCGAACTGAACCCTTTATTTCGTCCACGGGGGTAGATTATTCGAGTTCCACGACCTATGCCTGTTCCAGACGTTGCTGCGTTAGCTATCTCCCTTTAACTCCCCACCCTCCACGTTTTTGTTTACCTCAGTTGTAGCCAGCTATTGATTCTTTTTCTTTCAGATTTAACAACTTATGTCTTTGGTAATTTCAACAGTGGAAGGGTTAATAATGAAACAACGTGTTAAGGTTTCAAGAGTGCATTTGGAAAAAATATTCGTAAATTCAAACAAATTGTGTTGGTGGCAAATGTGAAAACAATATTGCGTGCTCGTTTACGCAGTTCAGCTGAAAGCATTGCTGCAGTGCACGAGAATGTGGCCGAAAATATAGACACCTCTATTCGTTTATCGCGCGCAGGAACTGAACCTTTCCACAACAACATTACATCGTTTCCAATTGCACTGTTGGTTGGTCGATTAGGTTGACCAAAAATATCGTAAAGTGTGCGAAATGCATTTCTGTTTGAACGTCCATTTTTGTAATAGGCTTAGATATCTTTAACATATTGATTATTGTTAATCTTTCCATGGTTAAAATTGTCAAAGACTTAAGTTGTTAAATCTGAAAGTAAAAGTATTAAAAAAATAGCACTTAAATTTAAGTCACATTTAAAATCGGTTCAAGTTATTGGAACTCCATTGATTTTTCTAACAGCAGCATACAACAAAAACGAAAACATGAACATATGAACTCAAGTGATGTAGCTCAGATCTCGGCACTTACATAGATGTCAGGCGCCGGAGTTCAGGTCCTTCAGAAATAACTGAATTACTAAAAAGTCTACAGGCGTTTATTCTAATCAATAACTAAAAATTGCTTTAGGCGATTGAACACTCTAGGATCTTAAAAATTGTAGCTAAATCGTAAAGAATTTTATGGCATAACAGAAACACCATCTTTTAAAGACATTTGGCTACTTCAATCGCTAAAACATACAGCAGATGCAACAAGAAGAGAAAATAATGAAGTAATAAAAATCTTTACGTTTTACGTAAAAGGTTAGGAAGGAAACCCCATACATACTAGAAAGAGCGATGACAGTTAGAGGACATATGAAATCATTTTTTATGAAATTTTTTTTTAATAGAAAGCCTTGATAAATTTGAAATAACAGGAAAACACACTATTTCGTTAGTAAATTACCAGTGTATCCTTATAAGTAAACGGTTAATAGTACCACTACACCATTAAAGATGAGGATAACAGACACTCGATATTGATCCCAGTCCGATGGCCAGCGAGTGACGAAAAGAATAAAGTGAGTAACATTGTCTATTCGGTCAATGAATGGCGAATGTTTGCTTACAAAGAAACAGCTTACGTTACAATTACTATTGTCACAATGGTAAAGATGGATGTAGAAGTTGTTAACCTTCTCATCAATAAGTCATTTTATTTTTGTATTTTTGTAAGTGTTACAGGTCGTAGTTGTATAGTAGTACAGCAAAATGGTTCTTTTATATGAAAGTGTTTCAGAAACATGGCATCACCGAATTCTTCCATTGAGCAAAAATATGTACATTACGAGAAATTAATAAACGTTTACAGAGACGAAACAATGAATGTAAATAGAATTGAAGCTGCATTTCAACAACGGCGTTAGTGTTCTTTATGATAAAATCTCATTCGACGGCGTTCTTGGGCTCTTTGTATATTCTCTAGTTTACGGGAAAATAAACATGTGATATCACTTTTGGAGCATATAGTTATGGTTTGTTTTTGTTTTTTTTTGTTTCTATTCATATATTTGCGTGTATCATACTTGATGGGAAATTAATTTTTGAAATATTTTCTCAACTTCCGTGTCATTTTTATGCAATTCTCATGAGAAATTAAAATATAAACTTCATTTGTTGATAGGGGAATATTTGATTATAGCAAATTAAATTTCAAAAATTGGTAAGAACTGAATTTTTTCTGTTTTTGAACAATTTTTATTTGGAAGATTTTATTACAATTTGAATGTACGTGCTGCGTTTTTATATTAGAAATTAAAAAGAAATGTATCTATTTCCAGATATAATTCAATTTATGCTCTTTAAATTAGTTTTTGTATTTTAATATCTTACGTAAAATAATGTATATTTATACATAGTGCGACAGACTTGTCTTGAAAGTTCAATTGACAAACGTGGTGGTTATTTTCACTTACTTTGATACTGGATAGAAAATAAATACCATACACATTATTTTCATTTTGCAAATTAAAAAAAAAAATGTTTAATAATATTTAATTAAGAACAGAAATTTGTAGTTTACAAAACACAATAGATGCTATATTAAAAGTTCAAAAACCAAATTCCGCATAATCTTATAAAATGCTTCAATATTAGTTGGTGCAAAAGTAATGTCGTTTTCTAAAATATGTTACTATGTGAGAAAACGACATAATTTTTGCACCAACCTAATACAATATAAATAATATAAACAATTTTAAAAATACAAATATTCAAATAATTCAGTAGTAAAATAATTACTTATTTGACTCAGACTGATGTGATATTTCTTTTCTTTTTTTTTTTTTTTTTTTTGGAATCACATTTCATCTCTTCTCTTGAGCTCAAATACCAACATCCCCTTTTTCTTTTAAGTATTTTGTTGCAAACTGGGTCACCGTTTTTACAACTTTTTCTATGCTTCAGGTATGGCACGTCCAGTTTTGTACCTTCGCTGGAAGCTGTACAATTCTTTTGATTTCTTAAGTGCTCAAAAGTCATATATGGAAACTCGTTCTTCCCCGCCCAGTCAATCAATAACTAATATGGTCGATGTATTTTAAATTACAGAGATCTTTCTCATTCTAAGAGAAACATTTCCATATTGATTTTCAGTGTCTTCATCCCGCTGTATTCCAGATATTTTTCTTACTGATTGAACGCTCTCGAGTTTACCTTCCAAACACAAAAACGTATATTTTCAATTTGGACATACTTATAACCTTTTTTCCTGGTTGGCATGAAAATGTTGGCATGAAAATGTTGACAACTTCCTCGTTCTGAAATTTGAAATATTCTAAAATGAATAAAAGTATGTTAGCTAAGTGCTCAAATTAAGCCAGCATCAGTGGTAAATTTCTATGATAAATTTACAAATTGTTTCACAATGTTCAAAATCTTTCTCTTGTAAATAAAGATTTCAAACGTATAATCTCAGTATTCTATTCTTCTCAATTTCAATTAAACCGAATTTCGTCGGAAAAAAATCCGTATGGAGTAGCAGTTACAATCCTATACCCGTAATTTTGACCTGTAGTTAGAACTTTGAACACTTTATGTGATAATGCAATATACATTACGAGAAACACATAAACGTTTACGGAGACAAAACAATGAATGTAAGCAGAGTTGGGGCTGCATTTCAACAACGGCTTCAGTGTTGTTGATTATAAACTCTCATCCGACGGTGTTCTTGGCGGTCTTTGTATTATCTATAGTTTACGGGTAAATTATTAAGATTTGTTTCTGTTAATAGCCCTTGTATCTGTACGGGCTGCAGTGTCTATTATTGCTTAGTGTCTAAGCCTGACGGTAATCCTTACACTGGTCATGGCAACTTTGCTAATATTGTCATAATATTTTGGTCCAGTTGAAAGAAATGAAAACACAGGCTTTTCATTGATAACAGCAGAAATAGAAATCAGATCTGGGAGGATAATTATGGTGCAATTTTAATCTCGTTCATTTTCTATAAGAAATTTTAAACATATTTTTTATCTTTTTTTTTTCTGCCACTATTTCATTTTGTTACTTTTCTATTCTTTTTTTCTCTGCACTTAATTCCTTCAAATGTATTTCCATTTTTTCCCTTTCTTCTACTTTCTAGAATTACAGAGGAACACATTTTATAGAATCCTTTACACCTTAATTCGTCATTTTGACCTATAATGAATGTCTGTTCCTGTATCATAATATTTTTCTGCAATAAGTTATATAGTCACTAATTTAACAACCCTGATAATTCATAACTACACAAAATAATATAAGGCATTTGCAATTCAATATGAACGTGCTAGTAGGAGGTAAAATTATATCCGAACGCAAGTGGAGATAATGAGGTAATAGTGGAAAAGATTTTTACCGTCAACGCATTGAGCCCCCGTGTCCAAAACAGACATCTTCAAGTCAGAATGATGGACAAATACAAATAATAATGTGTCAATAATTTTATCTTATCATATCCGAAATTTGGTGGAATAAAATTAGCTCACTCGAAGGGGATCTCTGTTTTGTTCTGTTTATTAGTTCGTATACCGCATTGTATTTTGAGATGATTGGTGATATTATGTAAGAGGCTGGCCTGAGATTTATTGTTGAAAATTATGAGATCAGTGCACAATCAATACGTTTTCGTCTTAGGGATTTCTATTCACCTCTGATTAGATTAGGTACGGCGAAACATCTTCAAATCTATTGCATCTGATTGTACCTGTAATTATCCTTATTATTTTTGAGAATTTTTTGTTTATATCCTGCTTTGTTTACTCGTATACGTTAATCCACCTTTGGACTGATATTAGGGCATAATGGATTTATTTGTTGGGTAGAGACCACCTTATGTGTGCAGAACCGAGTAGGGTTATATACTGAAGCTCTAGATCATGTTATTGCTGTATTTTTCAATCCTCTGTCTGAGAAAACCGAGTCACTAAGTCTTCGTGTCCCACATTCTCTCAGTTAGTATTTTTTAGATCTTTGGAGAGTTGTTTCTATAGTTATCAAATATATTTTTCTTTCGTTAGCTACCTGCATATCAATGAGGAAAGAATTTATTTCATTCCTCTGTTTGCTATGTTGGTCTTAATTTTTTTCTATCACTTCCGATTGCAATGGCGCAGGAAATAGCAGCATCATCTATTTCTGTTTCTGCTACATAGATTTCTATTACAGCTGTTACAGCTGATACCACTTTATTATTATTATTATTATTATTATTACTGAGTGAGTAACACACACACACGTGAGAATTTGTTACAAATATACGAAGCCCTATATATTTTTCATGAGAACCTATCTTATAAGGCTATAAAAAACACATGTATCACAGCTAAATATGTGACATATGATGATAGGTTTTGATAAAATCTTTGCATAAACTTGGGGGTAGGACATAATTCGAAATGCCTTCATTGGACAGTCTCAGATTAAGGGTGTTCTAAGTAACTAGATCAGATGTCCTTAGCTGTTTCGCTCTTTAAAGTTAAAAGTTACTCTAGATATGATACGACATAGCTCATCAAATCAGACGAACAGTGAAACAGCCGATCATCACCTTTAATTATTATTATTATTATTATTATTATTATTATTAAAGAAACTATTAGGTTGGTGCAAAAATAATTTCGTTTTCTAAAATATGTTAATATGTGGGAAAACGAAATTATTTTTGCACCAACCTAATATTTCCTCTGCCAGATAGTTTTATTAGGATAGTGCAAAAATAATGACGTAATCATGTCGTTTTTCGACGTATTTTTTAACGTCAAAAAACGACTTGATTACGTCATTTTTTTTGCACCAATCTAATACTTCAATTTGGAGGAAATATCAAAATCTGCAAAAAGAGCTGTAGAAATCGTATAGGTTATGCATGAAGAAAATTAATTAAATAACATAAAAAAATTAAATGAAATGAAAAGAAAAGATTGAAAAAAATTGGACTCTATTACACCATCATCAGGCATCAGAAAAGTTTATATCCCGTCAGAATGTAAAGAGTTTATTTACATCATGGTATTGCCTTTTGGAAAGGCCTGTGCCCATGTCTTCGCCACCACCAGCTGCGGGTTGCGTAACTGAGTAGAGGCGAGGCTCTCTAGGCTTGGATAGCAGCCAGTTTAATTCAGACGATGAATTCAAACCAACTGGGCGTAGTGACATTGATTGTTGAGTGGCGACCTTTTAGCTTCTCATTATAGATATGTTTCCATTGTGAGAAGCGCTCCCGGCTCTACCTAAAGGGCTATGGCACGCTGCGCTATCACAAAATATTAATCAGTTATTTGCTTGCAGGCATTCGAGAAAATAGGCAAAGAAATTGCTTTCACTTTAACCTTACTATCAAAGGATAAAGTGATGCCATTGATTAATTTTCTCATATAGCTTTCTTTTGCTTTTCGTCGGTAACAAAACCGTGAAGTTTCTTTAAGAGCAATAACTATCGGAAATATGACCAAATACAACAAAAGTACGATTTATTATATACTTTTTATATAAACAAAAATGCAATAGAAAATTGACGGGCAAATTGAAATAGTAATCATTATCTAAATGCCAATAAACTGTATTTACAGATGAGCGATTTTCTTTTTTAATATTATCATCCTAAGCATTGTCCACTAAGATGCAAGGGTTTACCTAGAGTGAGAGAGAAGGAGAAGACTAGAGCAGAAAAAAGGAACCTAATTCTAAACAATGGATAATTCTCTACTCGTGTTTCATAGATGGCGATAGGCGAAACTATCTACCCTTATATTAGAATGACATGAACAGAAAAAGCATTTTGAAAATTATATTCACACACACACCCAAACGCATATGTATAAATAAATAAATAAATAAATATATATATATATATATATATATATATATATATATATATATACTGAGTGCGGCAAAAGTTGAGCACCATAGGTGTTAATGGGTATGTCGAAGGGGTCCTGTTGAGTAGCCACCGCTGATGACTAAATTGCCGCCAACGTCCAGGTTCAAGTTAGAGGCTTCTAGTTTCACTAAAACCTCCTCCCGTTCTACATTCTCTATGACGGATTGGCTCCGCAAAATTTAGTTGGAGACGAAACAGAATCAGAGTAGAATAATCTGATTAAGGTGACCCAGACACTTGATTCCATTACCTTCTTCTGCATCACATATGGAATGAGACATGAAGAAACAACTTGTGGAAATGTAACGGACTTCCGCGATAATATCGAGTAGGGCTCCTCTCTCATGTCCGTCAAGCGTAGCCCTATTCATCCACTGATTCAACTGCTGTGATCTGCTGCAATCATCATCCGCGTGTTCTACTGCTGAGGTCTTCGGGGTTAGCCGCACTAAGTTTGGCTCCACGTCTTCGACTTAGTCGTGGTGGAGAGGCATGCGTGGTCCAATGACTGATAGTGATGCTTTCGGGAATACATACATACATATATATATATATATATATATATATATATATATATATATATATATATATATATATATATATGTGTGTGTGTGTGTGTGTATGTGTGTGTGTGTGTCTGTGAACAAAGCAGTCAACACTTAGCGGGGACAGTCTGTTTCATGCTAGACGCAATCGTCAGGTGGCTGACTTCTATGTTCACTTTTATATTTACACGCTCTCTATCTCTGATATTGAACACTATCCCATAAATATAACACAACTTAAGACTACATTTCTTCATATATATATATATATATATATATATATATATATATATATATATATATATATATATGTGTGTGTGTGTGTGTGTGTGTATGTATGTATGTATGTATGAATGTACGTATGTATGTGTACAAAACTATCAAGAACCTTCTGAAAACTGAAACACAATATACACAATATATATATATATATATATATATATATATATATATATATATATATATATATATAATACAATACAATACCGTTTTTGTTTAAATAATGGGCTGGACCAAAAGTTTGTACCATTTTGTTAATGAATTTCAAAGGCAATGTTTTGTTAATTGTACAGTAGACTTATTTCACCATTTTGTTCCACGAGGTTTCGTCATTTCTGAAACATTTTCCTCATTCATGAAAGAATTCGCCATCTTTCTGTCTGATGAACTGGTCTAAGTGCATTTCCCTGGTTTCTAGAGAATTGAAATTTTTCGTATTAGGATAATTTGTAAAGTATTGCCGAGACTGGCGTATGCAGTGGAAAATTCTATCCAATTTGGACTAATTATGTAATTTGAAATCAGTTCAATTTCTGTCAAGAAAAAAAAAAAAAAAACTACGGAAATGTCCCAACAAATATACAAACCCTTATGAGCAGCAGTCAATGCTATCACATCTTCTCTCTAAGATCAATAAAAATTCATTTTCTTGAGACACTATTGAAGGTAAACATCTTAAATTAGACCGATATGAATGTTGAACATTGCTTTTCTGAAATATTCTGTTATGTGACATATCTCTTCAGGACGTGTGTAGTCATTGCTCTCCATAACTTTCCATCCTTGTTTCTGTTTTGAGCTTATTCTTTACTATGCTTAAATAATATCTAAACACTCTCTCTGCTATTTTTTTAATCAAATTCACCCGAAGCAAGACAGTAAATCTGCTAAGACACAAGGAGTTACTTGATGTGAAAGAATTTGAAAACAAAACATTATGAATAATCGGGAACAATAAAAGAATAACCAGTAGATAACGATTGGCATTGCATTTAGATTTTTAAATTGCATCATTGGCCGGGAATCATGGAGCCTTAAGAAAATTTCGCAAGCAAGAAGTAACAGAAAAGAAAATAGTTTAAGGATAGTTGCTAGCTATGTTTAGAAGAAAAAATCAGGATAACAAAATATAAAGATCAATGCAAACTATTAAATCGACAGAGAGAACTAATCACGAAATGTAGGTATAGATTCATAATTATTATAAGAATACATATGTATATATGTGGGTCTGTATGTGTACGTATAGTGGCATATATGTATGGGCATGTAAATGCACACACACACACATATATATATATGTATGAAGATATTTAGGCATATAAGTGTATTGGACAGCATGATTTATTCCATTGGGTGCTCTTGTATTACCCATAATTTATAAATCTATGATTCAACAAATTTACATTAATCTTAACGGGTTTAAGTTTAAATCCCGCATCGCTTATTAATAATATTGGACACCTGTAGTTCAAAAACTATTTACTGTGAATCCCAGAAAAACACACTTGGGGCTTGTATATGAAACGTCACATGGTAGGAACTGATATTAAACTAGAAACAACGAAAGTTCTTAGCCATAAATAAAACCAACCGTTGCTCCTGGGCTAAGATACCTTACGCACCCACCAGCACCAGTCGCTAACACAAACCAATCCTCATTCATAAATTGATGAGAATCTAATACTGGAATTAAGTTCATAAAGTCTAGTGGCATGGCCAAGATTTCTTCCGAACGAATACCATGAAAATATTTATAGAAAAGACTCAAGGAAGCATCATTACGGCGATTGGAAGGTGACTGAAGTCAAGACCAATAATATTGCAGATTCTTCTTTGGATTTGGTATACATAAATAATTCTTATACCTTCAGTAATATCCGGATATGGCTGATATAGTTCTCTCATTGTGAAAGGTTTGCTTTTTATGTGCCGTCAGTGACCATGGCTTTCCACAAGTCCTTACCTGTTCTGTCACTTAGGAACGGTTATTTTTTTACTATTTTAATGACATTTCTTGCGCCTACCAGCATTGACACTCGAGAAAACTTAATAAAGAAAATATGCCCTCCGGCAAGGTTCGACATTGAGTCCTCGTTTTCACAATACTTAAGACTCCTCAGCCAAGGAGAGTCCGTCACCGCTTAGCATGGTTTTCCATCCCTTTTAAAGGATGAACCCTCGTTCAGAAACTTGCAGCGGGTAATATAGGTACCGAAAAACATTACTTGACTGTTCTATAAAGACTGATACGTGCGTTTATATACATACATGAATATGGTTCAGCTAAGTCTCTCTCTCTCTCTCTCTCTCTTTTTATATAAAGACATGTCAAAAATAAATAGAAACCCCCATTTTCACCTATAAATCTGATGAGCCGACAATGTCTTATCTTTTATATCTAATTTGTGATGTTCCTTTTCTAAATTGATGGTCTTACTCTACACAACAATGAGTAGAACAAGGGGCTTATTGGAACTGACAAGGTTTTTAGGTCGCATAATTACTGGATCCTCACAAGGAGCACATATTTTCAGAAACTCTAATATCACTCTTATTGCAGTAAATAGTATCAACGCGTAGTTCAGAAATCTAGGAAAGTGTGAAAGTATCAGAGAAAAAGAATAAAAAAAACATTATTAAGGAAGGAGGACAATACAAGGAGAGGGTGTTAAGAAGACAGATGATAACGATTAAGATTGCATTTAAAGTTTCAAAGCTCAAAGTTACAAGTGCGCGAGAAGGAATTGACTTCCGAAATAGCAACGGCTATCAGTGAGGGTCATAGGACATATGTGATTTATCTTCGAAATTTTGGCAATCAGGTGAAGGCAGTTAGATGCAAGCCTTTGATCAGCTCAGTCATCAAGAAACACAGAAATGAATGGGTTAATGAAATATCCGGAATTTTGGCAAAGTGCAATCTTTTCAGTCGAATCATTTTTTTTGCCAAACGTTCTGCCAGTGAACGTATCTGGGTTTAAAGAACACCAGTCAGTAATTTTCCACGACCCCACCTGAAATACAGTGAGTTTTCGGTGATGGTCTGGGAGCGATTGCGAGCAGGTGAACGTTCGGCCTTGAAAAAATGTACTGGAAACTTCAATGCAGAAAAATATATTTCGCTTCTTCAGGGAGGACTTCTCGACGTATTTTCCAGATATTAAATGGCCAAGCAACGCGAGCATGGCTGTAAAAAATGGCATCGAAGTTCTACTACAGGGAGTTTAGACACTCGAATATGCCCGGACCCTATTAGAAACGTGTGAAATGTTTTTCATTTGTAAATTGCTTAGAATTCTGCATTCAACTTGTACAAAAAATTCCCGTCGTAGAGGGCAGATCTTGTTACTGATATGACGGAAAAAGTAAATGCGCTTAAAGAAGCTAAAATAGTTTTCGACTAAGTATAAATGGATTCATTCCTTAAAGAAATAGAATTGCGTATTGAGCAATTTCTTAAGATATCAGTCGTCTGGTCTGGCCCTGGTCTGGCCAAATAATTCCATATTCTTACACTTACACACACACACACACACATACACACATATATATATATATATATATACTCGTGGCCTGACGATTGCATCTAGCATGAAACAGACTGTAACCTCTAAGTGTTGATTTTATGTTCACTTTTATATTTGCACACTCTGATATTGAGCACTTTATCCTATAAATATAGCACATCTTAAGACTATATTTCTTCATATATATATATATATATATATATATATATATATATATATATATATGTGTGTGTGTGTGTGTGTGTGTGCTTGTGTGTGTGTGTAAAGGGAGGCGGTCATAGTAGATCCAACGAGAGAAAATATATATATTAAAAAGAAGAGAGATAAGGCAAACTTTTTCGGTTGTAATGTAGATTTGTTTTGTTTTTTTTTAAATACTCTGCTTTATTTTCCATAATTTTGCTACACGGGTTGTGCGTCTCGCCGTCTTCACTGGGCAAAGCGGGGAGATTTTCACAGGTTATTAAAAATAATTAATTTTTTCTTATGTTTTTCGATGTTAAATATTCTCGATATGAGACATTCTCTTTTTAGTGTGTTAGTGACCAAAATGTCTTTCTTGAACTGGCTGTTAAAAGTTCTGCGTGAAGGGTTATGAAACAATTAAGATTGGTCTGTGAAATTTTGAAGGAGATATATACAGATTTAATTAATTTATTTTTTCCATTCAACAGTTTTATTATTCAAACGCTATTATAGTTGATATTATTATTTGAAATAGACGCCCCATTTCTATTTTTTATCATATTATATTACGTCTATCAGCCTGCTCGTTCGAGAAATTTGCAAAAAAGTGCTCTCCGACAGATTTCGAACCTGCATCAATTCGGTAGTTTCTGATACGAAGTGGTACGCAGTCTGGCTACAAGGCCGTTTTGGCAGAAGCACGCTTCGGTTTAAGAGGTGGTTTCCTTGAGGTTAAAAAAAAGAATGCAGGTTCCATTTCTGTTGGAATAACAATTTCTCCTTAGTAGGTATTCTGAATTTAGGCCGATTGTTATTACTTTAACAACGTAATAAAATAAAATAAAAGATATAGCAATTCAAACACGTGTATCCGCTAAAATAACGTTTATAATAATAATTAATATGTACGTGTGTGAGTGTTCCAGCTCATTTTAATCGGTATATACATATATCAAAACCAAGTCTTTAACAACGGAAAGAAATGTTTTGCTCTAATATTAATCCCTTCTTAATTCAATCAAACCAATTAATTGTGCATATGTGAAGGAAACAACCTTATGGTCGGTGACTGCTTAATCGTGGATATGCCGTCTTTAATAAGAAATCTGTTATATATATATATATATATATATATATATATATATATATATATATATATATATATATATATATATATATATAATAATGATAATAAATTGATTTAAAATATGTTTTTTCGCTACACAGTTCTAACCATGTTTCAAAAACCATATTTTAAATAAATTAATTTATAATATTAATGCTCTGTAAATTTACATTAAACAATATTTTGTAAAAATAAAAATATCTATTAGAACACCGGATTATATATCTTACTGTTCTTTATATATATATATATATATATATATATATATATATATATATATATATATATATATATATAATACAAATAGTGTTGTAAAGTTGAGTTACAATTGTTTCTTAGTGTTAGCATACGAACCGTTGAGTTATCGTTTATTTCGAAAGTTGCCTTTATATGGATATCTTGTATGAAATATGAGAAAATGTTTATTATTTTTTATAAACTGTCAGATGTCATATTTCATATAAACATCATTTTTCAGTATGCATAAAAATTACAAACTGGCTATACCAACATCAAGTAAATACATTAATTTAAATCTGGGTAGTTTTTTTTTAACAGATCAGAGAAAGTGCAACACAATAAACTGGAGACCCATTTTGATGGAGTACAAGGCATTCTAAAAGGTAACCAAAGTATCAAGGAAAATTTCATACAGAACTATCACACAATGTCAGTCCTCCTACATGGCTGCAAATGCCGGACAATATTCTCAGAGACGAAGAAGGCTTGAGGCAACAGAAATATTGTTCTACAGAAGTATACTGAAAATGCCATGGACAGAACAGGTGAGCATCAAAGAAATTTTAGATTACATGGAAAAAACGAACACATGGCTAACATCTGCAAAAAGACAATTGGAATTTCTACGGAAGATGGAGATAAAGGGCTTGGCAAATTGAGCACGAAAGGAACAGGGGTAAAGAGCACATCATTTACCAAACAAGCCTGTGAAAATGGATGATAGAACAGGGTTTAGGGGAGATAACAAAAAGAAAAATGAATTGTTAAGAACTACAAAGGACAGGAAATTGTAGAAAACAATGATCGGCAACGTCCTTAAGAATACTGCACATAGATGTAGAATGGGAATAATCCTGATAATTCAGTAACAACATATTTCTTTATATAACTGTAATATTACAAACCTAGTGTATGAAACCATTAAATCTTTTCGATATAAAATGTGTAAATGTACGAAGTTAATGTGTTATTTGTTATTTTAATAGATGCCGATCATTATTATTATTTTTTCATTTAAAGTCATTTGAATAAGAAATATTTTTGTCTAAACTGCAATACATTCATTTTAGTTTTCTTTAACAGAAAGTTTCGTTAATTGACAAACAGGAATAATTTTTATATGACTAATGAGACATTATTGTTGAGAATAACGTTTCTTTTGAAACCAGTGTAGAATTCCACGTGTATATTTAAATTATTTCCTTTATGTTTTGATTAACTGATGTAGTCGTAAAATTAGGGTGAATTGCTTCTTCGCTTTCATGTAACAACAAATCGCCGTGCGAAGATTAATTTTCATCTCAAATTTCTTAAGATTTTGCAATGTTTGAAATATATATTGTTTATTTATTAACAATGTACATACATTATATATATATATATATATATATATATATATATATATATATATATATATATATATATATATATATATATATATATATATATATATATATATATTAGGGTAGGTCTATTTTGGAAGTGTAAAAAGAATAACTCGAGGAAAGTTGCAGAATAACGTAAAAAATTACCACAAAAAATATTTTTCTTCAAAACTTCGTATTTATTTCAGCAATCGAACTTAAAGACAAAAATAAATTGCGAATTTTATCATCATAACGGTGTCACAGGAAACATGTGTATGGTAAATTAAAACCCAGACTTAACGAAAAGATAAATAAAAGAAAATAACGCTTAATAATGGAAATTTTTGAGTTTATTATCTATTCTCTTATTCAATTAAATGAAATTACTACAAACACACTAAAATATTTAGTTTAAAATACAAATAACGACTCATGAACGGCTTCTTTTTTTACTGGATATTTTTTCGGTATTTACCGTTAGTAATTACCTCCTCTTGTCAGTTCGTTTTATTTTTGTTTACACTTTTAACTAGCGCAAATATCTATTTTATTTTTCATCAAAATATACTTAACTATTTTTAAAAAAATACAACTTTTATAATTATTGTAATTTGTTTATATTTTCAAAATTAGTGTTTTATTAAAAAGCCTGTTTACAAGGTAATCCCTGAACTAACTTTTCTTTTATGTAAATAAAAATTACTTTTTTATTTAATAATGCATTTCAAACTTTATTTTCCAATTTATTTTGAAAAATATTTTTGTGTAATTTTTTATGATACATATATTTCTTTGTCATATATTTTAATAAAAATGGCAAGAAAAAGCATCTCAAAGGGCCCAGCATGCGGTTGAATTTTGATAAGGCTACAATAGCCTTATCAGAATTCCACGGTATGCTGTTGTGTTGATCAGGGGTGATGTATCTTCCAATCTTGGATCAAGCCTTGCCAATGCATTGCACTTGGATTTGAAGGCTATGGGCCTTCTTATCCTCAATATTAATATAAAAAGATATTTATATAGATAAATGTAAAATTGATAGAGCAAAGGATAAAGTGATAACAAATGCCCATCAACAGCATGATGAAAAGTTGGAAAATCTTTGTATTGGAGTTGATGTGAGAACTGACAAAGACACACTAATGTACAAGGAAATAGTGGAGGAAAATGGAGAGAAGACTGGAAAAAAACCAAGAGACTAGAATGCCACTTGACTGTCAAAAGATGACATATGAAAGTGAATATCTGACACATAGGGTTCTTCCTAATATTGATACAACTGGTGTGGTTCTTGCCAAGCAAGTGGCTGATGTTTTGCATGAATTCAACAGTGTGAGCACTATCAAGGCTATCCTTGTTGACAAACACTAATGCCAATTCAGGCTGTGAAGGTGGATTTGCTGCACATCTAGAAAGAAAACTTAACAGAAATCTTCACACTACTGGTTGCTCCTTGCACCAAAATAAACTTCCGTTTACAGGTCTTTTTAAACATGTAAATGGTACCACAAAAAAGCCCTGCAACATTCAATGGTTCACTGGGTACATTACGTGCAAATGATTACCATAATTTACCCCAAATATCATTTTCAGCTGTTGGCAGTCCTCTGGATTCTATTTTTAAAATTGAAAATGCAGATACTCTTAGTTGTGACCAAAGACTCTTTTATGAATATACAGTGGGTATTTCTAGTAAGGTGGACTCTAGATTTGTATCATGGAAAATTGGTCCGTTAAACCAGGCAAGGTGGTTAACTTTAGGCATCAATCTGATGTTTTTATGGACTCATGGTGCATACCCACAAATTATTTCAACCAAACTTCACAGTTTAATAAATTTTGTATGCCAATAAACGTGTATGCCATTTGCCGGTTCGAAAATAAAAGAAATAACAAGTTCCACATTTAGCAAATTTATATTTTCAATATGATCCAAAGGATTAGGAAGCAACCATAGATCACATTGAAAAATATACAATACAATGCTTTCGCCTTACTGCCTGAAAATATCTTATATTCAATGGTCAAATCTGATGAACTGGAAGTGTGGGAAGAAGCTATAAACGGATTTTGACCATTAGGTTAGTAAGTATTTATTCATATAAAATTTAATAAATTAGTTAGACCGATTTATGGAATCATTTTAAGGATTTTATCTAATTTCATCATAAATATTAAAGCAGTACAGAGTGCATTTTTTTAAAAATAAATCAAATTAATTTTTATATTCTTTCAAAGAGTTGGGAGAAAACCAAGAAAAAATAAAAAAGAATCACAACTATCAATTTTAAAGCTATACACTGGATACAGTTAAAAGATCTGTCATGAAGTGGAGTTTGTAAACCACCACTCACAGAAGAATTTTCTGAAAATGAAATTCGGGAATAATTATTAAATGGTACGAAACTTGACTTGCCAAATATGCCCTCATATTATCAAGGCGTGGAATGGGCAGTCAAGTTTACAACAGAAGTTTCCCAATTTGTGTATGTCTTTGAAGCAAGGCACCAGCACATAATAGCAAAAGCTTTGTGTCACAAATTGAGACCATCAATTTCGTCTAAGAGATCTTTTATGGAGCTATTTGACTCTATATATTAAGCCCTATTAAACTATTCTTTATTTTTTCATATTTGTTGTATTTTCTTTTATTTAATGTATTCAACTAATACTACTTAATTCATGAGGTAAAAAAACATCATTTCAAAGTCATCAGTGATTATGGGGTGGGGGCACATATTCAATTCTAAGTTTACTTATAATTTCTTCATTTTATTTCATTTTGATAAAAAAAATAACAACATTCCCTGATTTAAATAGTGAAATTGTTTTGTTTTTTTTATCAATATGTAGTCCAAATTTTTTATCAATATTTAGTCCAAATCTTCCAAAATCGTGGATTTTTCAGTGCATTTTTGTCTACGATATTTGATGCCAAACATATACATACACACACGCACACACACACACACACACACACACACATATATATATATATATATATATATATATATATATATATATATATATATATATATATGTGTGTGTGTGTGTGTTCAAACATATATTGTTAAATATAACAAACAACGAATGTCTCTTATGGTTTATCATGAGTGGTTTCAAGTGTCGTTTCTAAATTATACGACGCTTAGAACGGTTCACAATAAAACATAAGAGACATCCGTTGTCTGTTATATTTAAAATATATATATTTGAATAATGATCAGCTGCTTATATACAATATATATATATATATATATATATATATATATATATATATATACGGGGGTCATTCAATAAATAAGGTGAATTTTTCGGTATAAGTACTTCTAATACAGATAGAGGCTTACTTTTTTTTTGTTTTACTTTTTCATATGGATTTAATTTCTTTTGCAGATTAAAAAAAAACAAAAAAACTTTGAGAGTTTTGGCGATTAACAAAGATGGCCGACCAAGAAGCATGCTCCCGGATTGAACAGCGGTCACTTATCAAGTTTTTGGTTGCTGAAGGGTGCAAACCAGTTGAAATTCATAGGAGAACTGTGTATAGTGCCACATGTTTCAGCCAAAAAAAAAATGTCTACAAATTGGGTAAATTGTTTAAAGAAGGACGGAGCAGTGTTGAGGATGAAGACAGGCCTGGGAGGCCTACAGAAGTGAGGTCTCCTGAGGTGATCGAATCAGTCAATGACGTCATTCAGTCTGACAGAAGAACTACTGTGAACTGCCGAGGGAGGTCAAGAAAGACATAAAGAACAAACGCAGGGGTTATCAGTAAGAAGGAGTCATCTTGCATCATGACAACGCAAGGCCTCACACAGCAGCCAAAACGGTGCAGACCATCAACGAGCTGGGCTGGGAACAGCTCCCTCATCACCGTTACAGCTTAGACCTTCAGACATTCACCTGTTTGGTCCCTTGAAAGCGTTCACGAGAGGCACGAAGTTTAAAAGTGACGATGAAGTCAAAAGTGTTGTGAGCGACTGGCTGAGACATCAGTCCAAAGTTCTTTTACACCGAGGGGATACGGAAGCATGTGCAGAGATGGAAAAAGTGTATGACCGTGCTGGGAGACTACGTTGAAAAAAAAAAAAGTAAACTTTTATCTGTATTAGAAGTCCTTATACCGAAAAGTTCACCTTATTTATTGAATGACCCTCGTATATATATATATATATATATATATATATATATATATATATATATATATATATATATATATATATACCCACAAAAATGAGGATAGACAATCAAAATATATTTCTATCTATTTTACAAATTACTCTTTTTCTCATTTTAAAATCATACCAATCTGTACAAAAGAATTGGATACATGCACTCAGCCCAAGGTCTGTGTATGAGCGATGTATTGGCAAAGTCGAATCAGGTAGACATATTTTTCAAGCTTGGCAGGATAGTATCAAAGAAAAGACAATGTAACTCAGAAATACGAAAGAGCTTATGAATAGCAAAAAGTTTGCTTTCCCAAGTTAAAAGAGAGATTGTAACGAACTCTAATTTCAGTTCGTTATATTGACTTTACGCCAAAACCACTGGGAAAGTTATAAATTCATTTCTTCTACCCCATCCATACTCTGGGCTGAATAGCTGGACAGATTGTCTGGAAAACAAATCAGTCAATAAATCAATCTAGGTATCACTATATCATGTTTCATTGTCACCAGAATTTCGAGTTAGCAAGCGTAGTTAAGAAATCATTACACACATTCTACCGCATATGATTTCTTCAGTAAATGTTGGTGCCTGACTACCGAGCGAGGTATTTTTTCAGACATTTATAACTTAGATAAGTATACGATTCTAACTTTTTAATATATGATGAGTTTACCTAACCTGCCGAAAAGTTTAAGCAGACAGGTATCTGGAACTGATTTTGATCGATTGACCCAGTAGGTGTTGATACGTGCAGCTGTAACACTTTGAACACGACAGAAGGCAGATTAAGATGTAACGAGTCCGTTTTAATGATTCTTGGAATACGGAGAGAAGATGTAATAACCAATTATAAGATTTAAGAGATTTGCTATTTCTTTTGGTATTTTGTTGAACAATTTTCTTTTCAGTATATTCTCTATTTTTTTTACAGTGTGAACATCCTGATGTTCTTGTCAACTTTTCTATCACATTGAAGAATATGTGTCCTCCATCACCTTTTAAGCCACCGCATATGGCGTGTATTTAATTTGATAAACAATTATTATAATTACTGCTCGTAAAAAAGGTGAAATTTGGAAGAAAAGACAAACCTTGCCTTGTAAGAGCACGGAATCTTTTGTCGTTATTGACGAAGATGGATATACATATATATCTATTTCGATTATAGTTGCAGTTTAATTTATAATTACATGAATCATTCATACAAAAAACAAATATAAAGGTTAATGATTTAAATGGCGAGAATACATCTTCGCAAACAATTTCGATAAGATAGACTAACACCGAACCTGTATATGAATGATATAATCCCTGTTTATACATTCCAGTTTCAAAAAAGTTTAAAAAAGACCTTATGAAAATGGAATTCATAAACAGGTATCATATCATTCATATACAGTTTCGGGGTTAGTGTATCTTATTGAAATTGTATACGAAGATGTATTATCGCCATTTAAATCATTAAACTCTATATGTGTTTTTTATATGAATGATTCATGTATATATATATATATATATATATATATATATATATATATATAACGTGTGTGTGTGTGTGTTTGTGTGTGTATGCGTGTGTGTGCGTGAGTCTGTACACACACACAAATATATATAGTTTATTGCGGCAGGAGATCATTATGCAAACATATAGTTAAATATAACAGACAAGAAATGTTTATTATATTTGAGCGTGAACCGTTTTAAACTTCGCATGGTTGCTTTAATTTATGGAGAAAATAAAGACACAAATTGTCCAACATTCGGAGATTGTTTTATTATGTTGTTCCTTGATCTAAGCTTTCGGCTCACATCAGATTGTGTCTCAGATGAGTTTGAAAGTACTTAGAAAAAAAGAAAAAAAATATTTGAAAAGAAAATTGTAATTTTTCTAAAGAAATAAAGTCTGGACTTGAAAGGATTAATCATTTGAGCCCTGACATCCGCTTTATCGGTGGTAGAGAAAAAACAAACATAAACGTGACAAAACAAAATAAAATAAAATGAAAAATAAAAAAAAGAAAGAAGAAAACCCAAAACACTATTCTAATAACCAGGCTCTCCTACGCCTGTGGCTTTATGTTTTTAATAGTTTTATCAATAAATATTGTTCCGCCATTTCTTTTTTAGCCAGTCTACCCTGAAGATCCGTTTAGGTGAAACCTAGGTAGGTTTTCATGGCTCCTCAGGATTTATTTTATCTATCTATCTATATATCTATCTATCTATCTATCTATATATATATATATATATATATATATATATATATATATATATATATATATATATATATATATATATAGTGAGATCAAAACAACTTTTATTAAAAAGAACTGAACAAGGACTGCCTGCTTCATTTTTTAATTGCTTTTTTTCCAATTTTCGGATAAGCAGTTCCTTATTCTGCTAGTGGCTGTGCATCAACTGTCCGAACTGCATATCTTGTTAATTTTCTTCAAGTACTTTCGACTTTCGTCGTCATTATGAAGATGCGATTTGGTGTCCGTGTGGTAGTTAGACTTCATTTGATTGCATCCTGGTTTTCCTTGGGACGCTGGACGTCGTAAATGATCTAGGATGACGTCATGTACAACTTGTTTGCGTGAATTCTTACTGTTTATTGAAAATTTATTCACATATAAAGAGATAGTAGCAATTGATGACGTTATTAGAAAGCAGCCACATAAATTCAACTTTCTTGGAAGCGCTAAAACAGACAATAAAATATGTGGTAGAGAAATCCGAAGCTCAAAGATGTACAGAAAAGAAATTCATTTTGTCAGAAACAACGAAAAAGAATGCTCAACTGATATGAAGTATCATCCATCCTATCTGAAAGTGAATGCTGGATAATGTTCTCATAGAAAATAGGAAACTTGAAGAAATACTGGTGTATTTCCAGATAAGAATGGTGTGAAGACATTGGTTGGAACATGTGAGCCATATTTAAAGAAAATGGAAACAAAAAGATACTGAGATTCAGCTTTTGGGATACATAATGAGGAAAGAAGGGCTGGAAAATGTAACACTCACGGGATGTAATAAAATCATGAAGAAGAAAGGAGAAACATTGATTAACACAACGAACTTGTGTAAATAGATAAAAGCATGGAAGATATAGCAAGACGATCTATCTATTTCTGAGAGTTACAACGGAGAAGAAGTTGTGGAGAGCCATGTTCACCCACGACCTGAAGAAACACGTTAATTCAAGGAAAAGAAAATAATTACCATTGGTTACTCTGAAGCAAGACTTGTTCTCATTCATATATCATATGGTATATAATCATTATTGGCCAGAGTCGAGGTTATCATTGGCGTAACAATACCTTCGTCTAAGAAGGTGACCTCAAAGTCACCAATGCGGGAATCGGTTCTCGAAGCCTGCCGCTGGGTTCACCAGGAAGTGAACCTAGGTGAACGAACTGATATACACACAAGAGACAATCGGACAACAGTAAGCGATAGAAACATAGTTATAATATAGTTATAAGCAAGTAATAAAAGACTAACTCTGACAGTAGAAAATCACATTGTAAAAAGATCAGATGTTTATAAAAAACCCGAAACCATATACCCTCAATTCAAATGATGTCCAAAAAAGAATAAACATTTATTTTACGTATAAAAAAAGCTCTCGTATTTTATCAAATATTATTACCACTCTCTAAATGATGTGTTCGAGATATAAGTATGCCAAGAAACGTAGCATAACAATGATGAGCTATTTAGAAATATATAGGTAATAGGAGCAGCCTAGGTAGTGAGGTAGCATGTCTTTGACAACTGAATTACTGCTAAAAGAAAAGAGGCAACCCGGGAAGAACATGAAGACATCTCGATGGTGTATGGATCGACTTTTCTACCCTATATCCCTTTACCCATAGACGCAACATAGCAAGCCTATTGCTATATACATGGTACGTGCTCTTTAGAGGTACCTCCTTTAGTTGTACCAGTTCAGACCTGTAGAACCAAGATCCACATTTCAGCATTTGTAGAATCGGGTCAGATTCATTTATTTCGTATTTTAATTTAGGGAAAGAAGTTCCATTGCAACAGCGTCTTCTCAAGAAAGAGAAGGTGATTCACGGATTATTACAAACAACATTTTGAAGTCTAGCGTCAACAGTTATCTATCTTAAATATGATCATAATCTTCACTTACTCCCGCCTTATAAAGTAATACTCTATTTAGAGTGGCTCTTGAGGCTTGCAATGGGTGAACATTTAGTAAAAATATATCTTTGTTAAGACATATGTGAAATAAAGAATATCCATATTCCTTAGTGTTTTAACTTAAAAAAAAACAAAAAAAAAAAAACAATTCCCATACGATCACTGAAGTTAAGTAGCTTCGAACCTGTTCAGTACCTAGATGGGTCACCACTTCAAAATATCAGGTCCTGTAAGCTTTTGTGTGCGGGTGGTGTAATGAAGAATGGCTCGGAATTGGAATTCCAATTCCTTTTGGATTCGTTATATTCAAATACGCGAAAATGTCCTTGGAAAAAGTATGAATTCATCTCTGCTGCCACCGGCTGTGGGTTAATTATTAAAACTTGTATCAGTAAACTAGTATTTTTTTTCCTTACCGTACCGCTCCCTACCCACCAAAAAATTATTAGAATATAAAAATATTTTCTGCAAAGCCGTTCATAAGGCGTAGGAAAAGAACAAATTAAGAAAAAAAAAAAATGAATGAATAATTACTTTATTCTCACTACTGTTTTTCGCGGTTGAATACCAGAGATAAAGAAATATACATTTCTCAAAATTTAATAAAGAAAGGCATAAGTATAGTTATACTAGTTATTTTAATTTGGATATAACAAGGTGAAGACATAAATTTATTCCCTTAAATTAGGGGTTCGCAACAACGGAGTGGATTTCAGGGTTTCCGGTGGGATGGGGGGGATCTTTTAATTTTTCTTGTTTTTTTCATATACAGGATTAAGAGACCATGTTAAAAAAAAACAAAAAAACTCCTGTATAAAAATAATTCATTGGTTTTAAATGATTTTACCGCTTGCAAGAGAGTAAAGCCACTAAGGCACAAGGGGGTTACTGGATGTGGAAGAATTAGGAACAGAAACATTAATAACGAGTGAGTAGAGAAAAAATAACTATCGACATTGCATTTACATTTTTGAAGATTAATATTGGCTGGAGAGTATAGAGCCGGTAGTAGATTTTACGAACGAGAGGTGCAAGAAAACAAACTGTTAGCATAGAATTTATGGTTATATCCAGCTCAATTCTACATTTATAAGATCTGGACGCCAGATTTGGAAAAAAGATGAAGGTTTTCAATAATATATGCATGTCGGAGTTAACTACTCCTTAATTTCCTAATTGCCACTAGGGGACGCTCTCCCTACAATATAAATACTGGGCCGCTTTTCACCTCGTTCTCTTTTTGCTTTGCATTTCAGCGGACACATTTAAAAATGTGATCGCTCATAGAAATCCGCGTTTTCGCCCACTTGTGGGAATACGCCAGGAAACCCACATGCACATATGTACGAACATTCACCAAAATACAAACTCTTTACGTTCACACACAAACATAAATGTTGATGTCTATGTCCATTGTAAATCTTGTTGTTTAATACACATATTTGTTGATTGATATATATATATATATATATATATATATATATATATATATATATATATATATATATATATATATGGAAAAAAAGATAGAAATTAAGGAGGGTTTGAGATAATTAAGTAATTCATCGAGTCTAGAAGAAACCTCAACAGAATGTAAAAAGTACTGGACGGCCGTTTCGTCCTATATTTGGGACTTGTCAGCAGTGCGCATCCACTACCGAGAATTGAAACCCGAACAGTTACATTGACAGACAAAAGTCATGCCAACTGTAGTAACTGGCCTGAGCGACGAAGCGGTAGCGAACTAGACTCGATATTGCGCCGCTCGTTCACATATTCCGTGGTGGAACTCATCCAACTTCCTTCACCCATAGGACTGTGCCTCCGAGAGCCACGACGACCATCACCAAACCGCTACATCCAGAACATTAGAAGCCAGTTCAAGCAAGGATATACAAATGATAGAAATATATATATATATATATATATATATATATATATATATATATCGGTCTTGTTTGTTTCCTGTACCTCTTCGGTTGGACTCAACTTGAGTCCGCCATATTATTGCAGTTGGATTTTCTAGCAGAAATAAACAGCACGTGTTTCTATTAGGTTGGTGCAAAAATAATGACGTAATAATGTCATTTTTTGACGTTATACGTCAAAAAACGACATTATTACGTCATTTTTTTGCAACAACCTAATAAGTCAACAACACGCAAACACACACTGTCCTCTACATGCATATTAGTTAGAGAGCACCTTTTGAGACACATGGGGAGAACTGTGAATTGGGCTTAAAATGTTCGAGATCCGCTGCTTTCAGTAAAATAGTGATATTGATCAACTTAATAAAGATTCCAATGCTGTAGTCACTAAAGCCTCTTGTAAGAACGTATTTTCTCTCCATCACAATTTTTTATTAATTACAGGTACTGAATCGTGGAACGAACGTTTATTTTTTTCAGAGGATTTTCCTAACTCCCCGACCTTATTGTAAAAACACTTTCTTTATTTCGCACTTTCTGACTATTTGAATCATTTTACCTCCCCATTTCTTAAACTTACGTCTTCTTGCACATTATTAAAAAAAATCCTATCTTCTCTTATTACTAAGTCCTCATTCTTTATTAGAGTACAATACTCATTTAAAATTCGATGTCCCAGGAAGATGTAGGAGATCATGGTTCTCAAGATATTTTACTTTTTAATATTTTCCATGACTACTTTGGAACGATAGAAAAGGGTTCTCCTCTTTGCCTTCACCACAATTTTGAATTCAAAGAAATCCTTATCTTAGAATAGCTGCCAAACAAGGCTACAGAGTTCTGTCTGTTTTCCTATTTAACCCTTAGATAGTGAGGGGAGAAGAAATGAATCTACTCCTTTTCCAACCGCACTCTTTTAAAACGTAAATAGAGAAATCCAGGTCGAGAGTTTAATTAAACTTGCTGATTGCCTTTTCAGCGTCAATAACCAGTACGATCTTTGCATCTCTTTAATTTCAGTATAACAGCTTATTACCATCTGCCATATCCGAATATTTAGAGATCACAGGGTGTTAGACGAATATATACTCACACAGATAACTACTGCAGAGCTGGTCTGATTGGTTGAAATACTTTTCGAAGACTCTTCCATTGATAAGCCTGGTTATCTACGTTAGGATATATGTCCTTGTGTAACAAAGTAGAGAAGATACGTAGTAATTATCGGCACTTTACTGTTCTAAAAAGAAAAAAAAATAGAAAATAATGATGGAGGAAGGTACTAAGAGAGAAGCAGACATTTTTTTTTTTAGAAAAAGTATATAATGTAATAAACGAAGGAAGAACCTATCGATGTTACGGTAGTAAATGTATAAATAAATTAGAAAAAGAAGAAAGACAATCAATAAATTCTGTGTTGGACAGGGAGATAAGCTGGTAAGATATGTTTGGGTATAGAGAAAAGGGAAAAAAGGTTTTCGTGTGCGCGGCGGAAGAATAGTGTTGCTGGATGGATGCAAGTGCACTGGGTCACCAATGTAGCGTGTTTTCCTGATGCAATTAAATCAACCAAGTTCTGTTCCGACAAACAAACAGAACTAGGCACGCCTGACTGCATCATCGCTAACATCATCGCATGAGAACTTTCTATGCCGGCACCTATGGGACTAAAACGCGTGTATGTACACGTGCCAGCAATAGGTGGTGTCCAAGCCTGCATATGTTCATGAATACGTTTCACTTCGAGAGATAGTGGCTTTCACCATTTCCTTCGCAAGAATGAACGGCTAATTGATTTAACCCAAAACTATGCACCAAAAAGATTTTTAAAGCAATAACTTTGATCAGTGGACGACCTCAGCACATCATTTTTCGCTTTCTATTCATATGAAGGAAACGGCGGTGTCTATATAATCTGGTTTAGAATTCAGAGATGTCAAGTAAAATCTTTTGAGGATAACATAACTTCTACTATTTTGTCATCGATTCTCAGCGACCTAAACATCGTCATGATCCTTGATTACATTTTACATGCATTCTTATTCCTAAAAAAACTAACGGATAAATCTAGCTGATGTCACTGTTTCTGATCTCTTCAATGAAGTTAAGCAGATCCTGCCAGATGAATATCCAAAATGGGTGACATATTCGGAGACTCGGAGCTTGCTAGCAATTTTTTTTTTTATTTAGGTCTTACTTTTCAATAAAGGTACGATGAATATTGAATGGACAATGTACAGAAATAATTATGTATACTATTCGGTCTATTGTCCTCATCTTTGTCGACATATCTTTTACAGTAATTCGGCCGTTGTACGCTCCGACCTTCTTCAGGGGTTGGAATGTCGAACTGGATCACTTATTTCGCTCACTGGGGTAGACATGTTTAATGGATGTCAGTTATCAGTTATCTCCTGTTAATTCCCCTCTCCACTGCCTTAAACAAGTATTGAACTCACACTTTTTGGATCCTGTCACTGGATCTAAGCAACGGCTTTATCCACTGTGCCATATATCATTGAGGACATATGTATATGGATTTCTGATTATTATAAACCTAATGTCTTCAGCAACATTTTTTACCGGTGCCCATATTGCAATTATTGCTGATCTCTTGTTCACTGACACTGACGTTATGTGTGTTCGAAGGCATGTACACTAATCTGTAGCCAGTACCACTGGGATATTACATCAACTATCTTCTGTTATAAACGGCGGAATAATTCTGTCCAAGTTTTTTAGTAGCGTGGCACCATTTGCATTGGTATGCGTACACCGTCAACTTTTCTCAAGGTAAGTGGTCTACTACTGCAGAGTAACCCCTATCAATACTGGAAAGATCAATAACAGCTACTAGACTTGAGAAATCTATTTTCTGAAGAATTGTTTTCAAATAAACCTTTTATAAATTTCAACCGACACCAACACTGGCAGCTTGGTCAATTATTAAAGAATTTTTCGTTATTCTTTATTTTAAATACATTTGATATAAATTAATAATAATAATAACAAAAATTTAGCATAATGTAGTCTTTTGTTATACGTATGATTTATGCCGGGTAGAACTCTATCCTTGATGATGTACCGACGGACTTCCTTCGAGACCCTTTTCTGAATTGATAGAAATGGGATCACCTTCCAGGTCAATGTTCTGGACTCTATTTTTATTTTACTACGGTGTCATCAAGTACTGAACGTACGTTGTTATCTAATTATCTGCTATTAAAGAAATATATTTCTGGTGACGACATTGTTCGGATTCATTTATAAGAAATAATGTATACAGAACTTACATTTTATGCATAATATAATCTCACTGTACGAAATATATATATGTATATCAATGCATTTAATTTCGATGTATATTATAAGCTGAAATAGCCTGCAATTTTTACCAACCTCATTTGTTTCATATCAATTCTATTGTTAAAAACATTGACGTGCATAATAAAATCTGGCAAAAATCTCGGAAAATCAATATTGAAGCTGACATTTTCGATGAGACGATATGGATTTTTCTACCTCAATAACAGAACAAACGAATTTATATGCTATTGAAAAATCTGTCTTGCTTTTATAGAAAATGTCTCAGCCTTACTTAATGATGTCTAGGCAAGTAATTCTTAGCAAAAGGTTTAAGATACGAATGTTTTTTTAAGCAGCGTTGAAATGACCGATTTTGAGTTCAAGACAATTTTTTTCTTCTGGGTATAAGAAATGGTATTTTAAGAAAAAAATCTTATTACATTAAAAATTAGCGTAGTATTATCCGTTAACATTCTGACAAGATATAGTAAAAGCATTATTTCTTTTTTCGTAAAACTTTATCAGATAATACAATTATATAATTTTATGAAGTTATTTTCCTACTTGCTATCAGTTTATGAAAATTTTAGCAACTGCTTATTCCTTCAGCTACTGATCTCATAGAGAATAAATTCTAATATCTCCCTTCGTGAATGAGCTTTAAAAATTGTTTGAAAATTATACATTTGAAAGATAATGATTAAACTGAGGAAACATTTGGTAACTGTATAGAGTCTATAATACTAACCCATCAAATATTCAAAGTTGCCACCATAAGACTGAGTAAATATAATAAATTTGCGCTTCACTATTGTTGACGTTAATGTGCAGAAATAGATTTTAGCGTCGAGACAGTTTGTATGAAGACACACTTGAAAAAACACTAAATGTTACAATATTTTTTATTGTATTATAATTAGGGAAATTTATAAAAAAATGTACTTTCTTGCAGACAATCGTATGTATCCGTATTCAAATAAATATTATAGAACATCATAAAATTATTTGGATATTAATATTCAACCCTTTTTCGTAATCCTAAAAAATGGTTTCGCAACATGGAATTTTGTCATTTTCATATAAGTTTCTTGCTTGATCCAGTAATAAGAAATATACACATAGATAGATATTAGGTTGGTGCAAAAATAATGACGTAATAATGTCGTTTTTTGACGTATAACGTCAAAAAACGACATTATTACGTCATTATTTTTGCACCAACCTAATAGATAGATAGATAGATGTTTTAAAATTAGCACTGTTGAAACTGGTTCAGCATGCAGAGTTGATTCCTATCAGTTGCAGGTTTCAATGTGAACACCAGTCCAAGTATGAATATTTCCTTGAAGCGTTAAACCCAAAGTCCCCATGCAGTGTCGATTCTTATGGGCATACCGTTTATATTTATCATCACTCTCCAATACGATCTAATTTTTAAATCTATCTATCTATCTATCTATCTATCTATCTATCTATCTATCTATCTATCTATCTATCTATCTATCTGTGTATGTTTCTTATTACTCGAAACG
Organism: Acanthosepion lycidas; assembly: GCA_963932145.1. Classification (NCBI taxonomy): domain Eukaryota; kingdom Metazoa; phylum Mollusca; class Cephalopoda; order Sepiida; family Sepiidae; genus Acanthosepion; species Acanthosepion lycidas. The sequence goes on along the minus strand of OZ010571.1, from coordinate 43,722,779 downwards.
GGTAAACCTAATGAAGAAGATGATTTCTCTGGTAAGTTTCAAACCAGCGTCTCCATTGTAGGAGAAACCACCCTCTTAATCAGCGTGTTTTAGACAGCATCAGAGAGCATCACAGACCAGAATAATTCAAGTACACATTTTGAGAATGCATATCTCTCCCGTTCCGATCTAGAAAGCAATTATCTGCTCGATTTCGTATACGAAACGTAAACATTCTCTCAAATGCGCAAACCGGTAGACATAACTCTTACTATTTGAAAAAAAAATGGCGTCTGCTCAAACATGGGTATCCACTAAAATTAATGTTTGGAGTGCAATGTATGTATATGTTTATGTGCCTTCAATGCATTTACAGCACAAGGTCTCTGTCTGTAGAATGACATAAAAACAACAATTAAAATATATAATGCCTGCGTTATGTCATCTCTGCTATATTCATGTAAGACATGGGTAGTCTATCGTAGACATCTGAAGATCCTGGAACGTTTTCATCAACGCTGCTTTCGGTCTGTTCTTGAAATCAACTGGATATCTCACACTCCAGATACTGTTGTTCAGCAAAGAGCAAATTCACTCTCTTTGGAAACATTTATACACAACCACAGATTGAGATGGACGGGCTATGTTGACTGTATGGCGGATGACAGAATTCAAAAACAATTAATGTATAGAGAATAGGAAAATGGGAAGAAGACCACGGCACGTCGAAACTTCATTACAAAGATTGCCTTAAGGAGTTACTATACAAGTGCAATATTGGTCTGGATAACTGGGAGACTCTAGTTGAAAACTGATTTACTTGGAGAGCTGGTATTGCTGACGGTGTCAGGATCTTACATGAGGCATCCCAAAATATGTAAACCTTAAGAGAGGGTTTCATAGTGGATCCCTGAATTGCCATGAGGTGCTAACCTGGCCATGTGCCCAATGCAATATCTGTCCAGGGAGGGTCTGCTCAGTCACCAGAAATCACACCAGCACCAACAGTCTATTTTATATGTCAATTTCGTAATGGCATGCTTTGAATGTTAGATATGCACTAGGGTGTGCAAGTCCAAGACGGCCCTGACAAGGCATATGAAAAGGCACATTAAGGAGTGGTAATAGTCAAATTCAACTTCCACCACCCGGAGATGATTTGATATGTCACATATGTGACAAGAAATGCAGATCAATGGCTGGCTCTATGATTCACTGTCGTTCACATAAACGGTGGGGAAGTTTAACTGAATATGTCAGTGATGATCATACTCGCTTTGGGATTCGACAGCCACTTATGTGCGTGTGTACGGGTTTCGATATCTATCTATGTCAGTGGTGCTTAATATTTTCTTCTATTTTATATATCTGTGCAGACTGGTGACCTGTATCTTACAACTACACTGGTAACTGGAACCATGTTAATGCAACAGCGTTAATTTTACTTTTTGTTATATATTCACAACACCAGTTACTAGGGACTGTAAAAGATAATAAGGATTGGAGCAAATATTACAGCAGTAAAAATTAAGGAGATATGTAGAATCATAATCAGCCACGCCCTCAAAGTACATTGAAGTCTTCCGACACACTACATTCCTTAATTCCACCAGTTCTAACAATTACGCTAAAACCCACCATGTTTCTCATATTGTAACTAACCATCTATATATTCCATTAGTAAGATCGTCTCGAGCAGCTTCTTCCAACACACACACACATGTATATTATATCAATTGCAGACAGTACTGTTTCACTATATCACAGCTCCACACTGCGACTAGGCATCCAAATGCCTCAAGCCTGGATCGATACTAAACCGATTAGGTGTCAGTCAGAGTTTCTACCAAAGTGCTATCTTCATTCGACAGAGGGAAACAGCTAAATCTAGCGTATTGTTTTTACGAATGAAAACAAACGCCAATCAGCCGGAGTGCTCCAATTCATTTTACTGAAGAGCTTTGTATTAACGCAGGAGGCTGTCGTTTATAAAATTAGCCTAACATTCAACAGTGATCAATTGAAATATATTTTCAATATATATATATATATATATATATATATATATATATATATATATATTATAAAAGTTAAACAAATGCATATATAAAATGTTGAAATTTGTACCAATAAATATTTAAAAGTAACCTCACAAGCAAGTTACA
>OZ010571.1:43620635-43710635 GCA_963932145.1 Acanthosepion lycidas | reverse complement strand
ACATTTTTACAGAAGACGATGAGAAAGTAACATAACCTATTTTACGAGCGCACTAATAAAACTGTGACATTTGAACAAGCAATATGCAGGAAATAATTCTTTCCTTTTTAAAAATTTATTTCTATTTTATTCTATAAGATATTTTACACGAAAAGCAAACCGTTTAAAAAAAAATGACAGGAAATTATACTTTCTCATCTCTTTCTCTTTCATCTTCCTCTTAAACACTCAAGCAGAATCATACCCCTACTTCCTATCTCTCTTTCTCTCTCTATATACATATATCGTTTAATGTAACGCTTGTATTATGTATGTTCTCCCGTACATATATATATATATATATATATATATATATATATATATATATATATATATATATATATACATATATATATATATATATATATATATATATATATATATATATATATATATATATATATATATATGTATGTATGTATATCATTTGCTCAGTAAAATCAGTAAATTCATAAATAAGTTGTTTCAGCTATCGTGATTCATGTACAAACTGAGCAATCATCGTAGATTTTCGACATCCTTGCCTGAATGTTCGACACAATGTTGTAAGCGTGGTAACCAGGAGGCAGTAGCTTTATTCAAGGTCATGAATATTCAACAAATTTATTCAAGGTCAATTATTCCTGAAATATAAAATCGGTATATATTATTATTATTATTATTATTATTATTATTATTATTATTATTATTATTAGTAGTAGTAGTAGTAGTAGTAGTAGTAGTTGTAGTAGCATTAAAAAGAGAAGTTAAAATGGCAAATACCTTGTTGAAACAATTAGGATAGAAACCAAACGTTTCTTGGGAACTTTCTGCAGAATCTTTTAAATCGGTACAGGTACACCTGCAGATTACTGTTAGATAATATATATTTATATATTAAATACTATATTTTTATCCCTATACGATTATCTATTCTATATACATCTCTCTTTCTCTCTCTTTCTCTCTCTGTCTGTCTCTCTCTATATATGTGTCTGTGTGTCCGTGTGCATGGATTGAGAAAGAGAAAGATGGATAGATAGATGATAGATAGATATTTGAAAATAAATACATGTAACCGATTTGTTTGAACGTTCGCTTTCCTACCATAACAGCCGGGTTCCAATCACAACATGATAGATGAGGGTTAAGAAGGGCATATTATTGGTTTGAGGATGCGATCCCTGTGTGTGATATCTTGGGAAAGAGGCTGAAAACCATACCATGGGTTGACTCAAGTATTAACCACATGTTCTCTCTCTCTGTCAGGGTGCCGAAGAGACACGAAAGTGTCGGAGTAGGTGGCTGCAACAAGTATTGGATAGCCAATATAAGTGTGATATGAAAACAAAACTGGCCGACCATCATTAGCGTATATATATATATATATATATATATATATATATATATATATATATATAGTCATCCACAGAAAGACTGTTTCGCTGTATCATAGTTCTTCAGTGTAACTAGACGTCCGATTGCTTTAAGCCGGGATCAAACCCCGAGTGATTTGATATCAGTAAGATATCTTACGCCTAGGCCATACATGCCATATTATATATATATATATATATATATATATATATATATATATATATATGTGTGTGTGTGTGTGTGTGTGCTCACATTTGCATTTAATTCTCTTTATGTATATGATCCCATTGCCAGTAAAATCACCGAGGCAAGATGTTAAATATTATCGCCTCCAACCAGTCCCTCTCTCATTATATTAAAAATGTGATGACTACCGAAATCTCGATGATACAACCTCCTTACTAGAAAATAGCGAGAAATGTTTAATATTTTTACACAAGCCCATTCATGTTAGAAACCACTTGTGTCGTATTCCGAGTCAGTGGGCGTGCGATAAATTAACTCTATATCCCGATACAGATGTTGATTTACACAAATGTACATTAAGCATTCAATAATATCTGTAAAATTGATGTATAGCATTGCGAATTATTTAATCCAAATGCGTGTATGTTCACTCTACTCTGCATGCGCGTTTGTGTATATGAGTACGCATGCGTGTCTGCGAGGAATATGTTTTTAATGAAAATTTCAGCGATGGGGGAAAGTATGACAGGATATGTAAATGTTGCAGAGAGGAAATGAATACGGCAGTAGCAAGTGGTGTGCGGAAAAAGAAGGTAAAATATTGCAGTTTGAATGGTGAAGTTCAAAATCAAGAGACAATGAAAGAAGAAAACATATTGTATAATGATGTTATTCTCAGCTCATCTACATCGTTGAATATTGAGAACGTGTTGACTTCATAGAGATTTAAAATCCACGTTTTATTTACTAAGAATAGACCTGAAGAAGATGAGGAGATTCGAAATAAAGAATAAATGCATTAATGTAACAATTCATTATTTCAGTTTCAACGGCTTCAATAATCCGAGGTCACACGCAGATACAAAAACATATTTTGTTTTACAATAGAAGCGTGTCAAAATAATAGACTTTTGACGCAATATACCAAAAAAAAAAAAAGTATTATTTACTGAAAATTATGGGTGCCGGATCTCTTCTGACGTGCACGACTATGTGTCTCCACATTGTCAAAACACAATGATAGTATAAAAATAGGTTTTAATAACAGAACTACTATATAAACAATTATTTCCAGCAATAAATTTTTGAAAAAAAATATTATAAGATATAAAGTTTTGAAGAAAAAAAAATATTACCAGCAATAAATCTTTGAAGAAAATAAATATTACCAGCATTATATATTTGAAAAAAAAATATTACCAGCAACACATTTTTGAAGGAAAATATTACCAGAAATAGATTTTTGACAAAACAAAATATTACCAGCAATAAAAATTTTGTCGGCATTAAATAACCCATTGAGGTTGATATGCCGTAAAATAAACCCAAACCAAACTAAGCCAAATCAGTTTGCCATGAATTTCTTTTTCTTTTCTGTATCTACAATCAACATTTTCTCATCGGCATATCAAAGGATAGGACTTTTACTTCTGTGAAAGAAGACTTCCTTTAAAAGGTTGATAATGTCCGGTGAGAAAACGGACCCTTGTTTTACTCCTCTTTCTATTTGGGGTATTTATTGAATTAATGTTCTCTCCGTACACAAGCTTTTTGCTCGCAATATTCGCTGATTTTAATCTCTTATTTTATATGATTTATAAATAATATATTTGAAACATTTTATCATTGGGACTGAGTTTGATATAAAAATTAAACATACAATTAGGTATGTGGATTACACACGCACATATCAACACACAAAACTTGTCCAATTGCATGAGACTTCATAAACTATTAGCAACACGTCAGAGAGCTCATAGACATAGTAGCCGTGCGTAGTTTCTAGACGATAAAGAAAATCGACTTCAGTTGAGTCCGTCTGATCTCGGTGGACATAGCATAGACTGCATTATGTGTTCATCCAGAGAAAACATTTAATCAATCAAAGGTCTCGATTTAGTTTTCAAAATCCTTACGCCTGTGAGCTGGTAGTAATTTCGTATGCAAATAGAAAAAAAAGTCAGGCGGCAATTTGTAATGTCAGTAGATTCTCTCACCTCAAAAGACACACTTGTTACAACGGCGACTTCAAAGAAAATCTACCGAACTTTTGCTTACAACCTCTACTGATAGAGACATGAAAGTCAATTTGACGTCCTTCCTTTATCTTCTTCTGAATGCTTGAACAAAACATCTCTTTCTTATTTGCATATGCTCTCTTTTTCACATGTATATTTGACCCTTTTAATGGATATATCGCCAGAATTAAATAAAATCAAGATACTATTTATCCAGATGTATCGCATTCCCGTTCTTATATGTGCCGTATCCCTTCAAAGTCTAGACAATCATAGCTTTTGACAACTTTCTATCTTTTATGGCTCTTGGAAGCGTTATATTTTTATTACCCATTCTCTGTTCTAGAATCCATTTACAAAATTTAACTTGGTTGATTGGTTATTTAATATTTCTAGTAGTCGGTATTGCCTTCAGTCTATCGCGTTAGGATCAAATTATCCATTCCTCTCAGTTTAATATATGTTCTCGATATCTCATCATTATTTCTGATTCAAAATATTTATTTGATATCCATTTTTCTTAGAACCTCCCTGTTGATCATGTGCTCAATTTTGAACATTCATTATAGAGTCACATCTCTTTTGCCCCAACTCTACCATTAATCTACGGGAAAATTGCCCAGTATTTCTGCTATATAGGATTGATAATTCATAGGAGGTCGACACGCTTTTCTTTTTTTCATTTCTAGTGAAATATACTTGTTAGATTTGTTTAGATTTTTGAAGGCATCTTTCGCTATTGCAATGTGACTTTGAATTTCGGTGTCAAATTATGTGTAATCTATTAAAATCCTTCCCAGATATTTAAATATCTCTACTTAATTGATTATGACAATATTCAATTCGTAGCTCGTATCTTGGGTTGTTTCGCTTGCTGAAAACCTATATATTCTGGCTTCTTACAATTTCTGTTTACTTCGTCTTTCTCACTTTCATTCTCTGGATTGCCGCGTAGTTTTCTTTCTGCTGTGTAAATAAAAATCTGTCGAATTTTTTCTTCGATTGCTGATGTTAGTTTGTTCGAAAAGTAATTACGTTTTTTTTTTCCAGAAAGCTCATAAAAACCTATGTATGTTGAATTTATTTAAATGTATTTAATTCAAAAAGCAATCAGATTTTCATTCAATGACACCACTAAAAACAAGAAGGCAGATATTTGATACCACATTAAAAGAAATATTGGTTTATCTCCAAAAAATTTGAAAGACTATTTTTAATTTCTGTATTTCTTTGAATTTCCTGTTAGTTATGACATTCTCCATTGATTGAAACGACTAAAAATATGCAGGTGCTTAATTAGGGCTTGCACGAACTTCCCATCTTCAAGGTCGAAATTTACCTTGTTTTTTTTTAATCATTTCTCTCAAGCATGGCGCCAATGTCACTAGTACGCAGGTCACATTTCAATCCAAGTAAAAAAATGGGAGGATTGAGGAAAGGAAAAAATGAATGTGATTTAATAACACAGAAAGTAGCATTTACATTTTTGAAGATTATAGTTATCAGGGAAGCAAGTAAAAGGAAGGGAGCTCTACAGGTGAGAATTGCGTTGAAAGAAACGACGTTGAAAATGTCTACTTGGACCGATTCTGTATAAAAATGCAGGACGCATTCAAGGCCATAATTCGTCTACCTGAACAAGTTGCTGACAATAAAGTTATGCAGTACCTCGTACTGGACGACACCTTTCATATTCCATTAGGCTATTCATTTTCTGTGAATTGATTCCTTGTTTTGGTGCTAAAACTGGTCTCTCACTTTATGATAAGCAATCACTGTTTCATTTTATGTTGACACCTTGTATTTCGTCACTACTAAGAATACGATACAAAAATAAAAAGTCTATTTCCTGGCTGCTGGAGATAGAGCGCTTTGGCTGGCTCTTAAGCGAAAACTCATGAAGAACCTAAGTTGCCTCTTTGTCTGTTTTCCAAGTTAAACTTTGAAATGCAGCGTAAACGAAACAAAGTCGGATAGAAGAAATTGCAAATAAATTCTTGGCGCAATTTTATGCTACACAACTTTTGCTCTGCTTTTAATATTAGGTTGGTGCAAAAATAATGACATAATAATGTCGTTTTTTTTTACCTATTTTTAACGTCAAAAACGACATTATTACGTCATTATTTTTGCACCAACCTAATAGTTGATTCAATTTTTACGGTTAAATACGTAATTACTTTCTGAAAACCCTAATATAGATAATATATTCCTGTTATTGTTTGAAGCTAAAACATTTTTTCAGAATTTCGTAGACTAACTCATGATTCATAGAATATTTTTCATCAGACTAAATATTATGAGGATTAACAATTACCTGAAGTGCTAACACGGCAACTCAGCAGTGTTTCTCAGGACGGTTCAATTAAAACCTTCAACATTTTTCAGAAATTTAGTAATGTCAACATAAGACTTGTCACCGCTGGAAGAATTTTAATTCCACGGACCCCCACCCACTTCTTTATGTGCCAAACCCTTTCAGGGCGTAGGCGATCATAGCACTCCACAGTTTATTGTCCCTTGAAACTCTAAATAAATTCTGTCTTTTCTTTATTTCTAAACCCTGTTCCGCCATCCATTTTTCTCAACCTCACCAAGTATGTTATGCGTTGTTTTCATGTCCCGTGAGTAACATATTTTCCAAGTCATCCTTCCTTCTTATGTATTCCAGACATTTTAACTGTCTCTCCTTAATTCTAAGCATGTTTACCTTTTGTTTCCATTTTCTCTTGTTGACCACATGTTCCATCCATGGTATCCCCAGCATCTTTCTGTAGAACCACATTTCTGTTGATTTAAGTCTCTTGTTCATTTACGAGGAAATTGTTCAGCATTCATTGCCATACAGTAAGACAGTTATGACGTAGCAATTCAGCATTCTTTTCTTTGTTTCTAACGAAGTTTCTATCTCGTAATACTTTTGGAAGGAATATTTCACTATCCCGATGCGTCTTAGATTTTCAATGTCGCATTTTCCGTCCTCTGTCAAAACCCTTACAGATATTTAATTTGTTCTGGTTAGTCGATTTGTAATTTACATTTTGGGCTCATCGTTTTTCTAATAAACATGCGTTCAGTTTTGATACAGTTTATGTTTAATCCTTTCTCGTTTTGCTTCACTAACTTCCGTGGGATCTTTTGTAGTTTTCTTCCCGTGTCTGCTATCAATGCTGCTTCATCTGCATAACATACGTTCATAAGATTGTTGCCACCAATACTGAATCCTTGTAGCACATCTAATTCTTTCAGAATCGTCTTGCTCTATAGGTTGAATAAGACCAAGGAGGAGACACATCCTTGTCTTACACCTCTTTTTATTATTGTATATGTGCTGAACTCATTTTTATCCGTATGGAGGCCGTTTGCTGCCAGTAAAGGTTTTGATTATTCTAATGCCCTTCCCAAATATATCTATGTTGTTAAGCAGATTCAACAGATCTTCGTAGCGTAATTTATCAAATGAATTTGCGTAATCTATAAGGGACAGGTAGACGACTGCATTGCTCTTTTCTGATAACATACTGAGCATAAATATCACGTTCCTTGTTCTAGTGTTTTGAAGAACCCGCATTGTTTCTGTCTGATTCCATTGCGCGCTTATCAGAATTCGGATGATAATTTTTGTTGCTAGATTTTAACTCACGTCCCCACATTCACCGCACCCACTGCTCATGCACTTTCTAAGAGCCAATCCCCGACTGCTTTTCTTTCTCTTTTCAGCTATCTATTTCAAAGAAGTACATATCAGCCTTCTTGTATTGTTACGTCATATGTGTTTTAGTAGGGTATAGAATACGAACAAAAGTTGACAAATCAGAGTGGAAAAACGTTTTTTTTTTATGGACAATGGCAATAACGGTTTTAATATATATATATATATATATATATATATATATATATATATATATATATATATGTATGTATGTATATATATATATATGTGTGTATGTATATATATATATATATATATATATATATATGTATATATATATATATATATATATATATATATATATATATATATATATATATATATATATATATATATATATATATGTATCCTTGTGCAGGTATGCAGAAAATAGAAAAGAACACGTTGGGTGCATAATCCGGGGTTCCTTAGTATTTTTGTTTTTATTTTTAAAAAACAGTGCTCCATACAGAAGTAGAGCTTATATTATAATAATATTTTTTGTTTAAAAATCATATTTTTAAACAAAAAATATTATTATAATATATATATATATATATATATATATATATATATATATATATATATATATATATATATATATATAACACACATATTTTGCCTTCCATTCTAAAGCGAAGACTCCGACTACATAACAAATAGGAAAAGCTTTTTCTATAAAAAGGTTTCCCTCTTTACTTAATATATATATATATATATATATATATATATATATATATATATATATATATATATATATATATATATATATATCCAAGTATATGATTGGTGTATATGGAATGAATTGTAATAACCAACAATTACTATTCTTAAAAGAGTGCTCAATACAATGTAGAGTAGATATAATTATTTATTTAAAAAAAAAATTGTAACATAAATGTTATAAAATCACTACAAAAATAGCCATTTTGTTTCAACACCCTCGGTGTCTTATCAAGTGATGAAGGTGAATGTAAAATAAAACCATTTATTTTATATTCAACGTCATCACTTGATAAGACACCGAGGGTGTTGAAACAAAATGGCTATTTTTGTAGTGATTTTATAACATATTTATGTTATAAATTTTTAAAAAATATATAATTATATATATATATATATATATATATATATATATATATATATATATATATATATATATTAGGTTGGTGCAAAAAAATGTCGTTTTCTCACATAGTAACATATGTGACATTATTTTTGCACCAACCTAATATATTAGGCTGGTGCAAAAATAATGATATATATATGGAAATACAGGTCATCAACTAATTTGAAACTATAACTTTAATAACAAAGTCTCTACAGTATTCCATTAATTATATGTAGAGGTATCCTCATTGCTGTTGTTTTAATCATCCCGTCTCGGTTTGTATGCCTCTCCCATTTTTATTGGAAGTTCTGGCATGAAATATTGTCATAGTTTCAGCAATAGTTAGAAGTAGAATATTGATATTTTGAACGTTAGGTTTCAAACGGAACATACTCCAACCTTCCAAAATCTATGTATCTCCCGCTAATGAAGAAGGGATTGGGGCGGAATTATTAGATTGGTGCAAAAATAATGACATAATAATGTCGTTTTTTGACGTTAAAAAATACGTCGAAAAACGACATTATTACGTCATTATTTTTGCACCAACCTAATAGCAATGCTTTTTTTTTTCTATCAATGGTTTCTCCACATAGAATCAATAATAAATCTTGTGTATAAAGCGGTATGAAGCTTTTTTCTTGGTAGAAAAAAAAAATATTCTAGATTTGTTACCTCTGTAAAAAAAAATAAAAAATAAAAAAGAAACATAACTGCCCACCCACCAAAAAAAAAAAAAAAAAAAAAAAAAGAAAAATCGCAAATAAGCAGGAAGCAAATTTTTCTTAATTATGACGTAGAAATTGATCCTTATAAAATCAATGTCTACCGGCGCTAAATCAGTTGACATGTTTGACGAGAGCTAATTAAATTAAAAACATGTGCATCCTCGGGTACCTAAATATTAACCTTGCAATATCGTGGTCAATATCTCAGGTTGAGGTCTAATTTAGTATGCTCCGGTATTCCGATGATGAATAACAAATCTTCACCCAGAAGAAATATATTTTATTCAAACTTTGAGTAAAACTGAAATAAATTAGACGTAGTGAGATCAATTCTTATTTGGTCCCCAATAATTCTGGCTTTACGCCAAACTAACATAAACTAAGTATAAAACTAAACTTCTGTGGTTGCTTGTAGTCGGTGGACTCTCAATGAATGTCCAGTTCTTATGGCTTCACGCCAAACGTTATTAAGTAAATTACGACTGTGTCACATGACTTTAATTCAGACATCTTTCTTTTGCTGTGTTACTACACTGCTCTTAACAACTTCCTATTTATTGTACATCTAAGCAATGATTGTCACCCAATTATACAATCCTGCCTCTCTTTTGCAATTCATTTACTCAAGATAGTTATGGATGTTACTTGATGTTTCCTCCTGTTCTTCTTGCTTTACGTATTTCTTGTGAGTATTAATTTCTTCAAGCCTTCTTTCCTCGTTATGTGTCCCGGAAATTCTAACTGGCAACATTCTAATAATATTCTCGGGTCCTTACTTTTCTAGTTTTTAAACTTCCTTGTTCTTAACATGTTTCATCCATTTTATCATTCTCAGCAATCCATTTATTCAAGCACACTAAGCATGTTATACTTTTCTTTTATCTGTCCCTCTTGCCTTCCATCTCTGCTGCGACTATCAGATTTTCCAAGTCCTCTCCCCGTATTATGTGCTGTAGAAATTCCAACTGTCTGTTCCTGATGAAGTATAAGCTTTCTTTTCGATTCCATCTTCACTAAAACTTCATTCCTGCTTACATGTTCTGTCGATAGTATCCTCAGCGTCCTCTTGTAGAACAACATCTATTTTGTTTCAATTCGCAAATGGAAATTTATAAGGAAGGTGAGAAAATTAACAATTAATCTAAACCCGACAAGTGCAACGACAAATCATAGCAATTTGATGAATATAGTAAATTGTAGACAAGACAAAAGCTTGTGGAATATATATATATATATATATATATATATATATATATATATATATATATATATATATAAAGAAGGAATCAGCACATAATGTAGGCCATAAATATCTCCTGAGCCGACCAAGCATAGAAATGATTAAAATATGGGAACCAGTAATAAGGAGTGCTAGAGAAACGCAGTGAATAACAAAAAATATATATAAGCTCTGGTTGAAAATGCATAATAATTACCGAACAAAAATGCAATATGAACACAGGTCCAAAAAAGTGGTTGCTGATACATTAGCTTTATATATAATGCGTTCGGTAGAAAATTCCAATCACCTGAAGAAATTCGGAGCGTACAACAACCGAAAAGTTGTGAATGCGGCAATGAAGATGAGGATAACAGTCCGAATAATGTAAATAATGCAAGTAATCATATCAGAGATATAGACAAAATAAAACAACTCGTGCCAAAAGTGTTTAATCCAACTTTATATTTTTAACCTTTTTTTTTTATTTCTCCCAGACGAAACGTTACAATTTTCTCGGTACTACATCGGTATTTCCATGGAAAATGCTCTGCCGAGCTACATTTCTTAAACCTACAAGTTATAACCTTTACAGCTAAGACCCCCATGCCACATACAGTCCCGTGAACGACCCACGTACTTCCTATTCCATTAATGATAAGTAAGTTTCACTCCGTCAGTTTGTTCCACAAAATGCTACTTTGTGGAACAGGCTCCTAAGAAAATACTTCCCTGCCCACTACAAACGTAACAATTTCATGTCTAAGTTCAGCTGTTATTTTTCCCACATACCATTAAGTAACCATCTAGCTTGAGTGGCTTATGAACCTTGTATAAGGTAAACATTAGTAAAAATTAAACAAGAAGTGGTAATGATGAATCTCAAGATTCAAACTGCGATTATTTTAATTCAAAATGAATATGAAAATAATGTGTAATTTTTAAAGTGTTTTGCTTGTGTAAAGTTTATAGAAAATAACATACGTCATTTACGATTAAAAGTATTTGTCATTATTTTACCTTAAATTTGTTAAATATTTCATGGCATAGAACTTTCCATCTATAGCAATTTTGTGTCTTTATATAGTCAAATGACAACCGTTAACTATTAGTGATTTACTAAGGCATTTCACTTGCTACCATCGATTATTTTCATGGCTGATTCTACGTATACATGATACGAAAACTTCGACCAAACAAAATAAGTTGTTCTTTCGTTGAAATGGAATAAAATCCTAAATGTAAAATAGTAGAGAGTTTACAGAAGTAGAAACATTTCAAAACTTACTTTTTTTTTTCTCTACTGGATATTATAGAAAAATCTCAGAGGCAAAATATTTCGAGAGACAAGAAAAAAATATTAAAATTCTTTCTTTACAATGTAAGACAGGATTTCAGAGATTAGTAAAGAATAATTTATTTAAACAAACGAAAATATTTCTTCATTTATCTTCAGCAAAATTATTGTCTAACCGACCGCCATGAACGAATAAATGTCTCAATTGCTTCTCTGAAAAAAAATAAATAAATCAGTACTTAAAACTATAATGTTGGTTGGCAACCATTATAAGAGAAAATTACCTATTAAACCAGAATCAAGGACATGTAAAAAAATGCATTGGATTGTAACATACATTGACACGTAGCAAACAATTCACCGGTACAGGATATGGTGCTATGATAAAAAGACTGAGCGTTGCAGGGCAGAGGAAACTAAGCACTTTAAACAATTCACTTGTGCATTTGTTCCGTAAAAATTTTAAATTTACTTAACTTTAATTTAACAATTTCCTTCGTTCTCGACAGAAGAATGCATCCATCTATCCACCATCCATCCATCCATCCATCCATACACACACACACACGCGCGCACACATACACACACACGCGCACACATACACACACGCGCACACATACACACACACACAATATATATATATATATATATATATATGTTGCAATGAATTATTTCTACAAAAATTAAGTTAGTAAAGATAATTAAATAAAATGTCGATATCCCTTCGTTAACAAATTTTAATGATGCATTAACCTACCAATCAATCTTGTTTTTTTTTTAAATATTATAAGGTGAATTAGTTATTCCTTAAATACAATATTAGTTCTTCCTTAAATCATATTTCGATGTGTATTATATTTTCTGTCTCGAATGCTACCTGAATTTGGCCAAAAACAAAATAATTTCCATGGCTGAAGGTGACTGAATATACAGTGTTTGGCAAGTTAAATCATCGTTAAAATTTGTTAACGAAGTGATTTCACCATTTTATATCATTAACTCAACTAAATTACTTTTTGTATGAATGGCTCATTGAATAAATTGAACTGCTGCACCACATATTTTATATATATATATATATATATATATATGAAGAAATATAGTCTTAAGGTGTACTATGTTTATGGAATAAAGTGCTCAATATCAGAGATAGAGCGTGTGTAAATATAAAAGTGAACATAGAAGTCAACACTTACAGGCGACAGTCGCCTCTAAGTGTTGACTTCTATGTTCACTTTTATATATATATATATATATATATATATATATATAACAAATACATATACATTTGTTCCTCACAGTCTGGTGCAAGTCTGAGTTTCAAGAATGTAATTTTTGGTTTAACTCGGGGCTCCACGAGATAGTGAAGAAATATACATCTTTTAATCATTCTGTTCTATTTTATATACGCACATATATAATATATACAAATGTCTATCACTAAATATTTTATATATATGTACATACATACATATAATATATATATATATATATATATATATATATATATATATATATATATATATATATATATGGTTTTATGTATATAAATATATATATATTTACGCATACGATTTTATATATATATATATATATATATATATATATATATATATATATATATATATATATATATATATTGTACGGATTTTATCACAGTTACAATAGCATGTTTGTCATTGAAATTTACCCCTGAAGATGATCTTAGATAAGGTCGAAAGTACTTTGGTTAAAAACAAACACGGCGCCTTCCTTGATGAATTTCCTCTCAACATCAAGAGACTGATTAGCCAACTGGAAAGGATCAGGATAAATATAAGCAGACACAATATGTCTATATTATTAAATGAGACATGTTTGAATATATATATATATATATATATATATATATATATATATATATATATATATATATAGTGTGTGTGTGTGTGTGTGTTTGTGTGTGCGCACGCGTGCGTCTGTGTATATGTGTGTGTGTAAAGTCGAAGGAGCAAGATTATATGCATAAAATAGCAGAGCAAATTGATAGCATATTATCTTTCTTTCTTTCCCATTTATGTTTCACGTGTTTTCTTTATCAGAGACGGCATTTTGCCTGCGAAAACAAAGTTCTTTAAATCCAGAATAAACATGCAATGTTCATCTGTTAGCGATTTGTTCAGCTGCACACATTCCGTTCTGGTTTGTATGAGATCAGTTCTGGCATGCTGTTTCCCAACCACTAGCATTTCTGGCGGACAAACTATATTTTGATTGGATCTATTGTAGCGAAAACTGGGTTGTTTACAACCATTGACTTGGGAGGGTGTCCAGCTTTTAAGCTAATGCATTTATCTCGGCTATATTTACGAACTGTGTAACATTGTTAATATTTTTGCAGACATAAAAAATCTTCATAACTTTTATAATACCGTTAATGAGCCTAGCTTTATGTTAATACAAATAAATAAAATATCTGATTCCAAACGCACACTACCAAATTACTGCGTTGTTCAGCATTATTAAAAATGATCTTTCCATATCAGGAAAAAGAATAAAAAATGGAATATTTTGGCTCATTTGTAATTTAACGTTTCATATTCCGAAAATGTGGTTGGCTTAAACTTTTTTGTCATTAACCGTCTCTTGGAAATGGTTTCTTAGATTTTTGATTATGGCTTTTTTAGTTCCAGCTATCAATATGACCTCTGTTTTCGTTTCTTTTATTCTTTGGAGAGAACATGCGTTCATATTCTGCGACAGAAGTCTTCCCACATAAACTATCCATCTGATTAATTCAAAGTGTTGATATAATTCATTATACGCGTAAACGGACCCACAATGCAATTACGTAAAAACTGCTTCTAGTATTGTGAATAACCTTGTTCAATAATTAAAAAATTGTCACCGCATAAGATAATATTTTCCTGGCCTCTAGATTTTTCCGACTTGTTTATAGATTATAATGTAGAAGTGTAATTGAAATATATATTAATAACTATATTTCTCTAAAGTTACTATTTTTAGATGACTGTTTTTAACTATATTGAAAGATCGGTTACACTGAATTTGATAGTCGTTATGATCATCTTTGAAGTAAATCTACATTGAACCTGTATAGAGATTTTTAAATCTACAAGTTTATTGATATTAAAACTACAAATTTTTTTAAATAATTTATTATAACAAAGTTAGATAGAAATCAATAGACATAGTGAAGGCAGTCCAGAAGGAAAACTCCAATGAAACCAGGAGTAAACTGTTTAAATCAACAGCCATTGGAATGCAGGATGACAGTCAAACGACGATGCATTGCATGATGAACTATGTATTTGGATTTTACACCAGCTTCTTGGAGCCTAATATGCATGTCAGTGAACATTGCCCTAGGAAGCTATCATTCCAACTGACACAATTACATTCTGTAGAAATGGCGAAACACAAATAAATACAAAGCCCGTGAAAGACAAACATGAGTATAAAAAAAAACAATATTTCAAAAATCATTTCTTAAAGTTGTATTAGTAAGGTTTTACGGCTTTTATTTTGTTTCACAGTATATCAATCTCAATGGGCAATTTAATGCTGAAAAGATTATTAGAAATGTCTACTTGTTTAGCGGCATATCAACTTATGAGTCATTTAATGAGAAGTGTTATATTCTTGGGAGCATTACTAATACCTTTTAAAGCTATATATTACTGGTAATACATTCATATATATATATATATATATATATATATATATATATATATATATATATATATCCAGGTAAGTTGAGAACGAGTACAATTCCAACATTCGTAACATTTAATTCAAAAGACGTCTCAATACAAAGTAGAGCAATATTATTTTAGGATATTATTATGTCAAAATCGCCGTAACCTTAACAGGTGCTACCACCTCGGGTCAGGCTGTACCTAGGAACAACAGCAATTAACAGACGGTTACGTGCTCCTCAAAACTTGTCGATCAGAGACCTTGCTGCCGGATGAAATTTATCGTCATACCCAGGACGTGTATTATTAAGAGGAATTATGAAATTAAAAGAAAATCCTTACATTCACTCTGAGGTTTTCTCTTTCCATACAGACACGCACAAATTAATCTTCCTTTTAATATAATATTAATATACACTATTAATATCTATACAATTATATAATATCAATAATTCTTAATATATGATTGTAATATTTACCATATTAACAATATTACATAATATGAATAAATATATAATTTTATGAGTTATATAAATGTCATTTCGTAAGAATTTTCACCAAAAGATGTATTTGCAAAAGTGAAGTTTCATTAACGAAATACAAAATATATAGTCTTGTTTTGCGCTGGGAAGAAATTTCTTAACTATTCGTTTATACAAAATTTAAGAATCAAATCGTCGCTAGTTTCGGACAATTGAAACTCGCTCGAGATTTGTAGTTTACAATAGGCAGCACGCCTTGTTTAAGACGAGAAGTCTTATAAATACACATTTAGTAAAATTGTCACATATCAAGTCAGTAACCGAATAAGAAAGGAAGAATCTGATCTTCGTCAATAGACGAGTTTTTAACTAAATAAACAATTGAATTTCTTGATTCAATTTCTACGCATTGTTTAAGGATATTTGTAGAAAATTGAATGCATAAAAACTATCTCTCAACCCCTCTCTCTTTCTCTCTCTCTCTCTCTCTCTCTCTCTATATATATATATATATATATATATATATATATATATATATATATATATATGCGTGCTTCGTTGAATATAGTAGACAAGAAAAATTTGATGAATTTTTTATTGCGTTTTTCTAGTATTCTTCAATTTCTCCGTATGATGTAGGTAAGGCATGAATAATATGTACTCTGCAACTGTTGGCCCGCTTTAACTTGCGTACTGGTTTGCATTCAGATTTTTCTTTTTCCTAGACTGGTTACTAACCAAGTTTAAAGACCCCAGTCTACTCTACTATTTAACCCATAGATGGAGGAATATTGATTTATCTCACTTTCTGTTGGAATTTGTGCGAAGCAAACGATACTGATTCGGACAGAACTTGAACACGTCCCGCGTCGATATCAGTCAGGCTACGCGCACATCAAAGCATAAAAATTCTCCGTAGTGAAAAAAAGTGCTTGGGACAATATCAACTACGGAGAATTTTTACACTTCCGTGCTTTTAAAGTTAAGAATACTAGAAATCTCAATAAATACATCAAACTTACCTTGTCTGCCTAAATACCCCCCCATATATATATATATATATATATATATATATATATATATATATATATATGTATGTATGTATGTATGTATAACCTTACACCCCAAGCAAGGCAAGGGTTTACAGAGACTGGGAGCAAGAGTAAAGAGGCGTGTAAGAGTAACGGATGAAGAGAAGGATGAGGAATGAGATCAAACCATGTGATGTCGATTGACATTGCATTTGAATGGAAATTATAGCTATCAGTCAAGCAAGTAAGAGGAAGGGAGTTTCATAGACGGCTGTGAAGACATGAAGACATTGGAGTGTAAAAGAGGGCTACATTTCACGGTTTGGGCACTGAAAGTGTGAGTTTAAGATGCCGATCTAGTGGAACATTTAAATTCATGCAGTTTGGGAACTAGCGAAAATAGCTCGTCGGAGCAGTTACCGTGAAAGTATTAGTAGAAAAGAGAGAGGAAGGAAACAGCACATTTGTGAGAGAATGACTGTAAACGAAGTGCCAGATCAGGGCCAACCACATTGTTTATTCGTCTCTGGATTTTGTCGAGGAACCTAAGACTAATAGCGAGGACACCAGACCATATAGGGCAGAAATATTCCATGCAAGGGCGTCTGGTTGATTCACAGATTTCAAGGATGGACTCGGGCGAGAAAAACTTTCTGGCCCGACATAGTGAACCAACTTTCCTTGCAGAAGAGGAAGCAATTAAAATATATATCAAAACTATTACATATATATATATATATATATATATATATATATATATATATATATATATATATATATATATATATATTCCGGGATGTAATCCGGTCTCAAATGAGTGACAAACGCAGGAGTGAAATATAGAAAATAAATTTATTGACGTAATAATACAATTGGTATTACGGTTAGTAGATCCAGAAATGCGGTTAGTAGCAATAATAATATATATATACAGTCTGGGAAATTAAGTATCGAAGTATGACTTCCTTCTGAGTCTACGTGCTCGCAACTCTGACTCCTACAAAGCGGTTACCTCACACTCTCACTCTCTCACTGTATCACTTCCGGGTATTCACCGGCAGCAGTACAAGTACACACCGGGCTAGTCCACTTGTATAAAAAGGGGTGGACCCCTTAGCATGCATATATATATATATATATATATATATATATATATATATATATATATATATATATATATATATATATATATATATATATATATATATATATATATACATATATATATATATATATATAAACATCGACACACGCAGCACAAGGAGTGCTCTTCACATAATGTCTTATACTTATTTTGCATAAACAAATATAAATAATTTAATGAGACCAAAACAACACTGTTGGATAGAACAAGTTTTCAACTACAGAAGCATTTTCTGTCACCGTCGCTACCATTGGCGACACCATGTCACCAGCGATGAATAAGTAGCTGCAGGCCGTGTTCTGAACCTGTCTTAAAGCATATACTTTGCTCGCTTATGATGAAAGAGTGCCTACCTTCACTGTTTTTATTCTGTAATCGCTCAGCAAACATCGGTCATTATGTATGGGTTGAATTTTAGACGCAGTGGCGGATATTTTTTTTTGCTTTTCAGGTGAAGACCTTTTACATACCAATTACACGTGTATATTTCTTGCTTATTATTTGATTGCTATAAATTATTTTCTATGTAAGTCACACTAAATGGTTCTATCTTATTTAATGGTTGTATCCAGTTCTCATAATTTGCCTTTCCAAATCTACTTCTTACGACTACTGAGATTAATGGGAGCGGCCGGCAGTAACAAAACACGTTATTCCCATGCGATCACTTTTTGTTTGAATGCAGTGTAGCAATTTACTTTTAAACGCTTTAACTAATTAAAAAACAAAACAAAAAAAAAAAACACGTAACATAGGTATGCCTTTGACGGAGAACGCCTGTGTTTATGACAGCATACGACAATATCCAGAATATCTTCGCTTATGTGACATGTCCTTTCAAATTATGGGTCATCTTGGGTTACCACAAATTCTCTCCTTTTGTTGCTCTAATCAACTTTAGAGCTGTCTCTATCTTCTTGGTCTTTTTTTCTTACATACATTCCCGATTCATAATACAGGAGATGCATTATTGATACGTGCCCAACAGTTACACACATTGTAAATTGTGTTGATCAAATGTGCTTTTCCTGAATGTCAGAGTCGGAAATTTACATTTTCCTGATACACAAGACGGCACATTTGTTCATTAATATATGTGCAGTAAATATGTCTAATGCAAGAATTCCTCGATTGTCCGCACATATTAGAACAAGGATTAAAATAGATTTTCAGACAATTTGTTTTGTAATTCCGGAAAAATGAATACTTAAATTTTCGACAAAAATGAAAGGTAAAAATTTGTATCCTGAATAAATTTTCTAAAAGTTTATCATCAAATTACATTTTCAAACTTTTGTTCAACTGTTTGTCTAGTTTTATTTTGATATTTTTAATATTTTTTTTAAATAGTTTGCTTATGTCCAGTTAACATTAATATTTCCATGTTTATCTCATACCATCTTCAAATTATATGCTTCAAGTATGGTACACGCAATTTTAGCCATTTCCTAATAAAGAAACATTTTGGTGTTCAGTCACAAAACGGCCAGTGATATTTTTCAGATATATATATATATATATATATATATATATATATATATATATATATATATATATATATTCTGAAAAAGATAATATTCATAAAACCCTCTAATTGTTTGGTTCATGGCTCGCCAAAACTTCCTGTTCTTTGCAGTCCCTATAAATGTGACTTTTGCCATATCTCCTAATCGCTGTTCTGCAAACCATTTACTCCAGATCGCTAGATAGGTCATCCTTGCATTACTCTGTCCCTCTTACATTTAATATGTCCTCTGAGTCTTTCCGTTTTATGTGCCCTAGAAATTTTAACTCTTTACTTTTAGATGCTACGCATATGTCCTTTTTGCTTCCATTTTTTCTCTTAAATTCCGTAGTTGCTCACATGTCCAGACCATGGTGTCTTCAGCATCCTTCTGTAGAACTATATTTCTGGTGCCTGAAATATTTTTTTTCATCTTTGAGGAGATTGTTCAACATTTGCTTCCACGTAGGAAGATCATCAATACATAATAGTCCAAGAACTCTTTTCTTTACATTATTAAAAATGGCAGTTCCTTACTAAACAAAATTAGTTTATTTTATTAATTTTATCATTTTAATTTTACTGTTTGGTATATTATCGGGCACTTAAGATAATGACGCGCGTACTTCCAGTAAAGTACAGGGTGCGACGGATAAATTGTCATCTAAATTACGCAAAAATTAAAATTACACTGACATCTCACTTTAACAGAAATATTTACTAAAATTACATAAAGATATCTTGAAATACGAAGGAGTAATTATATTCAAGAAAATCGCCAATCGCTTAAACCACGGCTTCCAGACGACTTCGGAATCTCCTGCATTTCTTCTGGATGGTCTCCATGTTTAATTTGGCGAATGCTGCCATAATCTTTGCCGTTGGTGTTACAAGGAGTTTTGTTGGTCTCTCGTTCAACTGCGCCTCACTTAAAATAATCAGGTGGGTTGCAGTCTGGAGCGTTAAGTGGCGAGATATAAGGGGTGATGTGGTCGCAGAAATTGTCTGACGCCTATGACTGCGTTCTCCTGCTTGTGAGGCATGGTGCAGAGTCTTGTTAATAGACAAAGGGACTTCAAGCAGCCACCCTCTTGACCAATTAGTACAGGGTAATTTTTGCGGATTGAATTGCATTATAGTGATCGTTTTCTCTCAGATGGTGACAAAATGACCCTATTATACAGTGTAGTCGACAAAAACAAACAACACGCATGCGCGAAATTAAAAACATAAAATTGCGACAATTTACTGATCGCACGTTGTATATGATATCAGTGCTAAGAGGCAGTAGCCATGATAAACTATTCTTCACTGATCTAAAGCCTTGTGGTGTCTGATGCATATACGTATTTTGTTAAACTGTATGTCCGGCGTATAATTTCATTAATAATATTTTCTAGCTGATGGGAATAAAAATTGAAATATATATTAAAAAAAAGTACCGGAAAGCTCCCGTAGAAACTGAATATTTTTCCGTATTCTACAGGGTGGTACGAAAGTCTTGTCACCCTAACACTCACTTCCAATCTGTCGGAGCTCGTGTCAGCCATCTGAAATAGAAAATTATATTATGTACGTGTGTCAAGACTTTCGGACCACCCTGTATAATTACTTCTAGTTTCAAAAAGTAGGTTTGTGATTTAAAAAAAAATAGTTAAGAACCTAAGAGTATCGACCGCCGGCGCCGGCTCATGGTGATTGGCAACCCGAGTGCTAAGTCAGCTGAAGAATGATGAATCAAATAACTGACGACATCCTGTCTGCAGTTTAGAATGGCAAGGGGATATGATATTTTCAATGAGTGTTTTGGAACAAAGAAATTTTTCTGTCCACCCTTTTGCTCGTAGGATGCTGACAACTAGCAAAATGAAGGTCTCTAAGAACTTTCGAAATGCAGAGAAGGGCATTCATTTATTCCCTTAAGATAGTAAGCTGACATTTTATTTTAGAAAAAGTGGCAGTTTTAGGGAGGGAAGATTTAATCCTCAGCGATGTCAAAGCTGCCAAAAAGAATTAATGAGAGTGAAAACAAGACAAAAAATATTTTCTCCTCAAGCTCCCGCTGCTTCGCAAAATACAAATAAAAATTTGTTGGCTTAAGAGTCTCTTTAAAATGGACTCATTTTCTCCTTTTCTTCAAAAGTGCTATATCATCTGTTACAAATCTTTCATTCTTTTCCTGTTGCTAAATACCATTGCACACCCCAAAACAAGGCACAAGAGCCACTTAAGATAGGGCACAGAATGTGAATGTTGTCAGTGCGTAAATGAATGTAAAAAATGCTTATTATTACTATATGTAGAATAAATAAAGTTTGACCCTCGATTTGAAGTGAATAATATAATCGTGAAATTTCCTCTTGAGAAGCTATTCTACAAAGAGACAGTTCTGGGAAATAAACTGATAGAAAGGATTTTCATGCTTACTAGTGGAACAGGAAGGAAGTGAGGATAAGTCGACCATGTATACATGGCATGGCGGATCCTAAATGTGAAATTCTGAACACTTTGAAGTAAGCAACATATAAATAGCGACGGAGTAGCATGAGTCTTGCGGCGTTGCGTCTGTGTAAAATAGGTCGCAGGGTGATAAATAATCCATCCTCTCACAAGGTCGATTAAAATCTTTTGAACTCAGTCAAGGCTCGAAAAGGAAAACTGACTAGCTTCGACCCAGATATAGATGAAATTATCCATGTTAGGGTTGATCTGTTTCGTGTAAAGTTAAAGCAAGTGAAGTTAGATTCTTTGTTGAGAGGCACAAGAAGTCAACGACTTTTTCGGCGTCTTTTGCAATTGATCGTAATAATCGAAGAGGTATCGTGTGAGCTTGTGTCCCAGAAGACGTGACAGGCAAGAAGCCACATTGAGACGACAAATGTTTGTCAGGTCTGGGGTTATTCAGTTACTGATTGCTCTGTTTACATTGTCCAAACACACACAGTTCCTTTGTCATCATATAAGGAGATTATCCGGATCTACAAGGACCTAATTAAAGCCAGTGTAAACGATGGTCGGAACGTTTTGACAATAAAAACAGTACCGAGGAGAATATTTCGCATGTAAATAATGCGTAACTTCCTAAATCTTTAAATGGCACGTCACTTTAGGACATAGATTCATTATAATCTGTGAAATTTATGTATGTTCGGGAAATTAGTGGAGAACTTTAATCAATTGAGTTTTGGTCCGGTAGACACCCGAGATAGGAGTACTTAGTGTCCTAAACCTAATCTACCTGCTGACATGTAGTTTTTGCTACCACGTAATCTTTACAGATTTCAATTTAAGAACTGGACTTGTTATTACGTTTATAGATTTCTCTTAAAAAAGAACTTAAAATTACACAATGAACATAACTCCAGCCGATTATTTAGTTTGTGATACAATTCTATCTTCCCTTGTTATATATATTCACCTAATTCTTTTGATTTAGAAGGAAATCATTATCAAACGAATATTTACTTATTTAGTTCTTATCTTAAAACTTTTTGCGAAATTCAGTCTAACGTGAATACATAATTAAAAAAAAAACTGGCTTTTAATGATACAACACCCAGATATAAAATTCAATTTTCAATAAAAGCAGTGATAAGAGTTAAATATACTTCACATAGAAAGCCGATTATAACACAGCTTTTTACAATTTGAGTTAGAAGCAAAAAATGTCCAAATATAAAAAAAAGAACAAGTGAAGAGACAGATAAAGAATATAAATGATATAAAGAAAGAATTGATGCCATTACGTTACTTTGAAAGAAAAAAAATCTATAAATGAGAAGATAAAAAAGAAAATATATTAAAGAAAAACAAACTTAAAAGAAGATGACTAACAATTTTACAAACCTTTACATATACTCTTTGATATATACTGTAATCTTTAAAATGTTATTAATTAAACCGGCACTTGCATTGATAACATTCATATAAATAATTCAAACACGTGTCGCAAAAGTGACATTTTCTTTTATCAGATGTATTAGAAACCAAATCACTAGAGGACTTTCCCCAACAACAAAAACTAGACTAGATATAATAATAAACTCAAAGAGAAAATAATCATATAATGAAAATGGTCACATTCTACCATACAATAAGAAAAAAATGCCCCCATCAATACAGGAAAGAGCAATAAGTTTTTTGACATGAGAAACCAATTTTACTCTAGAATCGTTTTTAAAAAAAAAAGAAAGATTTTATAAATTTTAACGGACGGTAGTACAGGCTGCTCGCTTAATATATATCTAGTGTTTTCTTATAACGATAGCCGTTACATGTCCCTTAAGGACATAGCTCATCCTATATTCTGTTGCTCTAACATCTAGCGCTTTTCTATCAATTTTTTCTCTATTCCATTCTGTTTACTTGCTGTTTCTCGATGTCCTATGAGTGTGAATACTTTCTTCCGGAGTAGGTGTTCCAGAAAATGCAAATGTCTATTTTTGTTTTAAATATAAGTCGTCTTCTAATTTTTTTTTTCCTTAAACCTTCCTTGACCTCGTTGGTCACATGTTCTGTCCATTGGAATCATTGCATTGATCTTTAGACCTACAAACAAGTTACATTCCATCACCGTCGATCAGACACCGAACTACAGCCAGTCACGATGAACAAATATTCCCTCGAGTAATCACATTACCTTGAGAGAATATTGGGTCTGAAACTTCAAGTGGAACTCTTATATACGATCCGTCGCTAAACATGCGTGTAAAATGATCGGCTCCCTGTCACACTCCAGTATGTACCAGATTCCTTAAGCTATATTCTACCTTTATTAATGCCAGATCAGACCGAAAATGGAGTAATGTTGCCATATTTGAGCGGGAGCTGCCCAGTCCAGACTTTCTAGTCTTGATAGAGTTAAAAAGCGTCTGCGATTCCTTGTGGTCAATGAACTATTTTCCATCCTCCAACCTTCTTCACACAGGCAGGATGAGGCGATTCTCTCGCTGCTCTATCGTTAGTTCCATGGAAAGTGCTCGAACGAACTACATTCCTTGGTTACGCCAGGTCTAGCCTCCAGGGCTTGTGTCAGCTATGCCACTTACATAGTAGGAAACCACCGACATTCCCTCTGTATTCAGTCGGCGAGAAGTAAGTTCCACTCAAACAGCTTCTTCCCGCGAACCAGTGCTCTGTGAAGTAGTCTTCCAAGAGCATGTTTACGAACAATCTTAACCTGTTCAAGTCTAGAGTTAACCGTTGTCTTCATTCCTTTCTATATAAACTAACACTTATCATAATCCTTTAACTGGAGTGGTTCCCGGGTCTTGTGCAGGATAAAACTTACTGTAATATATATATATATATATATATATATATATATATATATATATATATATATTGTTGAAACTTGACTAATGCATGGAATAATAATGCAACACAAAATGTACTTAGAACAAAATGTATTGAAACAAGAAAGTGTACACAAAATTTACATAGAGTCTTTTGTATATTCCTGGAAAGACCGTTCCTGGAGAATGTGTTGACTGAGTCACAGTCGGGCAGAGTCTCTGGTTGAATCTCTTGATTCCTCCTCTCTCTTCCCGGTACCAACCATATTTATATGGTCGGTACTCCACTATGCAAATTAGGTGGATCCTACCACAACATATATATATATATATATATATATATATATATATATATATATATATATATATATATATATATCGTTTCAAATCTATAAGAAAAATTCACAGCAATCACTTTCGTGTTGGAGATTGAACCTGGCTTGCTTAACCCATTTTCCGCATCGATAACTGTTACATCATCCTCATATCCAGTCATATAATATAATTAAGTACCAAAATATTATGCTCTAAATAGTTCACTTTCTCACATAAAATTACTTCGTTACAAACTCTGTATAATAATATATGCAACAACACTATTTGACATCAGAAGACCATTGTGATGTCCGTCAATGAAACATGTCAGTGTTACATGTGGTCAAATGAAGGCAGGGCACGTAAACACGGAAAAGTTATTAGGTCTGTGTCATAGTAACTTGATCATGAAATCTTTTAAAACTTAACCAGATAGCTAAAATTTTCATCGTCAACGAAAGCAAAATCAAAGAAAATAAGAATTTTGTATTGTCCACTCGTACTACTGACTGTCGGAGGTGGATGACGTATGAAATGGGTCGATTTTATGACTGAAAAAGAAACCTTATCCAAACTTATCTAACACATATAGCGAGAATATTAAAACAAAATAACTGAAAATGACAGTGCATTTATCTGTCTATATGTTTGAGATGAGGTATTTTTACATTATTTACATTATTCGGACTGTTATCCTCATCTTCATAGCATTATTCACAACATTTCGGTCGATGTAATCTCTGGCCTTCTTCAAGTGACTTATAACTATGGTTACTGGGTGTAGTTGTGAGATCAATACCAGGCTATAGCAGTGGTGAATTAAAAAACGTGGAGAATTGAGCTAAAAGGAAATAACTGAGACATCCGGAAGAGGCATGGCACGTGGAACTAGAACAATCTACCCCAGTGGACGAAATAAAGGGTTCGTTTCGAAATTCCAATCACCATCTGTATGTGCGAGTATTATTGTACAATCAACTAATATCTGATCATAGTTAAATATTGATAATAGTTGATTTTAGTTAAACAAATAGCCATGTACATAATATTAGACATATGTTAGTTGATAGCATAATGATACTCACACATACACGCAGTAAAAAGAACTTTCAAATATTGCAGGTCATCTACATTAAAGCAAAGCAACCCACACTCAACAAAAATGCATTTCAAACTAGTCACAACACATTACATTGGATCTAGACATATGGTTCTATTGTTAATATTTCAGCCTCTCACGTGGTATGACGTCCTAGAACCGCACCTTGAACTTACGAACTTCGGATGCTATTTAGCGACCGTTATCTTCGCATAGCAATTTTCTATGTCAACATAAAAGAAATCTTCGATGGTGAATATCTTTGTCAAAATGTCCGTATAACCACACCGAGGATGATGTATGTGAACTGAAAGCTTAAATCAAGGACAAACTTAATAAAAAATATCTAAATGTTAGACAATTTTTTTCTTTATTTTAAGCAGAAATCAAAGCAAACACAGAAACCTTAGAAAAGACTCATGATCAGACATCATATATATTCACTGTCTGTTATATTTAACAATGTTCAAAATATATTTAACAATATTCAAATAATGGTCTGCTACCCTAATACACTATATATATATATATATATATATATATATATATATATATATATATATATTGTCATCCACAGACAGACTGTTTCGCTGTATCACAGCTCATCAGTGTGCTTAGACGTGCCGTTGCATCTAGATAGGATTGAACTGGGATGAATTGCCGTCAGTCAGAGATTATACCCCTAAGCCGTTGGCGCACGGCAGGGTGAAGTTGAATTTAAGCGTATTTATTTTTAGATAAACACACAGTAACTGAGAGAAATCGATTCGTTTTTACCGAAGTAATATTCACTGTTTCCAAACTCACACTTCCGACACCGAGAGCTCAACCGAAATAAATTTTTCAGGAGCATATATATTGTCATCCACAGACAGATTGTTTCGATGTATCACAGCTCATCAGTGTGACGAGAGATCCTGTTGCCCCTATATATATATATATATATATATATATATATATATATATATATATATATATATATATATATATATATATATATAGCCCTAGAAATTGTGCAAGTTCCTGCACAACCGAAATGTTAATTATCGGAAAATTTGACCATATCCGAGTCATATCCGCACCTAAGAAGCGTGCAAGATGCAAGACGATACCTCAAAATTGCAAAAACTAACAGACACCTAAACTTTTTTGTTTTCTCTTTTCTGTTCCACCGCCAAAAGGCAGACATTTTTGGGGAACCGATCCTTTTTCTACATATAATTTAAATTCGGCATATAAGGTAAATTCTACCGCAGAATTTCTGCATTTTCTCATTACTTGAAGTCATGAAAACGTTTTCCAAAGAACCCAGAATGAAGATAATGAAAATGTCCGAGGATATGAACCAACGAGCAATAGCTAAGGACAACGGAATGTCAATAATCAACAATTAAGTAACCTCCTCGAAGTCTCAAAAGACCAAACTATATGCTCGTCTTCTAAAGATAGCAAACAGAATAATACGGCGAGAGATCAGGACATTAAAAACTCAGGGAAAATAGACTGATAAGCAAGTGATGGATGAGTTCGACTTGTTCAGTTTGGTGTCAGTAGATAACAGTAAGTGCATCCTTCAAGAAGATGGGAAGAAGAGGTTAATTTCAACTTAGAATCTACTTCAAAAAACATTTTCGATGCAACATTAATTTGGTCAAAGTTGTGTTAACCGCATGATGTAGATGCTAAGGTTAAGATCAAATTCTGTGATGAAACGAAGATTGCATTCTTATAAGTTTGAAGACAGTCGGGAAAGTGAAGTTTTCGTTGTAGTAATCTGATGTGTTCCAGAACATTAGTAAAAATCGGCAGTAGTTTGAATAGAGCAAAATACATCATTCACTGATGGCAACATTTGATAAAATACGTTGAGTAGGTGTTTTGGCACACTGCATGGAGACTGATTGATGAATTTGTAACTGTATTGACAGATTAATCAGATTAGAGCCCTGCAGTAAATCATGGGTCAAATATTGATCGAACTAATGAATATAATTTATCAGAAGAATCCACGGGATCTTCAAGCGTAGGATCCCAACAATACGGAATGGTATCTAGCACCTGTGAAAATGGCGTATCATTTGTACGCACCCCATCCCAGACCCCTTAGAACAATTATTTGAACTACAGGAAGACATTGAAAATATACACTGACTTCTTCAAATTAATAGTAGATAATAAATATGCATTGCAAATATATGTTCCCTTTTAAAACACATCCTTCTAGGTTTGAACAAGGTGGTTGAAATCCTTTGTACACTCCGAGGTTAGTCACGCATTCTACTCACATTTACACTTCAATATAGCGAAAAGTAGACCAGAATTAGTTAAAATACTATGAATAACCGAATACCTATCTATCTATCTATCTATCTATCTATCTATCTATCTATCTATCTATCTATCTATCTATCCCTCTCTCTCTCTCTATATATATATATATATATATATATATATATATATATATATATTAAAAGCTAAAATACGAGTGGCTAGCTATTATTATTATTATTATTATTATTATTATTAATGCAATTAATATTATATATATATATATATATATATATATATATATATATATATATATATATATATATATAGTTTTAAGGTATGCCCTATTTGTGAGTTAATGTGCTCAATATCAGGGATAGAGCGTATGTACAGTGACCTAAAAATGTTTTTAGCTAGGACAAATAAACTACAACAAATTTCAAAATTTAATTACCTAATCCCAATTCAACATAAATAAACATATTTTGTAACTGTTATGGAGTAGGTTCACTTTTTGCTAGTCTCAGTGTTTGTATTCCATTTTTGATGTATTTGATCAACTTCTCAACAATCGTCTGATCCATAATTTGCCACTCATTTAGCGATGTTTCTTTATTGATTGCTGCTAACGTACTTTTGGTTGCACGCTCTCCAAGTTTTAGGTCAAAATGCTACGAAACGTACTCTATTGAATGCCAGTCAGGAATTTGGGCTACCCATGTCAGTGATTTGATTCCTTGCGATTCCTTCCAGTCCACTGCTATTTTGGTCGTATCACATGGTGCTCCATCTTCTTGAAAAAGGTAGACATTCTTGTCAATCTGATTGGTTTCAAATAGTGGTCGTAGCCCTTTCTCTAATATTTGACAGTACTTTGGACCATTCAACATCTCGTTAACAAGGATCAGCTCAGATTTCCCTGCAAACCAGACAGCACCTCACACCCTCACACCAATCCCTTCATGTTTCACGGTCACCTGCAGACATTCAGTGTTCCAAGTCTCATTCGAATTTCTCCAAACATAAACCTGTCTCGAATTCGAATATTGGCAGAATTTACTTTCATCTGATCAAATTAGAGACAGTCAAAATTCATACTTGCACTCGCATTCTCTCGCCCATTCTATAAGCTTGTACCTCTGAGATCAAGGGCTACTTTCTTGCAATTCTTCTTTGCTAGCCTAGCTCTTTCAGAGTTTTTCTCATCACATATGGCAATATTTTCATGTTGTTGGCGACATTCTTTGAAATTGACGACAGTTTGTGATGACTACCCTCTTCAGAGCTCTTTTCATTACCTCAGACACGATGCTTGGTCTTCCTGAACGTTGTTCCACATGGCATTGGCGTTCTTCATTAAATTTCTTGACAATATTATTTTGATTAACTGGAAAAACCTAGCAATTTCTCTATTTGGCTTGCCAGCTTGATGCCAGCCTATTATTTGCACTCGTTGAAATTCACCAATATCCTTACTTCTGCGAACTTTCATTGCAAGATATAAGTCAACTATCGTTCATAATTTTGAGTAGCTTGAAACTAACACGGTATTGTCTGAAAATAAAACAGACGTTATTACACAAGTCAAAATTGCTGTAATCAAGTGTGGCTAAACACTTATCATAACCCACTGTATAAGTGGACATTGAAATGTGTGTGTGTGTGTGTGTGTGTGTATTTAAATAAAATATACAAAAAAAATAATTTTTCAGATAAACTGAGTGGTGTATTAATATTTTTTTGTTTTATTATTTCAATTATATTCCTCGACTAGTTTCGGACAACATGGCCATCATCAAGAGAAAAAAATAGAACAATAACTATAGGACTGAATGACTGTTTATGAAGACAAAGTACTTTATCTGTAGTTTTCATTTGTTTTTATCGTTAATTTTGGCTGGTCCTTGTGTTGATCAAACGGCAACTCAAGTTGTTTTAAGATAGAGGCTGGGGAGATACATGAGTCGCTAAATTCTCTTTTTGGTCATTTTGAGAGTTTTATTAATTGCTGGGTGCGAATGTGCGTGTTAAGTATATGTCATCTTTTAATTCTTTGGTAGTGTGTATGATGTGGGTAAGTCTATATATTGATATGAGTGTGTGTATAAATGTGACACGCTATATATATATATATATATATATATATATATATATATATATATATATGAATATGTGTGTAGAAATGTGAGAACTATGTGTGTGCGTGTGCGCATGTCTGTTTTTGTGTTTGTTAGTGTGTCTAAAGTGAGAAAACGAGGAAGAGGGATGGATATATACTACTAGTGAGAAAAAAGAATCTGAAAGAAATATTTGGTTTTAAAATAGAAAAAAATAGGTGTATATATATATATATATATATATATATATATATATATATATATATATATATATATATATGAGAGTTTGAAATGTGTGGTGATGGATACGAGATGAATGCATGAAAGGGAATGGCTTCTTCCAGCATATCAAGAAAATTTGAAAAAATATTGAAAGACAGTTTGAGATGGAAATGCGCAAAAATTACGATGCATTAAATTTCTTTTTCTTGGAGAAACAGATAAAAATGATTAGAGAAAGAGAGAGAGAGAGAGAGAGAGAGAGAGAAAGAGAGAGAGAGAGAGAGAAAGAGAGAGGGAAATACACAACACAGAAAAAGCTTTGAATTTATCAATTCTTTTTTTTCATATCTGGCACTAACCTTCATTTTTATAACATTTCGATAAAAACAAATGGGCAACGAAATTTGGATGCGATAAGAAAAGGAATGAGAATATACAGACAAAGGTTACGAGCAGAATAAAGGCAGTATCTAATGGATAAAACTTAGCTAGAGAATTCTTAGAATTTCCAACTTATCATCTCATATGACCCATAAGGTATTGAGCTCGCAAGGGAACCTACTATAGTGCAGACATAGAGATTGTGTCATGTTTATGATGGGACACATCCCTCTTCAAGATTGTTTTGAATTCAGTGTTTTCCTTCTCCTAGGTTGGTTGTCAGACATCACAGTCAGACTTACTATTTTACCCACTGATGTGAGCGGAGAGACGGTGGATCAATGTCTTACCCATAGTAAACGTAAGATAATCTGCCGGAATTCTCTTTCCGTATCGCCTAACTTTACCTTTACTGCGCTTGTACCTTAATCTTAATGTCAGCAGCTTGACTATTAGATACGAATCATTTTCTTTAAACCAGTTCCCGGCGACTAATGTCTTGAAAATATAACATATATCCATACATAATTTGGACTAAAATTAATGTACATATTGGGCTGTCATACATGAAATGACGAACTTTTTGTTGGTTGTTGATCCGGGCATTTAATGACGTAACCTCCTTAGTGTATAAAAGTAATCTTGATTTATTCCTGATTTCTTTTCTTTTCAGATAAATTTTCTTTCAGTATATTGTTACACATAAGTCAAATGAAATTGGTTACAATGAAACATTGTCGAGTAATTTTACTGTATGAGTAGAAACTGATAAAAAAGAAAATGTTTGCATCGAATCGTTACATGCGATGAGTACTGAATACTCTTTGACGACAGTAAAAGAGTAGACGAGTGCTTAGATGCAAGTGAATACTCGAATCAATAACCCTAAAAACTCCACGGCACCATAAAATGTTAATGCGTATTGTAAGGTGGTCTTTCAAAGGGGTTACTTATTTTTCATTCTCCCTTCAACGGATAACTTTAACAGCAACCTCGTACTGAAGAGTAATTGAGTATATGCTCGAAAAATTGTAAGAGAAACATCCTAGAGTTGTGAATAAGTAAGACACAATTGTGTATTCATGACAACACACGGCCGCGCGCTTCTCAATCGTCTAAATGCTAAGTTATGAAATATTTTCTTATCATCCATATTCACCTTAATTATTATCATTTCTTTTAGCATCTTGAGATTTTCATACGCAATAAAACATTCTCCAATAAGGAAGAGATAATCGAAACATTTGAACTGTTTAACATATAAAAGTATGAGAATTTTCTTTAAAGATGGGATCAAGAATTTAGATGTACGAAGGGGAATTATCATTCATCAACATGGTGTCTATTTCAACTAAATAAATTAGTTATTTAACATTTCAGAAGTGTTTTATTTATTTCAGATAAAGTGCGTCATTTTATGTGTGACAACGTCACATTTATTTTCATAGGAAGTCGATAACACAAATAAGTTTCTCCGTTGTGTTACAATCTTCTTTATTTTTAGCCTATCGGAAAGCGAACTGTATCTCTTTTTCTGCACTCGTGAATTGCAACGAGATTTATTTGCGTGAACCCACTGAAAATATTTCTTCAGATCTCTCGATGCCACAAAAGGAAAAAAGAAAACAACCTAACAAAACAGTTTTCTATATTGACATTCATATTTCTATATAATTCCGCTCAATTTCTATCGACGACTTGAAAGAAGCAGAACACACCTGCAGACAAAATCTTGCATGTTTGGTTAAAAATTATTTAAGTTTAAAAAAATCGATGAAAATCTCATCTCTAGTGTGTCTTTATTTTTGCTAGTGTCTGCTCAAGGCAAATACATCCACGAAACTTTGCGGTTAGGTCAACCGAGTTACTACGCGTTCAGTCGATACAAAAGAATGAAATCTATTAAATATCTTTCCTTGGTGAACTTGTGGAAAGCAAAGTAAACATAAAGATGACATCTGCTACAATCCACTGAAAATGTTTGCTTATTCATGGTTCATCTTCTTTCCGATTCAAAAAGAAAAAAGTTTAATATATCAATCATAGATTCCTGTCGTCATACCTATTGCTGTCAATTGTCGTTCTAAGTTAAGTTTTTCCCCTCAAATTCCCACAGATTATAGATATAATGATAAAATACATCCGGCGACAAGGCCTCTGATAGGGGGTGGGTATGAGGAACGTGGAATGACCTCTTAATTGCTCTTATTCCGAGGCCAGCCTTGACCCGGGATGGTCACACTTGTTTAATTGTGGTGTGGGGGAGAGGTATGGGCAAATTGTTATCCCCCAAACTGGGGTAAAAACATTATGAAAGTATAAACATAAATTTTTACATGAAAATACCAGCAATACATTTTCATAATAATAATAATAATAAAAATTATCAGCAGAAATTTTGTAAAAATTAAAAAACAATTACCAGCAATACATTTCTGAAAAAAAAAAAAAAAATTACCAGCAATAAATTTTAAAATATTACCAAAAATACATTTAAAAAAACTTAATAAAATATTACCAACAATTCATTAAAAAAATATTACGGCTAATAAATTTTTTGTAAACAAAAAAAAATTATTAATAGCAATTTATTTTTGCC
The DNA here is from genome assembly GCA_963932145.1 of Acanthosepion lycidas. NCBI lineage: Eukaryota > Metazoa > Mollusca > Cephalopoda > Sepiida > Sepiidae > Acanthosepion > Acanthosepion lycidas. The sequence goes on along the minus strand of OZ010571.1, from coordinate 43,676,836 downwards.
AAAAATATTTACCAGTAATACATTTTTCTAAGTGAAATTATTAATGCTCCCAATAAAATGAAATTTCGGCATTAAATGACCGATAAGGAGTTGATATGCCCCGAAACAAACAAAGAAACAAAGAAACAGAATCAAAATTCATATTTTGCCATCCATTTACTCATGTTTGTTACGTAGCGATAGAAAAATAAAAATGTCACCACCTCTAAATATAGGTGTATCTTCAGAATCGCCAGACCATAAATCCATATTTCGACTAAGCAAACTGAAATATTTCACAACCAGGCCATAAGCAAATGCCTGAATCAGAAAAGTAGCGGCATTTTTGAGCCGATCTATTGATAAGGAAACTGAAAATCAATATAAATCAAAATAACAGAATCCATTTTGTCCATTCTCATATGCTGCCGACATCGTAAAATACTCCGAGCCGTAATACACTTGCACGACGCGCCGTTGACTTTATGTGGCCTTTTAGTTTTGATACTATTAAAAACATAAATCATTTCTTTTACTACTTTTCAATCAACCCGTTGCTACCTTTGAAAACATTCATACTTTCTTTCACCCAAATTATTAAGCTCACGCACGAACACATACACACAAACCAACGCTTACACACACGCACACGAACTTACGAATACGCACACAAATCCATGAACACACACATACAAACACGAACACACATCCATGAACACACACAAACACATTCCAGAGAAAATTTCAATACGGCATTCAGTGGAGGCAATTGGTCACTATCTATATCATCCAGAAAACACCGACATTAAAACATTAAATTTAACTTAAATGCATTAATGTTATATTTATTCAAATTAAGAACAGCTGGCAAAGAAATAAATTACTCTTTAATTATCGTTCCTCATATTACGAAATAAAAAGAAACGATTATATTGAATCAGTTGCTGCGTCTGCATCTCAAAAGTTTGGTGCAGGCAATTTTTTTCGTCGGAATTCATTTTGCATATTTATAAATCTATTTATAAAATCGTGCATTGAATGTTGATGATATTCTGGTTTGGTGCTCAGAAAAAGAAGGAATTAAAATGTAATATTATCGCCCCTAACCTGGTATCTCGACTTCAGGTACTTAGCCAATTTGTATTTTCACTTTTCCATATTTTCATGGCAATTGTTCTAATGAACTCCTTTACCTGCTGCTTCAGCCGTATGAACTTAAGTGTACTACTAGATTGGCTATTAGGTCTCATAGTTTTACTTTTGAAACAACTAGATGCTACGGAAATTTCTATTCTAATAGTGTTTTTCTTGTAATTCTCACTCTTTCGATTTCTTCATTTCTAGTCACCTACAATCTTCACCAGGATAAATGCAACGGCACTCGCCATATTCTTGTTTCCTGAAACCGTTTGTCTTTTCTCCCCACTAAAGTTTGCTCATTCTCTTCTGTTTCCAGCAACCCGTTCCGTCTTAGTGGCGTTATCGCCTTGCTTTGGGGTTACATAATTAAAAAAAACATATTGCATTAGGCTTTAACATTTCCAGTATACCTACAATCCAATACTTTCTCAATAAACGAGGAACACGGAGATTTTTCGATTCTGCTCCTTACCCAAAGATTATACACATTATTATTTAAAGAACACATTATTGTGAAACCATACTATAAAGCATCCAAACTTTACCAGTCTTCAAACCTCTGTCTTCATTAACAGGAAGCTGAATCTTCTGAATGAACTGGTAACTACTTTAAAAAACGAAACTTAGATAAGGAATGTTAAATTGAATTTTGGGTCGCATCCATTTCTTAACCATGTTAACTGAATATACCTAACATGAACACATTTATCTTAATGTCTAAATTGATATTTTTTAATCTTTCACTCAACACACTTGACCTTGACAAATGTAAAGGTTGAAAAGAACATTTCAATCATAAATGGCGTAAAGAGGTAAAGGAAAAAAAGTATTAAATGCAACAAAATTATCTTAAAACAAAAACGAAAAACACACTTTTGAAAGAAAACATAATTTAGAAAAGCACGATTTATCTATATGAGATTTCACAGAGAGAATACAGCTCATAATCGGAAAGCATTGAAAAAAGTGAATGAATATAGAGTGATGGCTGACACGAGCTCCGACAGTTTGGAAGACTGTCGGACCACTCTGTATGGTATAGTAAAAATGTTTATGTTGCTTTAATCTTTATATACGTTACGATTGGTCAATTTTTATTTTTTATTATAAGCAAGAAGATAATGCCACTAAGACGCAAGATGGCTACTGGGAATGAAAGAGAAAGATAAAACTTTAGAAGGAATCGGAAACACAATCATAAACAGGAAATAAAGGATAGAATTCTACTCTTCTTCAAAAGACCAGGGAGGAATGTGAACTGGACGATACTACAGCCAGTTCACACTGCTTTATGATGAGCAAACATTATATAGCAAGAATTTGTTTTCTACATATTCCCAATGAGATAATACTACTAATAATAAGACGATTGAAAGCAACACTGCAAATGTTTACCTGTGGATGGCGGAGGATAGATTGTGTAGACCAGTATATAAAAGAAATGAAAACTAAACGTGTGTATTTATCACATGATATCAAAAATCATTTTTTTTTTTTTGTGGTTTTAAAATTCAAAATCATTTCACTGGGTAATTTTGTAAAGTATTCATTCGGTTTGTGTTTTTTTTTTACGGTTTTCAAATGAGAATATTTTTCCAGACCGAAAACTAAAACGATCACAGGAAATATTCACCTGTGGAGCGTCTTAGAATATATTAACTAAATTATTATATAACAAAAAAACGAAGAACAAAAGCATGGCGTATTACGACATTTTATGAAAAATCTTCTGCTGTGTTGTTTTAAAGTTTTAAAACGCTTTCATCGGCCAGTTCGCAAACATTATTTAGTATTAGTTTGTCTTTTATACTCACCAAATAAAAATAAGAGAGACTCCTTTCTGCTTCTTATTACCATGGCTGAGGCTAACATCTCGGAGAGTGACTTCTTGCGCCTTCTCAGACAAAAGTTCTAGGCTGATAAGAAGTGAAAACATTATTTTTAATCCATTGCTAAAACTACTGCGAAGAACGTTCATCCACAGAATTTTTTTTTATCTCAAGAATTTATCTTACATATTTAGAATTCTACCATTCTTTGAATATTGCTGCCACATATGCTCCGGTTCTTTCCATTTAGAGATTCTTGATTAAATCAGTCATTTACCCATCGCAATAATATAGTTTCTGTGTGACGTTTTTATAATGACTTTTATAGTAATGGTTAAGATGAACTATTCACTTAGTGTCTAGACATTTCAAATTTCATCGTAGTACTAGATTGGCGGCAAGGTCTCATCAATTTGCAGCTGACTTGGCTAGATTTACATTCTAACAGCTTCTTTTCTCGAAAATTTCGCTTTTGAAACTTTCTTCTGGCTCCAAGTTTTCCAGCAAATTTTGTTGTTCAAAAACTTAACTGGATTGTCAATCGTTATCAACAGTCTTCTTGATTGCACTTCTATTGTTCTCACTCCTTAAATGTTTCTCGATTTCATTTTAATTCACACTCAGACTTTTGCCTAAATGGTTTTACTGCCTTGTTTGAATTGAAATGATTAAAAACAAATAAGGCTTCTCAGAAAATAAAACTAACACTGGAAATATTCAACTGTAGATGGTTGGAGAATAGATAAGACATAACATTCTGCAAAGGAAAATTAACAACAAACATAATTATTTACAAAAATGCATCTCAGGAGAAAAAGAAAAAATAAGGACACGAGGTTCAAGAGTAGAGAAGGCGGGAAACGTTAGTGACGGAAAAACTCATTAGCATAATCTAGAGATAATTTGGAAGCTGCAGTAGGCTGTCAATGCGAAACAATAGACTATGATGATTATGCTTGGAGCAAAAACGTTTTTCTGCAAATCAATAGGAAAAACAAAAGCCAACAGCCGCAAAGTGATAATGGAAGTCTACGAAAGCTTGGAGGATAGGAGTGGAATGTATAAAGGAATATGAAGAAAGTGGAATTTTGCATCAAATTACCGTTAATCATTGGGAAAGGATTGGCTTGGGATGGAATAACAAAACAATTTCCACTTGGAATGAAAACACATACAAACATACACATCCTCAACTGAATATAATGGTAAAACTCAGACGCAGAAACTAGTATATAACAATTATGTATATATATATATATATATATATATATATATATATATATATATATATATATATATGCACGTGTGTGTATACTTACTTGCGACATGTTACACACATGTACATTATCACACATGTATGTATGTCAATAAAGCAGAAAAACTAAATACATATGTATTTGGGTGTGCATTTTAAACATTATGTACTTAATAATATATATATATATATATATATATATATATATATATATATATATATATATATATATATATATATATATATATATATATATATATATGCCTACAGTATATGCAGATTTACACGGGAAACTTTGTTCGTATACATGTGATCTCATGCATACATTCATGTGAGCGTATATACATAGTGATAACACAGACACAAACAAACACTCACACGTTCTCCCATACATATATACATATATATATATGTGTGTGTGTTTGTGTGTGTATCGAAATAGATAGAATGTGTGTATGGGTACTTAAATATATCTTTATATATATATATATATATTTATAAATACTCATAAACAGGTTTTACCATAATATATATATATATATATATATATATATATATATATATATATATATATATATATATATATACATATTTATAATTATAAATGTACGTATATATATATATATATATATATATATATATTTAACTATATAAAGTAATGACTATGTAAATATATATATATATATATAATGCGAAATTTTATATGTGTGTACATGTGTGTGTGTGTGCGTGCCCGTGTGTATCTATATACATATACATAGATGTATGTCGGTGGAAGATGTTTATTGGCTGTTGCCTACCACTTAGAATGTAGGTTGGGTTTATCTTCAAAAAGTAGCATTTAACAGCACATTAGAAAAACAATTTCTTTTATAGCGAAAAATATCTTAGAAAATATTTTCAACGTATAAGAAAAGAAAGTTGAATATAATAAGAAATTTAAACTTCATGCTTAGTTAAAAAAAATAAAACTTTTTGATGTAAATGCATCTGAATTTAAGATTGAAACGTTAAAACTACAACATTTTATTCATGCTAACAAGAATGTAATTAAAAGAAATCTAAACTGTTGGATTCGAATTTCTGTATTTTGCAACGTCATTTTCTATTGAATATCTCAAAACATCCCCAATTCTAACGATTTATTGTTCGATTTTATAGATCGATGTCCTTTCCATGATACAATTAAAGTCAATGTAATACTATAACTTTTGTAAAAACAAAACAAAAGAAAAATGCAATGCAATAAGTCAAAGATTCTAATTTTTAAATTACTATTCAATATGCATGTCTACATATTCATCTTCAAATTCGCTGGGTGCATCGCTGTCACTAATATATCTGATAAATTCTTCTATGGCCAACTTTATTATCATTATTATCATTATTGTTATAATTTGGGTATGTTATGTTTCTTGCTTTGAATCCTGCATAACCGGGTCCAAACTATTGCCCTTAAGTCCTATAGGAGAATCTTAAATTTAATTGATAGCACTTTTCTTAGTATATGTGATGTTCCTAGTAGGGCGAATTTCTGGGAAACTTGTATTTTGGTGTTACCTTGGAGACTGTTAGTAAAATTGTCCATTCCTTTTCTCACGAGGCCCAGAGATCCAATTACTATTGGTACGACAGTCTCATTCTTCATTTCCCATATTCTGTCAATTCTCGATCTCCAAGTCCTTGTCTTTGGACATAATTTCTCGATAATTTTCATGGAGGTGTTTCTCTCAGATTGTACGGCAACAACAATACGCGTGCACTTCCTGAATTTCTTGTCTTTTATGATAATATCAGGTCTGCTGGGTTTATTTCCATGTCAGTTTGCATGCATGTCCCAGATGATAGTTACATCGTTATTTTGGCTAACTGTGACTGGTTGGTGCTCATACCTTCACTCAGTGGTTTTGATTTTGTGCTTCTTGCATATCTTCCAGTGCACTTATATTGTTACCTTGTTACGTCTGTGGCTATAATGGAAACATCAACAACTCCAGTTGTAGTTGGATTACTCAGATTGATTGGAAAAGTTTCCAATAGATTCAATGAGTGGATTCCTGGTGGCCCATGCCTTAAAGAAATCCAAAATATTGTACTCCTAAGTACAGTCTACACTTTACGAAGGGCTTTATCTATGTAAAATATGCGTGATCTCAGTGGAAAATTTGATGTCACTTCTGACCCTAGGTCTATATTTGGGAACGGAAAAGAAATTAGTATACACATGAAATCAAAGAAATAATAATAATAATAATAATAATAATCGGTCATAAACACCTTGGCTGTCTCTGTGGTGCAATACAGCTTTAACATCCTTAACTGGACCATAGCTGATATTAAGTAAATGAGCGCTAAAACGAGAAAGCTTCTCACTTGCCACCGCATGATTTATCCCAAAACTTATGTTGACCGTCTGTATGTTCTCAGATCCGAAGGAGGCAGAGGATTAGTTCAACTAGAACTGTCCTACCCAACTACAACAACTGGCCTTCAAAGATGCTTGGAAACACCAGAAGGCAGAATGATGATATGTGTCAAAGAACATGGAAGTAGTAAGTGTCTTTATCCCGTAATAAAGAAAGCCAACAAGTTCAAAATAGAGTTTCAAACGGAGTGCATAATTACAAGTAAAGTACAATACACCGACTGAAGTTGAAAAATACTTAAAAAAGAGCAAAGACAAATACAGCCGACCAGATACTGAAACAATGGCAAGATAAACCGCTTATGGCCAATAATCAGCCCGTACCGAACATGCTGATGTAGACAAAACCCATTCCCATCAGTGACTATGTAGACCAGGGTTAAAAGCTGAAACTGAAAGTTTTATCCTTGCTGCACAGGATCAATTCTTGTTAACTAGAAAATATCAAGCACACGTACTAAAATACTGTGTTAGCTCAAAATGCAGATTCCGTGATAAAAATCCAGAAACAATTGATCATTTTTTATCAGGCTGCACGGTATTGGCACCAACTGAATATAAAAAACGACAAGAGAGAGTGGCCAATATCTGCACTGGGAACTCTGCAAATTCTATGGGAAGGAAAATAAAACAAATTGGTATAAACACCACACAGACCCAGTTACGGTTATAGGACCTGTTACAATTTTATGAGACTATACAATATATACAGACAGAACAATCAATCCAACTGTCCTGACATTGTTATTAGAGAGCAAAAACAAAAAGAAAAAAAGTGCCCTCTTATTGATATGGCTGTCCCTGGAGACTGCAATGTATCTTTGATGATCTTCAAAACGTTATCAAAATACAAGGACCACGAAATCGAAATCTGAAGAATGTGGCACATGGAACATCAACAATTACTGTTGTAGTTGGGCCATTTGGATTGGTTGGAAAAGATTCCAGTAGACCAATTGAAGAGATTCCTGGAAGTCTATGCCTTAAATAAAAAAAAAATGTTTTCACGAGTATAGCTCACACCTTACGAAGGGGTTTATCCATGTAAAATATGTGTGTGCATGTGTGTGATTTTTTTAATTGGTCAATGGAAATTGTCATGATGTCATTTCTAACATTAGGTCTCTGGGTGGGGCCGGGCAAGTACGCACGAGAAATCAAAGGAAATAAACTAATAATAATAATAATAATAATAATAATAATTATTATTATTATTATTATTACTATTTCATCGAAATCTCAAATATGTGGTGCATGGGAACATAAACAATCACTGTTGTAATTGGATCTTCAAAAAGCTATCAAAATACAATGACTTTAAACCGAAATCTGAAAAATGTTTCACATGAGAGCATCAACAATTACTGTTGTAGGTGAAGCCCTTGCCTTAGTTTCCAGTAGACTAATTGAAGGGATTCCTGGAAGTCCATGCGTTAAAGAAATACAAAAAATTGTTCACATGAGTGCAGCCCAAACCTTACGAAGGGCTTTATCTATGTAAAATATTTTTTTTCTTTAATTGGTCAGTGGTCATGATTCCATTTCTAACCTTAGGTCCCAGGGCGGGACCGGCAAAGAAATGTGTACACACCAGAAATCAAAGCAAATAATAATAATAATAATAATAATAATAATAATAATGATAAAGAAATAAGAATATGATTATTAGGTTGTTTGGAAAGATACCATTTAATTGTGTTCATATATACTATTATAATAGTTGTGCAAAAGCATATTACACACGCCTAATGACTAAAATGTCCTCCTTGTTAATTCTATATCAATGTATTTCAGAAGTTTACTTAAAACATTTATACACACTCACCTTGAGCATGATAAGAGAAGAAATGTGTTTAATTTTATCATGAATTTGATTTTTTTCATAATGTTTCTCAAACTGCACTAATTGAAAATAAGTTGATGGCTCCACTTGTCATTGGAAAGTACGTCGCTGGTTTCTGAAATTCCATAATGGGGATACAAGTTTTGAAGATCATGATGGTAGAGAATGTTATTCTGCAATTGACCATTGACGTCTGAAACTACTAGTCAATGTCTCAGAGTAGTGGCTCAGATAATGGTTGGCAGCATTTCTTCAACATCGGATCATTTCCAGAAAATTGGTAATGTGAAGAAAGTCGATAAATGAGTTCGACGTTTCTTTGATTCATTTCTTGATCGAATAGTGACTTGTGATCAGAAATCGATCCATTATGGAAATCGTAAACGATCGGCTCAATGTCTTGATCATGACGAATTACCCAAACGATTTCTAAAACTGAAATTGCGCCAACAGTAGAATATGATGACCTGGTAGCCCGCCATTGGCGTTATCCAATACCACTATCTGGAATCTCACCAGAGCATCATTGCCGAAGTTTGTTTTCAGCAACTTGATGAAATACACATTCAGTTAAGCAAAATGCGACCGGCACTGCTTAATCGACGTGGTCCATTTCTGATTCATGAAAATGCTTTTCCGCATATTGCCAGGATGAGGCAGTAGAAGCTCATCGACTTGGGATACAAGACTTTGCCACACACATCAACTTCTTCTGACATCTCGCCCACTAACTTCCGCTTTTCAAGCATCTTCCCAGTTTTTTACGCCAAAAGTGACTCGTTTGAAAACGAGAAGAAACTCTATTCAACGATTTCTAGGCATATATATATATATATATATATATATATATATATATATATATATATATATATATATATATATATTATTATTATTATTATTATTATTATTAAGTACATAATGTCTAAAATGCACACCCAAATACATATGTATTTAGTTTTTCTGCTTTCTAAAACTTTAGTCTTTTACCGTAAAGGCGTAATTCGATGACACTAATGGAATATTCATGTTTCGACCGATTTAAACACTGTTTTAGTACATTAATTAGAAAGCCACGGTGGAGTAATCGATAGCCTCTCGGATTGAGGAATCGGAGAGCCGAGTTCGAATTCCAGGCAAAACCATTACATTCAATTACGTGCTAATGCTCTTAGGAAAGGTATGAATACTCGTCTTCTCCCCACAGCTGTGGGTAAATAGCAGGACAGCCCAGGATATATGGCTTTGGTTGGCAACTTGTCTACCGCAGAAAGAAATGGCAACCTACTGCGGTAAAAAATCTGCCTCTTCAATCATGTATCGAAATATACACGATCGCCTAAGTGTGTATCACGCATGGCAAATAACTGACTGAATTAGGAATAAAATTTGATTGTAAAATCCGATATTATAGTCAGAACAATTTAATATTGTTATGCTATAGCTAATTTGACTCTCACCTGTTGGTAAAGACTTTCAAGTTAATATTTAATAAAGGCAGCAAATATTTAACTATTATAATATAATATATATTACGGGATGTTATATAAAAATATTCACGAACGCATATATCACTAGTAAATTTGCATTCAATATTTATTGTCTAATTGATCGAAATGATGCATGTTTCCCAAAGATACTTTAGCACCCTTAATCATTACAAGTTGTGATCGCTAAACTAAAGGGCTAAAAACATTGCTATTAGCCGTGAGATGAAATAGGAAAAGTTATTACTTTTTAGGGAAAGGATCCACCCGGGATAATTGTTATTCCATGTACACCGTTAATTAAATATTTAGGCAGATACCTCTCCACTCTAGCTTAATGTATGCTACGGTTATTATAGGACGAATCCTTTCATAACTTAAAATTATTAAAATTATTATTAAACGTAATAAATAGAAACATAACGAATCCTTCTATTCGAAACTCAAATGCAGTTTATCATGCAGAATTCGAAGGTGTTCTGTGCATCATGATGTGCTCTTTCCACAGTCATTTATTATACTTTTCTTTTAGGCTGTGGGTATTACAATTCACTAAATCTGGCAGTAAGACTTGGAGATTGGAGATTTTGTGTAGTGTGTAACCACATCTTTATTGCTATTGCTTCGAGGTCCATCCTGAACAGGGGCGGTGTCCCAGCTATGGGAAAATATTGAACATCCAAACAAAAACAAATATTTTCATAGTGTTTTTGAACAATAATGAACACAAAAAGTTCATTATTTTCCCGTAGCTGGGACAGTTGCTTAAAATACCAACAATTTATATTTATAGTAAAATTACCAACAATAAATTTTATACACTATTTACATTATTCGGACTATTTTCCCCATCTTTGTCGCCATATTTATTACAACGTTTCGGTCGTTGTACGCTCCGGCCTTCTTCAGGTGGTTGGAATGTCGAACTTAACCCTTCATTTCGCGCATTAGGGTAGACTGTTCTAGTTCCACGTGCCATGGTTAATGGATGTCAGTTATGAGATATCTCCTGTTAATCCCCCTCTCCAAGATCTCCACCCTAACCAGGTATTGAATTCACACACTTTGAATCCTGTCACTGGATCTAACCAATGCCTTTATTCATTCTACCATGTGTCCTTGACAACATTTGTGTATGTATTTCTGGGTATTATAAACCTAATGTCTTCCGCAACTATTTTATACCAGTGCTCATATTGTAAATTTGCTGTTACCATTCCATGTTTTTACCAGAGCTCATATTGCAATTTTTGTTGTTATTATCGCTTTTCTTCGGCTCTCCTTATTACTGGTTCCCATATTGTATTCATTTCTATGCTTGGTCGGTTCAGGAGATTTTTGTGACCTAGCATATATCCTGTTTCTTTAATTTTACGAATTTTCCAATGGTGTTGTTTGTCTATGACCTCAACAGAGGGCGATGATCTCCCTTCTCTCTCCATATGTGGTCAGCCACGCCTGATTTTTCCACTTCCCCTCGTGTTACAGCTTTCTGTTGTTCTTGAACCCTTACCTTAAGGGAGCGGCCTCCCCCCCTTTATATTTCTTTCCGCAGCTGCTCGGGATAGCGTACACACAGTCCTTAGTCATATTCTCCACTTTTATAGTAGAATTATCAATGATACTTGTTATAGAAAAGTCAATAACAATACATTTTATCTGTAGTTGAAGGCATACAGCTGCACTCAAAATATTTAGATTTCGGCATTAAATAACCCATAGATGTGTTGCTATGCCGCTAAACAACCAAATCTATATTCGTTTACCTTGAAAGTATAAAATAATGTACATCATATCTGTAGTTGAAGCCATAAAATTGCGCACAAAATATTTAGATTTCGGCATTAAATAACTCGTAGAGGTGTTGCTATACCACTAAACAAAATCAACCAAATTTTCAGGCTGATACATTGGAGAGGGTTTCTAGCCTACTTGGTATAGGTACTTTCATTGGGGCACCATTTAGATAAATAAAAGATAAATATGTCAATAAAGGTAACAGAAATCCTATCTGTCCATTAGGTAAGGACTGGTGAAATCGTGAGACAACAACCATCGATTTTACACACATTTCTTAGTCAAACGCGTGCTTTATGTTTTCCGGAATTTCTTAATGACGCTGAAGGCCGATATACGCAAGAAGCTTGACGAGTCGGTCATGGAGAAATTGTAAGTTGGGCCTCATGTCCCGAAAGCTAGTGCTCTAATCTCCCGACCATGGCAAAATGCAAACAGCATAATGTTTAAAAACTCTGCAGAAAAAAACCCAACCCCCACCAAAAAAAAAAAAAAAAAAAAAAAAAAACCAAAAAACAAACAAACAAAGTATAATATATGAAATAAGAAATCTCTTTTTATATACTGTTAATTCCCCCAAACCCTAAGGAGCTCATCACGGTTGAATCTTATGAGCGAAATTGTTGTAAAGGAGATGACACAATGTATGTATGAATTAACATTATGAGTACGTGTAGGATAGATATCGGTTGACCTTGGACTTCAAGAGACCAAGGTTATAGCTGTCAAGGAAGCATACTCTCAGGAGCGTTTTAACATGGTGTAATTGTTCAGAAAATATCTGAGTGAAACATACTCATGATCCAAAGAACAAGAACAGAATATATATGATTTGCCAATGTGAAGATAGAAGTTACGTCTTAAATGCTTGCCACTGTAAACAGGTCACCTGCGTTCTAGCTCTAAGAGTATGACCTGTTGGAACTAAGGAATGTAACTCCTCTAGATATTTCTCATAGTAATAGTAAGATGCTTGAAACGTTTCGTGTGTCGATTAAGAGGGTTAGAATAATGTATCACCCACAAGGTCGCATAATCGCTACTGAAGTTAGTCATGGCTTGACAGTGAAGATTGTGCAGTACCAGCGCAGATTATGGCTATTGTTTTTAATTCGAGACTAGAATGCATAGTGCAGTGTACATTAACGTAAGGTTTTACTCTAATGAAATAAAGAAGACTTCTATGAATTTGTAGTGGCTGAAACGGTTCTTGACTGGATCCATTTTCTAAAATTAGACCAAATATTTAATTTCTTTGAAACCCATGTCACTAAGGTAGGGTTTCGCATCGCTGATGTTTTTCCACATAATAGATACTTGCTATATATATATATATATATATATATATATATATATATATATATATATATATATATATATTAAGATATTTTATTTTGTTATACATTCTTTTTATAGATACAAATATTTAATGCTCTGTTTTTTTTTGTTTTTTTTTATAATAAACACTATTAATAACATTTACCAGCCTGAAACTTTTCGCTTAAGGCACATCAGGCTAAACACGGTTCCGTATAGGATACAGGTTTGTTTCCTAAAGGAGAACGAATATTTTCTAGGAAAATTTCTCGGACATTCAGGCCGGTAAATGTTATTAATACTGTTTATTATATATATATATATATATATATATATATATATATATATATATATATATATATAAACAGAGCATTTACTTAAATATTTGTACCTGTAAAAAGAATGCATAACCATAAAATATGTCTTAAAATAATTGTCGGACTTTGTCCATTTCATAATATATATATATATATATATATATATATATATATATATATATATATATATATATTGTATTCATGACAGTTAAGATAGCGAGAAAATATATTTCTTGACTTATTTATTCGGTGAAAAGATATCATTAAATAAATATAGAAAAACAATTCCTCAGAAATTTAAAACCCCGTAGATTATTTAATGTGAGTATCTGAGACTTTTTTATTTGTTGGTTGGAGATGGCACTACGATGCTCAGTTTCCGTCATACGAATACGTATCTTTTTTCCCCTTATAATCAACTATTATCAAATTGGTTTCAATGCATCAATCATTGTCAGACTATTTATCGAGATGAATACTTTTTAGCAGATCCTATCATCTGACACCGGTTTGTGGAACTCATTAACTCAATTCAGTTTGGGCAATAAGCAAGTGTCTGATTGCAAAAGTTTTATTAACTCAGTTGTTTTTTTTTCCTGGACATCATGAAGGAAGAAGTTGTTTAGTCAAGAAAGCTCTCTAATACCCCCCAGTATAAATAACCATCTGCCTAATAACACTAATTTCTTTTTATTCTCCTGATGTTTGTCAGCTTGCGGTCAAATCAGGCTGAAAACACCGATTATCGAAATTAAGCAGTGTCCACTTCCGAGCAATGACTACTATACCTCTTAAATTTTGAAAAATATTTTCTGCATAGATAGGGTTGATAATCCTCAAAAACACAATGCAATCAATCAATAATTCTGGTATATTTATGAAGCCCATTTGTTTTTATTGACATTCAATTTTTGATGCATTCTTTAAACGAGAGGTTATACTGACAGTTCTCGAAATCGTTGTAAAACGTTTTTTAATTTATTTCACCCCGAGCAGGGGGTTACAGATAGTGAAATTTATATTGGGTATACGGAGAACTGAGTAAAGGGCAAAATATCAACGGGATTCAAGAATATATAATATGGTGATTGGCCTTGCATTAAAATTTCTCCTTGAAGCACGTAAACGGAAGGGGCGTGAATTACGAGAAAAGAAACTGTTGGAGTAAAAAGAAGCGGTTTAATTTATCTACTTCAACAGTAAACCGATGAAGCGTAGATGTCAATGTGTTAGCACGTCAAATCCATATAGTCGGTGCGCCCAGATAAAAAGTACGTCAAACCAGATGCCTTGAAAATATTTGGAGAAAAGACGGAGGTAAACCACGCCATGTCGGTGAGAAAATGACTGAAATCGAAATGCTAAATCAGGATCGATTAAATTACAGATCCTTTGGATTTTGTCAAGAACATCGATATTGAATAGCAGGACCACCAGACTAGATATGGCGTCAGTATTCAATGCAGGGGTATATTGTAGATTTATAAATATGCAAGATGGACTCTGACGAGAAAAATTTCTGGCACGAAACATGAGCCAAATTTCATTGCACCAGATGCAGCTATTGATTCAAAGTAGTCGCTCCACTTCATAGTTGAAAACGTGAGGCCAAGAAGGCTCAGTGTGTTGCTCTTTAGTAGTCTAGCCGCAGTGTAATTTTGCAAGATGGACTCTGACGAGAAAAACATTTTTGGTACAGCCGTTGAGCAAATTCAGTTTGGAGATGAGATTAATTAGATAAACAATTTTTCTTTCGAGAATTTTTTTTTCCTGGCGCGGTCTGTAAACAGTCCGCGAATACATAAACATTAAGATTTTCTGTTGTACTTCTTCTTTGGAATTAACTGAATAGTGATCCCGTAGTTCATCGCTTTAGACAGCGAATTCAAATAGCTGTCAATGGAAGAATATTTATCTCTTGGCCGCCGTTAGCAAATTATTTCCAGTAGCAGTCGAGCCTAAAAGCTGAGAAGAAATCTGTCGCATATGCTAACCAGCAATTTTAAATTAAAAATTGCCAAGAAACTGCTATATATAATATCGTTACAACACCGATGTGACACTCAAGCGAATGTTACTAAATGAGGTCTTTGCAAGAGAGTCAAGCGTGGAGCATATTATTTGGATATGTAGGATAGACAAAGGTTGAGCGTAAACGTTAATATCATTGTAATCGGGGAAGCATCATCTTTGGTGTCTTTTCTACAATGTAATCGTTCTGGTGAAGTCTTCTTCACCAGAACGATTACATTGTAGAACTTCTCCATTACAAATGGTTTGATTGAGTGAATGACATTTTTTTTTTTTTACTGCTTATTTAATGTCGAGACATATTTTGCTTTATATGAATAACTCATTTTGCATTAATGTTATATAGGAATAAAGAGTCGCTGCCGACACTTGAGTTTGAACATAGATCGCCAGTGAGTAAATACGGGCGATCCCATTATTGAATTAAGTAGACCACGTGAGCCTATAGAGGAAACTTATCAGTAAGAGGATGCGTATCGCAATTTCTAGTCTATCCTCTTTCACTATATGATTACTATTTTTACTCTGTCCTTTATTGCTATACGGACCGCTTTTCTCTACTCTATTCATTGTAATATTTCTCTATTCGGATCACTATACGGATTACTATTCGAGCGAGTATTATCAAGTATTATTAGTGTGGGATTATTCGAAGGCGTCTAAAACCAGCATTATTTAACGGCATTAAGCTAGTTGTATCTGCGATTACAAAGTCTCTACTACGACAAATATTACGAAAGTAACAACGAGTATTCGTTGGAATCATAAACGTGACAACAAGTGTTCGTTAACATTACAAAAGTTAACAATTTTACAATCTAACAATATGTTTATAGCATACATGTCCTGCTATTTAACCCATAGCTGAGACAAGGAAAAAGATTAAGACCTTTCACAAAGGTATTTGCGCGAAAGAAAATGCAACAAACTCGATTTGAATTTGAACATCTTCCTTACAATTGGAATACAAAGAAAATGATGTTGTGGTTTTTCAGTGATTCTTACGACAAATGGTGCCAAGATAGCTAAAAGTTCTGGAAACCTGGATAAAAGTAACTGAATTAGTTTAGTGTATTTTTTAGATATTAAATATTTTGTGAGATGGGCAATTATACAGTAAAACGATTTGAACAATTTCATTGTTACACCCGGTAAAAAATATTGGTAAAAAATGACTTAAATACGAAATATGATATACGTCTCTATTAGCAAATACAATATAATATACGTCGTGATTAACAACTTCAATATAAGAGGTTTCTGACTTGTTTGTTTTTAATTAGAAGTATTAATTACATTTACCAGCCTGTATGTTAGAATTAATGAATTTGAATGTTTAATTAAAAACAGAGTATTTATGCAAATAAGTGTTTCCATAAAAACGTATAAACAGAAAAGATATTAAAATATCTGTCGGATTTAATCCATTTCATATAATATATTTTCATTGTTTATGATAGGCTACAATTTGAGAGCAGATATGACAGATCCAGAAAGATAGACGAAGGTGTGTGTTTTATATATATATATATATATATATATATATATATATATATATATATATACGTATTACATTACATCAAGTTAAAACTAGCCCTCAAAAGAAGTTCGGGCTGATGAACCAGGTAAAAACTTTATTCCTAGGGAAATAAATTATAACCAATGAACCCTTAAGGCTGTCTGTTTTCTATTTAAACTGAATTTATATATATATATATATATATATATATATATATATATATATATATATATATATATATATATAATTATTTATTTAAAAATATGATTCCAACACGCTACATAAGAGGTCTCATGTTTCAAAACAAGAGCCGAAAACTTCAAAATAATATTTGAATTAACTTGAGTTAAAGTAGGCTCTGTTCCATCTTCAAGCGAAATTTTTTGTGAATGACTTATTTCTGAAATTTACGAGTTTTACTAGTATGGTCAGAATTGAAATAAAAAATTTCCATGGTAACATCAAGGGCGGATTGTTTAGAATCGGCAGGGGTGGGGTGTTGTGGGGTGTTAATAATTTGTATCAGTATATTTATGCTCTACTTTCGTATCGAGCACTATTTTTTAAAAATAATTACAAAAATACTAAGGAACTTTGGATTATTTACCAAACCAGTTTCTTTCCTATTTTCTACAATATTTTCACACACACACACACACATATATATATATATATATATATATATATATATATATATATATATATATATATGTGTGTGTGTGTGTGTGTGTGTGTGTAAATTCGGGCGAATGAGTTGTAATTAATTTCTTTATGGATTGTCTAATGAATTTTCTTCTGAGACCAGTGTAGAGCTATTTAGAATCTTCACTAATGCAAATAAGGCAAAATCATTTTCATCACTTATATGCAAAAAAGATGAAACCTTTCTAACCAGTAGAGAGTCAATATTGAAACATATTTCCTTAGGGAACGTCTATGAAATAAATTGGATAAACGATACCGCTTTAGTAAATTTAGAAGGATTTTTTGTTGTATTTAAATTGGCAAAATTTATTGAAATTATATTCCGTATGTAAAACATTGAGAAAAATGAAAGCGTCAAAAACAAATGCGACAAACTTTAGTATGATCTTGTTTGAAAACATGTTTCACAATTACTAAAACTTTTAATTCGAAATTATTAATATTTTATATAAATTTTAAATAAATTCGATTAATAAGATGAAGAAATGCCATGAACCGAACCTATATGCAATGATGAAATTTTAGGAAAAGTGGAAAGAAAAACGATACTTACACGTAGAATCGGAAATAAGACATAATTATGAATTTTAATACTCACAGGATATATTGAAGGCAAGTGGGACGGTCGGGTCTAACCGAAGGAACGAGCTTGTGTAGACAACATTTAATAATTTATAATAGATAAGAAGTTGTGGAGAGCCATGATCATCCATGTACTGAAGGGAATGGCAGATAAAAGAAGTAGTAGTAGTAATAGTTTAAATTAAAACAGTAAATAAATGAAATGAATAAAAATGAAATAATTATTAAAGTTTTTTTTTTCCCATTATTCCATTTTATTTCAATCGTTCAGAAATTTTCATAAAAATAAAATGGGTGAATTTATCCCAAAGATAACGCAATCATATACGATGACATTAAAACACTTCGACTAAGAGAACAGAAACAATATTTAATAGAAAGAATCTTCCCAATCTGATTGAGCCAAATTCTGAATTCTTAACTTATATATTCAAGCGCACTCGCTCAATTGTTTAATTTCAGATATTTGAGTTATTTTCGTGTTTTTCCTTTCCCTAAATAAATATCGTTTTGGTTTATATCTGATGAATAATCTCTTCACATTTTTCAATCATTCGTTTAGAAGGACGCCTTTCATATTCTCCGTCTGAATTCAACGCATAAAACTTTGCTCACCGAAAAAGTCAGAGATCAAGGAGTTTATGTACTTTATTATACGGATGCTAATGGAATCAGATACATAAGATCAGCTATTGACAATACTATAAAGCGTTAATAACGAAGATCTCAATCGCCAGAATGAAAAAAGGTTATGTCTTTTTTTAGCACCATTAACTATTAAACAGATAGGGATGTACAGGGTTTAAGACTTAAATACGCACACACAAAACTACAAGCCACACATCACTACACATACGCAGGTGTGTGCGGCGGATGCCTCGTCGCATGCGCGTTCGCGCAAAAGGAATTTCTTACATAGAATTTGGATATTTTGTCATTTGGAGAAGTCTAAGTAACTGTGGCGGGAGGATTGAGAATCTTTCAGCAACCGAGCACAGACACATATGTTTACATATATATATATATATATATATATATATATATATATATATATATATATATATATATATATATATATATATATATATATATATATTAGTTTCATTAAAGACGACTGAAATGGTACTGTAATTTTTATTCTATATTTGTGATTGTCTAAGTGATTTCTTTTCAGGACAAGTGTGTAAAAGCTCTTTGTGCGCATACGGGTATTGTGTTAACCGTTATCAAAGATGGTATTTGGTTGATTTCTTTAAACGAATGTATAGATTTTTATATAAGTTTCTAGCCACAACATACGTGTATAAAGTCCAAGTTTAATAGCCTCATCCACATAAAGAAAAAGATTTAAAATAATGGAGGCATTAATAATAAAAAAATAAAAAGGACAGACTGAATAACATCAATTATGAATACGGCCACAATGTGCTGACCGTATTTTGAAAAAACATTCCCATCACTTTGGAAAAAAAAATATATATATATATATATATATATATATATATATATATATATATATATATATGTAAGCAAATATATGGATAAGGATTTTTGTTTGTTTTTGCCGTATATTTTTCTTCATATATATATATATATATATATATATATATATATATATATAACATTCAATTAAAAAGTACTTGTTAATCGCTAACAGAATAGCCAAATGCGCCCAGATGTACAGAACATTCGGTAAGAATTTATACAGATTAGGTCCAGAATATAAATCACTTATGCGAAACTTTGAAGATGACTAGTAGAATAGAAAAAAATGTTCTGCTCCACAGGGCCTTTGAACATTTTTTTACGTAGGCCATGTTCAGAAAATAGAATACTTGTACGAATGTAAGAAAAATTGAATAAAAAGGTTAATCGCAGAAACTTTTCAGTCGTTTTTAATAAAACTTGTATTGCTGTCCAAATATAATTACTCATATATATATATATATATATATATATATATATATATATATATATATAAAGAACAGTAAGATATATAATCCGGTGTTCTTATAGATATTTTTATTTTATTTTTGAAACATGGTTAGGACTGTGTAGCGGAAAAACCATATTTTAAATGAATTAATATATATATATATATATATATACATACATACACACATAGATATATATACATTTGTTTGAATACGACAAATTGTTTTGAATTAGTTTTCTTCTACAATTTCTCATATTATCAATATTTTTTTTTTCTTTTCGGGTGATAAATTATACAAAAACTGTCCAATTGTTCTCTTTATATAAGAGCGCTTTCGGCTATACATTTAGCCATTTTCAACGTTGAAGTACATTAGATATTAACAAGAAATACACTGTATGTATATATTCATATAATGTTTTCCTTTTCAAAACACGGTGAAGATATTATGTCCATATTCATCAGAAATGAAAAAAATATAGATCACATGTGAAATGGTATGAAATACTAAATAAAAGTACCTTGTCTGTCATATTCAATAAAATGTGCATGAAAAAAGGATTGCTGCCTAAATACACACACAAACAAACAAACATATATATATATATATATATATATATATATATATATATATATATATATATATATATATATATATATATATATAAAAACTGCGTTCCAAATTATTATCGAGATAACTTTTTTCTTACATTTAAAAAACCCTCCAATCAATTCGCACAACGTTGGCAATACTGACCTGTGCAATCACTGAAATGTTCTTACTGATCTGCGCAATGTAAACAAATTGGCGCCATATTTGTTATCAGCACGGTGATTTGAGATTGCCAAATTATTAGAAAGGTTTAGTAAAATTCCCAGAATTGAGCAAACAAAACGTTTATTAATGTTGCACGTGAATGTTTATGATCAAGAGAAGCTAATAAATAAGATAATAAAACAAATAATAACAGATACAAACAAAGGCACATTTATAAACAAATTAATAGGGAATGTGCTTTCCCAGTTTTGAAATTACTTGAAGAAGTCTGCGATCCATAGAATTTGTTAATTGTAGGATGTCATCTGCTGTAATGGCGCGAGATATGTCAAGAATTGCTTCCCACAACTCAGCGTTGCTCCTGAATTGTCGCCCGTTGGCGTACAGTCTTCGCTTCATGATGCTCCAAAGGTTTTCGATTGGGTTCAAATACGGAGAATTTGCTGGCCACTTCATTTTTCGAGGTCCATCGAAGCCTGTTTCAAATATTCAGTAGTCTTGTGAGCAGCATGTGAGGGAGCATTATCTTGCATAAAAACAATGACTCTTCTGAAGGCAACTCTTTGCCTTTTGATCCACGGTTCAAGATGGTCCTTCATAGACGCTATGTATGCATCAGCAGTCATATTGACGCCATCTGGTACTTTCCATGGGCCTACTAATCAGTCTCCAATAATACCACCCCAGATCATTATGCCCCCACCGCCTTGTTGGCGTCCCAAACACTGATGGCGATTCTGTCCGTTCATTGCCCAGCCTTTGCACCATCTATCTGGCACATCAAGTGTTGCTCGAGTTTCGTCTGTGAACAAAACTTTAGAGAAGTCAATCTTCATATTGTCCTCGGCCCATTTCAATCGATTTTGAATGAGATTTCTCGTCAACGGAGGCTTCGATACAGGTTTGACTGTTGTTGTTATTTCCCTCAGATACCGACACCGAGTACTTTTAGACACAGTAGAATCCCCAATGCGACTGAAAAGCTCTTGACTGGTAAGTCCAGGGCCCTTCGTGACCTCTCCTTTAGGTCGTGACCTGAGACGACGTGAAATAACCTTCTGCTTGCCTTTATCTGCCCTTTTGCCTACTTGTGTAGGGTCGGCGGTGAACTTTTTTTTTATGACACCTCCCTATTATTTTAGAAATTTCTAGGATAAATTTACCTTTTGAGAGTTCTGAGGTAATAGTTTTCTTTTCAGCATCACTTAAACTGCTTTTACGACCCATATTTTCACTAAATTATTAGACTTTTCTAATAATTTGGCACTCTCAAATCACCGCGCTGATAAGAAATACGACACCAGTTTGTTTACATTGCGCAGATCAGTACGAAAAATTAAGTGATTGCGCAGATCTGTGTTCCCAACATTGTGTGAAAATCTTATATGAATTGATTGGAGGGTTTTTGAAATATTAGAAAAAAAGTTATCTCGATAATAATTTGTCACGCAGTGTATATATATATATATATATATATATATATATATATATATATATATAATATTATGTATGCAACACACATTTGAAGGCAAGAACTTCATCATTTAGTTTGAGATACGAGTTCCCGTTTCGTTGAATAGTGTTTTTATTTCGATCTCACTCTCCCGAATTCAATCATCGTTTGTATAAAAAGAGAAATATACATTAAGAATACGCGGAAAAAGTAAAACATTTTTTTCAGATAAATGATTTTTATACATAGGAAATGAAAGATGTCCACAGTGAACATATGGAATAAATATTGTTATTTTCCATAAAACAAATCTTACATTTAATGTAGAAAAAAGGTTGAGGGCATTTTAAACATTAAACATTAGCTTTCAAGATAAGCTGTTAAAACCTGTATATTCCTCCGAGAAAGGCATTTGTATTAAAATGGAGTTATTTCCTGTCAAACTGAACAATATTTTTTCGTGAAATCAACAAACGATTATTTCGTATTTTGTAAGGAAAATATTTACGACCATTGAAATTCCATTATTCATTATAATTTTATATACAACACATATCATACATAATTCCATACATTCTCACAGGTATCTACATACATACACACACACGCATATATATATATATATATATATATATATATATATATATATATATATATATATATATATATATTCACAGACATTCTTACACATTGAACACGCGCACACACGGACATATATGTTTAGCTGGCCACTCGTATTCGAGAATACTTGTCTACTATGGCGGCTAGCCAATCCCTATGGCAGACGCTTGCTCAGGCGCATTTGTGTTTATTCAACACCCATAGAAACCACCTGTGGTTTATACTGCAACTATGCTGAGCAGACCTTAGTTACAGTTCTGGGAAAGAGCGTGTTATCTAACATGATCAAGAATTTGAACGACAACACGCTCAAGCCCTCGGCCACGATGACTTTGTTCTAGAACAGCTATCGACGGCCCTCAAGTGTTCCGTCTACCCAATTTCATTCACAAGGCATGGGTCAACCCATGGTATAGTTTTCAGACACTTCCAAAGGTGCCGCACACTGGGATCGACCCGTCCAATCCGATAACACCAGAAAGTCTCCTTACTGACAATTCTATTATGTTAATATTCGATCCCGGTTCTCAGTCCTTCCTGATACGATAAAAAAAAAAAATGACTGATCCTATAACTATTAGGTTGGTGCAAAAATAATGTCGTTTTCTCACATATGTTACTATCCGTTGAAATTGCCCTCATGTGGACAGATAATTCATTATGTCAATAAATCTAATAATAATAATAATAATATGGTTTTCTCTTAAACATATACTCAAGGTATGCTTAATATGTATCATTATCCTTCATTTTCTCACCAAAAATCTCAAGGTGGACCATTTTCATTCAATAGCTATTGGCGTGGTTGGGCCAAAAACTGTCGAATCTGAAATAAAAAGAAGTAATGGACGTGACACAAAATAATGAAAACCTAACAATGGTATTGCCATATTGTGCAGATGAGCTTTAAAAAATTTTATATCAAAACAAATTCACAGAAAACAGAGAGATTCTAAATTTCACTACTAAGCTAGTAATGTGGTTCGGGGTGTAGTCGTATTGAGAAGATGATTCTTTCTTTCTTTCTTTCTTTCTTTCTTTCTTTCTATCTATCTATCTATCTATCTATCTATCTATCTATCTATCTTTAGATACCGTATGTGTAATATGACCGGGTAATTAAAAATAAAAAGAAAAGAAAAGGTGGCTGTCTTGTTCGACCATATTTGTATGATCCAGACTTAATTTAAAATTCGCAAAAAAAAGTGTTGCATTCGTTTTTATGAAAATGTTATTGGCTCTGTTGTTGGTAATTTGAGAAATGGTACCTTTTAGCAACGTAAACACATACACACACACGCTCAGAAATATATTCATATATATATATATATATATATATATATATATATATATATGCGCGCGCGTTTTGTCTGTGTGTCATAGTCTCTGTGTATGTAAATTACATATCTATGCACCCGTACACATATGCGTCGGTATTATATAAACATATCTTACACACACAGTCATAGATGCATACACAAAGAGATATATATGCATGTCTGTTTGTTTTACATACACATATATTTTACGCACACAGAGTAACACACACATACGGAAACATATGCACAAGCACACACACACATACATACATACATACATATATATATATATATATATATATATATATATATATATATATATATATTACTATTTACATTATTCGCACTATTGTCTTCTTCTTTGTCGCCATATTTATCACAACGTTTCGGCCGTTGTACTCTCCGGCCTTCCTCAGGTTGTTGGAATGTCGAACTGAACCCTTTATTTCGCTCACTGGGGTAGACTGTTCTAGTTCCAAGTGCCATGTATAATGGATGTCAGTTATCAGCTATCTCCTGTTAATTCCCCGCTCAAAATTCTCCACTGCCTTAACCAGGTATTGAACTCACATTCTTTAGGTCACATTTACATTATTCGTACAATTATCCTCATCTTTGTCGCCATATTTCAATACGGCGTTTAATAGTACTAGGCTTAAAATATAAAGTCTACGTATCAACTCGTAAAGCTCATCGGAACAATTAAGATTGTATTGTTTATAGAAAAGTTGCAGAGAAGATACGTTACGAGAGTCGGAAAGTGACTGGAGGACCAATAACATTGTAGTTTCTTTGTATTCTATCAATAATCTCTGAATACACAGCAGAAACACAAGACCATATTTGACGATATTAATTGCATGGATGAATGATAAACTTGTAAAACATACTTGCGAGAACTTTTCCAGCACGACATACGGAACCAACTTTCCTAGCAGCAGAACTAGCAAAGAAGTTAGTATTAGGTTGGTGCAAAAATAATGACGTAATAATGTCGTTTTTTGACGCTATAAAATACGTCAGAAAACGACATTATTACGTCGTTATTTTTGCACCAACCTAATACAATTATATTTTGTTAATAATAAATAGCAGACGCACCAACAAGATTTAAATATACATGGACTTAAATATGTGTAAACTAGATTCTGCTGGGAAAAATAATTTAGAACGGAGCAGTTAAACATTCTCGTACCACAGACCTAGCAAATGATTCAGTATAATCTCAATTTTTATTTGAGTCTCGTTTTTTTCATTGATGTACCGTTTTACTTTTGGACGAAGGCAATCCCGACTTTGTACGCCTTCATATCATTTGTAGCTTTATATAATATTTATCGCTTTATTATTTCCGGTTTATTTTATTTTATTCCTTTAGGCAAGCTCTTTATGTGTGCTATGCGATTTTTGTCTCTCTGTCTCTTACCTCAATATATCCTGTAACTCTCAAATATCCAACCTCGCTTTGCTTATTTTATTACCAAGAAATTTTCAAATGTTTCTGATCATAAACACAACACTTCTTTTTGTTCCAATTCCATTTAAACTATCTTGCTACTCAGATGTTTCGATCGAGGTATTCTTTTTTAACATCCTCATAGAAAACCAAATATCTGTTGTCTCATGTCTCCTCTTCTCCTTTGAGAACATTGTCCAGCACCCGATGGCGTATAAATGGTTTGGTTTTACATAGCATCCTTATCATGTTTTTTTCAACAAATCTTTCCTGTTTCTTCATATTTTGTTTCGTTTTCTGAAGACATCTTACGCTATTCAAATATATCCTGGGATTCCTGTACTACATTTCCGTCGTTTGTCATAAGATTTTTCTAGAGATTTAATCCTCTGTACTTGCTAAATTTTACCATCCACAATTTATATTTCAACCCTTGAGTCGTCCCTCTTTTTAATTACCAGAACTTAGATGCTTAGTTCTTTCTTCTAGCTTGACTGTAATTTTCTTACTGTATCTGACACCATCTCTGTGTTATCTGCATATCTTATCTAGTTAAGATTGTGATAAACAAAAATAAATCCTGGATGGACTTATATTTCTGTTAGGATTGCCTTGCTGCAATATGATCATTTTTCGACCTATATACATCATCGAGCCTGTGCGTATTATCCTTTCCTGTATAGAATATGATGCGCCAGGACTATATACATGTTTGAATTACGTTTCAGTTACGTTCTCGTTCCACCGAAGGCAAAAGAACCTAGTCTGCCCTGCTATTTACCCATTGCTGGTCGGAGAAGAGGTTTTCCAAGGGTATTAGCGCGTAAGGGAATTAATGGATGCGACTCGGCTCTCTGATTCCTGAATCTGAACCGTTATCCGTTATTCCGGCGTGCTATCAATTACTTACTGTTATTACCAGTCTTTTTTCAACCTTAAATTAAATTCCAAGATTTCAACCACTGATGAAATAGTAATAACCGGATGTATTCTGATTGATCTAATGCACGCTTTCTCTCGATTTAATATTAAATTCAGTTTTTTTATACTAGTTTACATTTTGTAAAAATCGGAGAGTTCATATAAATTCGAAAATCTCAGGAATTCAATACAAAAGTTTTGAAATCAAACTTGTTTGAATCCTTTCATTAATTTTATTAATATGTAACGCACTAGATATCCTCACAGAAAGTTCGTAACATCTACAATTGATGAAAATAGACCTAAATATAACGGAAAGCTAAAGAAATAATTATTATAATCCCTCAAGTTATTTTACTTCCTAATTAGACGTAATAATAATAAATATAAGCAGTACTTTTATTCCTTCATTATTGCATTATTCTGAATTCACTTTGAAAGATGTGTACAACATCATTATGTATTAATTGACTTTTCTGTAAGTCGTGATATCATTAGCAATATTTGTTTAAGAAATACGTCAAAACTTTTATTCAGTACGTATATAATGACACTGCAACTTCTGTTAGTCCCAGGAACAATGCGAAAATTACCCCGCGGTGAGATTTATTCAGCCTCTTCAGCGAGACAATAGTAACTAGATGAGAAGCTCCAGCAGGAGTTATCAACGGCTGACAAGCTTAACAATAGAAGATACGCCGGTGACAATTTATGGCAGACTGGGAAAGTACACAGAAGAAACTCTTACATGAAATTAGAAGAGGAAAGTAAGAAAAAAGAGTAGTAACTATTATAGTAGAATGCCTGTATGAAAAAAACAAATAAACTTTTTTTTCAGACAAAGGGGCCGCAAAATGTTAGGGACCTCAAGATCAATCACGTCCAGAAATTAAACTAGGAGGCAAGTGTAGCGTGTGACACTATTTA
Source organism: Acanthosepion lycidas (assembly GCA_963932145.1). NCBI lineage: Eukaryota > Metazoa > Mollusca > Cephalopoda > Sepiida > Sepiidae > Acanthosepion > Acanthosepion lycidas. Next base: position 43,649,202 of record OZ010571.1, on the reverse strand, counting down.
CGACGCTAGAAAGAAAGAAGAAAAAAGAAAGGCGAGAATTAAATTTAGGTGATAAGAAGCCATCGCGAAAAGGACACTAAGCGGTGTTATTTTTCTGACAAGGAAAAGTGGTAAGATTTTTATTTCCATTGTCGAGAAGGTAAAACACAGAATTTAATCTGATTTATGTTACGGGGCGGCGAGTAAGATATATCCAATCTGCCCATGGCAATGATAAAAAAAAGATTTTTTCAAGTTCGACAAGAGACCTTCCGCAGAATTCTAAAGAGATAAAAATAAAAATTAATTAAGCACCCACTGTCCGAGAAAAACAAAAATGACCACCCACTTGTTTGGCGAAGGCCCGGTTGATAAAGTCCAAGTGACATTTGGCTAAGATAAAAGTCCAAGGGTTTGTGGTCGGGCAGAAGTAAAAAAAGAGAAAGAAAAGAAAAAGAAAAAGAAAAAAGAAAAAGGAAGATAATTTTTTTTTCTTTGAGGAAGATTTTTTAAACCGAGGCTAGTCTGGCCACACACACGCTGCTGAGCGCCCATTGGCTGAATGGTGGCATGAGCGTTAGGCACAGGTAATCATGTGAAGAAGGAGGGGAGGCCTGTTGCGCCCCCCTGAAGGGATAGGTGTGAGATGCCACTGTGAGAGAGAGGGGAAACCCGTTGACACCCTCTGAGGTCATGGTGAGATACCAATATGAGAACAGAAGAAGGTGGGAAGACGAAAGACTTCCAAAAATGGAAAATAATAAAATTTTCCTGACCGAAAACAAAGAAGTGGATTGTGGGTTTAGAATATTCAAGGAACCTCAAACCCTGACAACGCCACCCCGGTTTTGGTCGGCGTCCATATAAGCAGAGTCGCAGCGAGTGAAAAGCAGTTCGAGGTCGAGTTCAAGTTCGCAGTTGGAGTTGCACCCGCCCCGCAGATTCCACGCAAATCACGACTCAGTTTCTAACCAAGAACAATTTATTTTTGAAGAACGACTTAGACTCACACCACCAAAACAAGTTTTACGAATATCACCTGAAGATACACCAAGAACCAGTTTCTTAAAGAACAAACAACTTAAGATGTTAAGACTCGCCTAACAAACACAAAGTGTCACGAATCCATATAGCGGGTTGGGAAGAAGACGCAGTCCTGTATTCAGCAACCAGATATAAAATATTGCTATCCTTTTTTTTAACACATTTGAACTTTTCGAGTTATCATTTTATTTTCTTTTACATATACCTGTGCGGTGTTACCCTTGATCGAAACGGGCTTGCATTACGGCCCGGCGACTGATTGATTTCGTCTGCCTAAGATCAATTCACAACGTGGGTAGATTAGACTGGAAATCAAAACAGTTACTTCGGTAACCACACGTTGGAGGCGAGCTGGGAACGACAAGGCTGATACCGAATCTAACCAGATTCCCATCTGAATCACCAAAAGGTTAGAACGTCACATTTGGTGCCGCGACCAATACCAAGCCAGTTGGTCGTCACAGGACAGGATAGCACGACGGACGCGGCTGGGCAGAGGTCACATTTGGCACAGCGACACTGGGTGGGACGTCACAGTGACATACGGTAGAAGATATGTCAGAAAAAACTGAAGGTGCATAGAAATGGCGAAAGTTGTTTTAGAAACTAAGCAAAGTATTAGGAGAATGGAAAATATCGTTGGAAACAAAGAAAAGAATCCTGAACTGCTATGTAATAACTAATATTCTATATGGCATTTTCGATGTCGGACAGTCTCCTCATGCCTTTAATAATCTAAGAAAGGTATTAAGAGAATGGAAAATATAGTTAAAAACATAGAAAAAAGTCCCGAACTGCTATGTAATATCTAATATTCTATATGGCATTTTCAGTGTTGGACAGTCTTCTCATGCCTTTCATAATCTAAGTAAAGTATTAAGATAATGGAAAATGTAGTTAGAAACATAGAAAAGAGTCCTGAACTGCTATCTAATATCTAATCTTCTATGGCATTATCAATGTTTAACAGTCTTCTCACAGATAAGAAACAGGATATAAATGGCAGAGATATAGTACTACTATTTAATGCTGAGAATATAATAGTCCTATGTTGTGAGCAACGAGTAAATTTTAAGGAAAAAAAAGTAAGCTTCTAGTGGGACTTTTCTACTTTTCATAATTTCGCTATATCGGCTTCATAACGATGTTTCAATATCTGTCTATATTTCTTGAGATGAAGTATTATAATTATTTACATTATTTACATTGTTCAGACTGTTGTCCTCATCTTCATATTCACGATGTTTCGGCATAGAAATGAATACAATACGGGAACCACCAATATCGAATGCTAGAGAAAAGCAATAATAACAACATACTGCAATATGAGTTCCTGAAAAATTGAAATGAAACATTAAGTGTATAAGTACCCAAAATTCATACACTGATCTCCGCAAGAACATATAGCCCAACGGATAAAGGACTTGACCCAAAGTGTTGTGAGTTGTGGACGAAAACTTGGATATGTGAGTTAAACTGAGATATGACAAGTAGAACAAGAAGAATCTACCCCACTGGACGAAATAAGGGGTTGATTTCGAAATTCTAATCATCTGAAGAAGGGTAGAGCGTACAACGGCTGAAACCTCGAGAATATAGCAATAAAGATGACAAGAATACTTAATGAATTTGTGTGAATGGATGCCAGACCTAAAATCGGATGGCAAAGTCTCAAATATTTGTAGCGCAAATAAATTTTAGAGGGACATCATCGCACATGACACATAAAAAAATATAGGTAACTGATATGATATCTTTATGCTAGGAATATCTCAATTTACACACTGTGTGTGTGTGTTTACGGTTGATGCATTGAGAATCCTAATGGTCAAACATGGAATTTTACGATTATTTTAAATATAGATTTTTCTTTTATCAGTTTTCAGCATATCAAGTCTCTTCCTACTTTATCGCAATTCTCATTGTAGATGAGCACAAAGTTCAGACAATTACAGTTAGTACACACCATGCTACTTCCAAGGAATCAAATCAGCGTATTTCCGCTGTATTCCAAAATTAAAGAGAAAGTTGCATTTCTGCTAAAGAACTGCTTCTTTTAGGAACAGAATTTTCATATATTTCTCTGAACACTTCTTGGGAGTCGTTTCCACACAGCAGTTGTTCGCGGGAAGAATACGGAGGAACTGTGGGTGGTTTGCTGTTGCGTAAGTAGCATGAAGGTTAGGACTGCTAGAACCAAGAAATTTAGTTCGTCTGAACGCTTCCCACATCCCACCTGTGAGAGTGAGATGAGAAGGTCTCAGACACGCTTTTTAACTGTATCAAGACTTCTCCGGGCCAAATACGACAACAGTACAACAGTACAACAGTACTCCATTTTCGGCCTTATCTGGCTCTTTAAAACGTAGATGATAGCATGAAGAATCAGGTACTTACTGAAGCGGTACACTGAACCGATCATTTAACCCGCGTCTTTAGAGCGGTATCGTTTGTGCGAGTTCCTATCGAGATCCAAATTATTAAATCATTTTCATAAAAATATTTTAGAATGGCGATTTATTTTATTAAAAATGAATTACATTACGACTAATTAAATTAAATTAAACGTAATTAAAATCAGAAACTACTTCATTTTTCTATTTACTATATTACAAATAATTAAAAACAAGTGTGGAGTAATGGCTAGCGGCTCGGAAGAAGGAATTGGAGAGACGAATTCCAGTAGAATCTATTATACTAACTTACGTGCTAACACCTTTGGGAAAGGTATGAATCCTCCCCACCCCCACAACCAATTATGGGCAAATAACAGGACAGACCGAGTTCTATAGCCTTGGATGGCAACTTGTCTTCTGCAGAAATAAATGACAACCTACTGCGGGAAAATCTGGCACATCAGTCACGTACTGAAAGATACATGACCGCCTACGCGTGTATCACGCATGACACTTAACTGACTGACTGTGTTTTATTCAATCATTTTTAGATGTCAATTTACTTTATTAAAAATAAATTTCTTTACGATTTACTTTATTAGAAATAATTAAAAACAAAAAAAAAATCTCTTTCATATTTTACATAATGCATTTTCAAATGGCGTATTTAAAGAAAAATATTGACTAATTCATGTTTTAATCATTAATAAATTACTTTTATTCGGTTATAAAAAAAGTTATATTTGTCTGGTGCTGAGTTGTCTCGGTCCGGAGCTGTGTCCGTCTTGGGTTGTCGAGGCGTTCAGTCAGCGGTGTTGGGTTGGCGGTGTTGAGTTGTCCCTTCCTGTCTATTTCGTAGAAAGAAATATCTTTTAGATGTGTGCTTAGCGTAGAGGATACCATCGTACAAATTGGGATCCGTGAGCTGAATCCTAATTCTGGCTACGTTAACTTTCGCAAAAAGCCCTTGGAAAAGATATGAATACATCTCTCCTCCATGCTAGATATGGGTTATAAGCAGGACATAAAGTTCTCAAGCATCTGATGGAAACCAATCAAGAAGGACAATTCTGAATTCAAAAACTGTTTGTGAGTGGGTCATCAACACTAAAATATGTGATTTACTTGTAGCCCTATACTCCGCATCGAGTCAACAGGTTCATTGATTGATTGATTCGTTTACTACCGCTTAACAACATTCTACAGTTTATTTAAAGCCAGGAAATATTTTTAGATTGTAATAATACTTTTAATATAATAATGATTTAGTAATAAGAGTGGTACTTATTAAAACAGGTGTGAAAGAGACGAGATGAATTCGTACCTTTTCCAATAGTATTTAAGCTTAAGTGAATATAACGAACCCAACTGGAATTAGAACTCGACACTCCCACTATAAACTCCAAACTATTATCCATTATATATCTCGCTCATTCCAATGTACATCAGTCACCCATCAAAGTACTGACCAGACTCGGTAATCATTACGTGAAGCAGTCTTTCTGCAGAATATGGCCGTAAGCACCTCTACAGGTTCAAGCAGTATGAATGAATATTCCTAAAACATTTGAATGGACTCAGATCAATGCTAACGACTTGCGTGAGAAAATCTGTGTTAGTTCTTCTACTTAATATAATTTCCAGCTAAAATTACATCCCATTACTATTACAAAAATATTCAGAAGTGAATTCTTGAAATCGATTAACGGAAATAATTGAATAGCTATAATTTTGAATAGTCGACTAGATATGTTTCTTGGTTCGGCTTGACAAACATCGAAAGAAAGACATGAAAACTTTAATGATATTTGGTATTTCTGGAAATATCTTTAAATAGTTTATAGTGCTTTTACTAAATGCAAACATTGTTGGATACATGTTATTTTCAATTTTTAAGCGATTATATTTTTAGATAAAGCTTCATGTTTTGACTCAGATTCTAAAACTCTTGTAACCTAGGGAAGTTTACTGAATAGAACACGAAAAGTGGTAATGAACGATAATACTAACGACAAGAACAATACATATAAGATTCGCCAGCGGCGCGTAGAAGTAGTGAACTGCTAGAAGTGAGTCAAGTCAATTCCACAATGAATCTCCATCTGCAGGATATCTTCCAACCGCCACACGCAGTCATATGTGGCACAAAGCCGAAATTAATGTGGGGTTAGTGAGACCATAGCCCCGGCCAAAATGTCCCCGTTGACCCCGTATAAAACGAGGTTGGGTGGCTGTTTCCCGAAACGAGACTCTGCCCTTCGACAGCCTCGTCTAGGGATCCTCTCTGCTCGGAGGCAGAGACTTTGACCAGCACAGCTGGAGACGAATCTCCAGTTGCAGCATACCTAACAACCACCCCAGGCGGTCAGATGTGGCACAAAGCCGAATTTAATGTGGGGTATCCGAGCCCGTACGATCGACCAAGAATTCCCAAAAAACTGGAGTATAAAACGGGGGTCGGGTAGCTGTTTCCCGACACGAGACTCTGCCCTTCAACATAGCCCCGTCGGGGGATTCTCTCTGCCCGGATGCAGAGAGTTTGCCCAGCACAGAATCTCCAAATGCACACCAACATACAGTATTTGCTACTGCATTTATGCGAATGAGGACATACTCATTATTGGCCGTAGGTATGGTGCAACAAAGACTTTCTTAAGATACATCAATTAAAATCTCATTGAAAGAAATGTAGCAAAATATAGCATTTTAAAACAAAGAATGAACAGTCCACGAGTTATTCAGACTAGACTTCGCCATATAATATATTTAGTAATGGCGCTAGATCAGAGAACTCGGGAATGGCTAAATCATATATTCAGTAATATTATGTGGCTAAACGAGGACACGGCACGTTGCGAATAGGAACTAAATTCAATTGATCAAGTACACGTCGTCATGCGCCAAAATGGATTTAACTATGGGATACATATAAAATATAGGAATCATTGAGACACTCGTATATCAAGGTTACTTTCATTCTTTTCAAGTGACAATTACTTCGACGCAAGCATTATAAATAGATGATTTTAAATAAGGAAGTCATATATTTTGTCCGCAATTCTTTTTTGTTCATACTACTCCCGTATATAACGAAGGATAAATTGCATTTATCTTTAATATGAAAGAAAATCATTTTGTGCTACACAAATCATGATCAGTACGTTTTGTGTCTAACCATGAATTATATGTTTATCTAAGAGATTATAAGGAAGAATAAAAGAATTTCTAAAGGATGAAATTATATTCAATACATTTAAATGATAAAATAAAGAAACATAGTCTTATTATATGAATAACGACTTTATCAGTTTTTCCCATCTTTCCACGTTTATTACTGTTATGCCCAAATTTCGAATACGCTACATGTATGTTTTCCGGCGTTATTTTATCCTTATAAACCGGTTTAAGTAAATAAGTATTTAATGACATACGGACACAATATAGATTTCCATTCTGTTACATTTTATTTTCTGCTTATTTCCCGGGGATTACAATGCGCTCGATAAAGATTAAGATTTCTTGTTTTGCTTTGATGAAAATTACCAGATTGTACATTAAACAGACTCAGGTTAACGTAGCGAAACGTGTAATGTTGTAGGCAATAGTCACACTGAATTGAGCCGGAGGTGAATTGCTCAAGTGAGATTAAACCTCCTACTGACTCTTAGTCTCATCAGGTAATATAATACAAAGGGACGGATCAATAGAAGAGGAAGAAGAAAAAGAAGAAGAAGAAGAGAAGAAGAAGTCTGGCGATTTGAAAAGCCTCGATTAATGGCGATGGGTGCGTGCCAATGATTGGCTGTCACGGGCCTCACCGCTCGCTAACTACCCACAGATATTCATTGGTTGACTAATTCTTTGGCTGTTTGCCGATTCGTTTGTCTACGCTGGTCTTTCCACGAGACGCTTTTGGTGCGAAGAGAGGTAGACTGCCTTCTTTCCAATTTGCTTCGATAAAGAAAGAACGTTAAAAAGGAAAAGAAAAATGAGCCGACAAATGAGTGATTCATCGATTTTTTTTTATTTTCCCCTTTGAATCGGGTGATTTATCAGTGGTTTGAAATGACTCGGGTTGTCATCTGATCACAATATTAGGCTTTGCATTCAAAGCCGTAATAAAAGGCTAAGATTCAACAAAAAAAAATATTTGTCACAGAGGTAAATAAAAATAATGACAGTCTAATTTAGTTTGAAACCGTATATCAATCTTGTTAGCAATGAATCATATACGCTTTTTGTAAAGGCGTTATTTTCCTTGTAATGCATTTTTTTAAATTTGGTGTTAATTCTAATCATTGGTTTTGTATTTTTATTATTTAAGTATCTTGTGTTTAATTTCTAGCAAAAATTTAATTATCATTATAATACCGTATACTTGCATTTTCGTGTGCGAATTGTGAGGACCTACTGAGAACTTAATAAAAATTATATGCTTTAAAAAACGTTTCGAAGACTTCAGTTTATTCAAACAGAAAACATACATGCCTTCCTTAACGATACAAAAATAGATGCTGTTAATTTGCAAATGTATTTCAAAGACATTATATCTCGTAACAGAATGAGACAGGGCATTTCATATTATCTGGATGAGGATACCTGCTACGAGAACTGTGGTTGTGATTCAATGTTTGGAGTCTTCTTTAAAAGAGAGCCAGCTCCTTGCTACCGTTGTCAAATAAAAAGAGACAGTTTATATAGAACAGTTTAAACCACATTCATGATAGCAGAGCTTATAATTTCTACCACTACCAAACAATAAAACCAAGAAAATAAACGCAGCAAAGTTATTAAGAACTAACTTCCTATAGTTAATAAATTTGCTGAAAGCATTTGGAACAATAATTATTAAGGCCACTTTCTACACTATCGACCCCAAAAATAAAAAGATGGAAAACTATATAAAAGTATATTAAAAAAAGCTTGTTAAAAACATATAAGATATTCCGTTTCTTTAACATTCAATAATATCAAAATATAGTCAAAAAGAAATCAATATACCTACTGGAGTTAAATGAGAAATTAAAAAAAGGTAGCCACCATATACTATTATCAATAGGAATTGCGTACTGTGTTTCAAAGAAAAATTATCAATATTAACTTTCAATAATCAAATTAAATTATTAAATAAGAAAGAATGAGATAACGGCTCGATCCCGACATATTAACAAATATTTACTGTTTTTTACTTTAATAATAATATAGAATAATAAGATCAAATAAAACATTATAATTTAATTGACAATACAAATACAACATGAAATATTATAATTTGACTAATATACAAATTAAGAAATGTTACAATTAAATTAATAATATAACAAAACAGAACAACATCAATATAAACCATAAAAAATATAAATTTAATTTCGAAAAAAAAATGAAGAAAATTCTACAACTGAAAAAGAGAAACTTTTTGAATGTGCGCTTGTAAAAGAACATTAAATTTATGAAGACAAACGTGTGAAGAACGAATTCAAATCGACGCGGAATAAATTTAAAAAAAGAAAAAAAGGAATATCATTTAAAAAAATAGTAAACCTTTAACAATGGTCATTACTAAGAAACTTCGAAGTCGGAGAAAACAACAAAGAAAATATATATTTAAAAGTTAAGTAATCTTTTCAATAATATATATACCCCCACACACACATATGTATATATAAATTTATAAAAATTAGATAATTTAAATTTATAAAAATTAGATAATTTAAATTTATAAATTAAAATTATATAATTTATTTAAAATTATAAATTAAGCAGCCAAATAAAAATGTCAAAAACATTTCATCATTGAAAAACCCAATCGACACACGAAGAAAACGGATGTCATTGTTTGGGAGCAGGCACACCTAGCCCACCTAAACTTAACCTGATTTTGAAAGTAACTTATATTTGATAGATAATTTAAAAAAAATTAAAATCCAACCATCCCTTATCAAAATGATAGAATTTTCCGCAACCCTAACAATTTAAAATATTAATATTGTCTGCTCTTATAAATGAAGTACATTTCTTAATAGGTTATTAAAAAAAATCACTTGCGAATGGAACGGAACTATGGACATTTTTTTAAGCATTTCACCCCTAGCAAGCCGGGAAGGCCACTATCACGCAAGGGGTTATAAAGGATTTGGAGCGATAGCAGGTAGGAATGATAGAGGAAAGGATAAGGAGATGGACAGTGGATAGATCAAGGCAACTGGAGATGTCGGTTGACATTACATTTGAATAGTTGGATATTATAGCTATCAGGGAAACAGGAATAGGGAAGGGAGTTCCATAGGCGAGAGGTGCGAGATATGAAGCTATTGGAGTAGAAGAGGCGGCTCTATTTAACAGTTTAAATATTGAAAGGGGGAGACTGGGATGCCAGCTTCATAGGATGCTTGAATTCGCGAAGTCTGGCAACCAGCGAAAGCAGTTCATCGGAGCAATTACCATGAAAATATTTGTAAAAAAGACAGAGAGAGGCGACGGCACGTCGGTGCGAGAGCGACTGCAGACGAGATGCCAGATCAGAGCCAATTATATTACATATCCGTCTCTGGATCTTATCAAGAACCCCAAGGCAAATAGTAGGGGCTCCAGACGATATATGGAAGCATTACTCCATGCAAGGGCGAATGGTTGATTTGTAGATTTGAAGGATCGATTCCGGGGAGAAAAATTTCCTGGCGCGGCGCATGGAGTCAACTTTATATAATTTTGTAATTAAATTTGAAATTTTAAGTTTCTGTTTTGAAACATGGTAATTTCTGTGTAACGATGGAACGATATTTTTTAAAATAGAAAATGTTTATAATATTATGCTCTACAGTTTTGTACAGAGCACTGTGTTTTTAAAATATAAAGATAATTACTATTAACACCGGATTGTAAATCTTACTCTTCTTTCTTATTCTTTTAACACACACACATATATATATATATATATATATATATATATATATATATATATATATATATATATATATATATATATATATATATTCGCAAAACTGCGGTGAATACATTTGCATATTAGAGATTTTTCAGGTAAATTAAAACAACAGAGAACTGTAGCGAGAAATTTCTTGTTACTCGGCAGAATGACAGAATATCAGCAGTACCAATAATGAGTTATGAAGCCACCAAGATGATGTGTAAAGTTAAAAAATAAAACAAAATAAATAAAAAGAAAACAAAGAAATATCAGTAGACATTCGGCGAAAAAGTATATATATATATATATATATATATATATATATATATATATATATATAAATATTACGACGCAAAGGGCCTAATTAAATTTATTTAAAATAACAATATATAAAGATAAATAAAATATACATAACAATAAATGAAAAATATAATATAAAGTACCGAAATCTTTATCAGTATCCAAACCGATATAAATGTATTCCTAATTATCGGACTATTATCAATCTCAGTTGCTCTCCCTCTCTTTCTCTCTCTCTCTCCCTCTCTATCTATCTATCTATCTATCTATCTATCTATCTATCTATCTATCTATTACACTCTTAATTCTAATTATGACGTCACAAAAGTCGCATAATGTAAATCTAATAAACTTTATTTAAAATATAAATATGAAAAAGCAAAGAAAATATATGTAGGAAATCCCGCTCTCTTTTTTCTCACCCTCTCTCTTCATATCTTTCTCTCTCTTTGTCTGTCTGTCTCTCTCTTTCTCTCTCTCTCTCTCTTTCTATATATATATATATATATATATATATATATATATATATATATATATATATATATATATATACATACATGCATATATATATTGGGAGAGAGAGAGAGAGAGATTGAGTGAGTGAGGGTGCGTGAATGTATTAGTCGTCTAAATTACGCAAAAATGGAAATAACACTGACATCTCATTTTAACATCTATATTTACTAATATTACACAAAGGTGTCTTGAAAATGTAAAGAGTAAATTTACTGAATAAAATCGCCATTGGTTTCAACCAGGGTCTGTACAGAATTCGGAATCTTCTGTATATCTTCTGAATGGTTTCTTTGTTCAAGGTGCTGAATGCTGGTATAATCCTTGCCTTCAGTTTATCTTTGGTGTTACAAGGAGTTTTTTTGGTCTGTCGCTAATTTGCGCCTCGCACATAATAATAGGTTAAGGTGTGATGTGGTCGCAGAAATCGTCTGACAGCAATCACTGAGTTCACATGCTTGTGTGGTAAAGTGTAGAGTCCTTTTGCCAGATATAGGGTCTTCCAGGAGACATCGTCTTGAACTAGGGCAGCACTATATCACTGGCTATGAACCTGATTGACATCGAGTGATAGTTTTCAGTTATGGCGTTTATCTCACCAACACATTAGGGATTTCTTTTCACAATTGGATTCATACAACTCTTTCTGAATCCTCAGCACTGCCCTCAGACCCAGTGAATCACTACCTCCTCAAAGCACGATATAATCATCTGTGTTGAGTCTGAGGCCTTCACCAACACATTTAGGAGTTACTTTCTTATCAGAACAATTGGAGTTTTTCGAGTTGATGTGCCTTCGTAACAGCCATTAGACTATTTCCAAATCCTTTGCACTCTTCCCAAATTGACAAACAAACTCTCTGAAATGTTCTTATTGGAGCTTTCGATGCGAATGCCAAGTAGAGGTTAGTTCACAAATGCCGTTTCCAAATTTCTGGCAGAGTGAATTGCGTCATCCTGTTCTTTTTCTTGCAGAAGGTGCCCAACTGACTTTACTTCAATGTGCAGTCGACAAAAACAAAACCGAACTACGCGCATGCACGAAATTGAAAATATAATAAGGCGACAATTTACCCATCCCACCCTGTATATATTTAATTGATTGATTTGTTTTTAGAGCTAATCCACCTTTTTGTAAGTTACAAAAAGCCAGAAAATATTTTTAGATTTTAAGCTGGTTTGGAGATAATGATTTACTGATATATGTCCTACTAATTAACTCGAAGCTAATGGGACAAAGTGGGAAAGCTTTTTAACGACATGTTCCACTGACAGGTGTTAGGTTAATCCTTTTCAGTTTGAAATGACAACATTGTAAGGAAATCCCTTGTAATTTTTTAGGATAAGCGGAGCAATAAATTAAATTACCTTATCTGATCCGACGAACAGAGATTAGAAAGTTATTTATATATATATATAATTGGAGCCACTGATGTCTGATAGATATTAAATCAACCAAGTATATTTTTTAAGTTCGCATACCATATTATTTTTCTGCGATGATGGATAATATTATGTATTGACCTGGTATTCGGTATATTACATAGTATTGTGAAATTACCTCTCTCTCTCTCAATGCATTTGCGTCTTAGTGAATATTTTTCTCTCTTGAACATATTGGCGTTTATTAAGTCAAAACTGTGATCAGATGGATTACGGTGAACTACCAGTGCATTTAAAGTGTTGATATGCACCTTATCTCTGCTAAGCCCATAAAGTCTTCTTTTAGCATCCCGGATGTTACGCCGATACACGCCATTGGGCATTTTGTATAATTTATTTCGTAAATTCTTATCTCTATTCTTTTGTTGATACAATCTTGTTTAGTTGTCGATTTTATTGTTTTACAGGTGGAGTTGATTAATTTTACATTTAGGATGGATGCTATTTTCGATTGTACCTGTTAAGAGGTCGAGAGTGAATGGATATAAGGAGAGAGGGAGGAAGAGAGATGTGGACAGATAACGTGCTTGATATCTAAGAATTCATGTAATCCCGAATAATAAAAAAAATATATATATTTATTAAATACGAGAAAAAATCGTATTTTCCTGAAAAAAAACATTCGCGAAAATCCCCCCCCCCCCGCCAAAAAAACCTTGAATTTTTCAGCCTACTGAATCCCCGTGAATGAATTGATGAGAAAGCATATCATTATATTCCCTCCCACCAATTCACACATCATCAGTGACTCTCCAGTTATCGCCCTTGTTTAAAGGTTGTTCGCGTCACATCTTCCCTGATTACCCGACTTTTTGCGCAATTTTTTCCATAATTTTAAATGATATTGTTTAAAATTGTCCGGTATTAATTAAATTAAAAATAGTACGTAGCAATAATTTCTTTCGGTAGATTTTTAAAATATCATTGTATTCATTGCATACTATTTTGTTAATATAGATTTTTGCAATTTATTATTTTTTATACGTAAACAAATTTTCGCTCTGTCTCTTTCACAAATACGTCAGTACGATTGAATGAAATGCAAATAATGTTCATATCCGATATTTGAATAATCTTCCTTATTTATAATGGGTGAAGGCCCGGTGGAGTAATGGATAGTGGCTTGGTTTGATGAATCAGAGAGCCGAGTACAAATTCCAGTCGAATTCATTACATTCACTTAACAGCTAATATCTTTGGAAAAGTATGAAAGAAAGCTAAAGTCCTATAGGTTTCGTTGGCGACCATTCTATGTGGAAGAAAGATTTGAATCCAAACCAGCCTGTAGAGCTGATTTTGGCTTCGTCATACTATATTGCCCAAGATTCATCATTGCTACTACGGCTGCAGTACGTGTTGGACCCTACGAACCAAAATGACTTACGACAATCGTAATCGATTTATAATGTGACAAGATATTTAAGTTTTTTTTAAATATTATTTCATCCCATTCAAGGCAATAAAGTCATTAAGACGCAAACGTTTACTGAATTCGAGAAGAAAGATATTACGAAGGAAAGAGAACAATAAAATAACAAAGAATTAGAACACAGAAAATATCGATTGATATTGCATTTATATTTTTGAATATCAAAATTGATTGGAAAAAGATCCACAAAAAATAAGTGTCATAGAAGGTGGGTGAAAGATGCGAGCTTGGTTCGTTTGAACGGGGCTAGCCTTGATTTTCTCTTGTAGGTCAACCTACGTCACATCGTGGTGATTTCCTGCGGAGCCCTCCCTTTGGTTAGGTTAGACAATCCTTAGTGTACCGAGTTAATGTGAGTAAGTATTGTTCCTGACCTCTTCCCGGTTGTCTCTTTCGTTATGATTCAAGTCGAGATTCACCCCCTACCCCCCAGTTTGTTTTGGCCCGCGCTTTTTCATCTCGACTGGGTCAGCTTTATATTTTTTATCCTTTTCCCACACCCGTTGTGAAAGAGCTTCTTGATTTTGTCCCATGGGCAGAATACAGCGGCCTCTCCTTATTGAGGGTTGGGCCCAACCCTACTAACATGAGTTATATTTAATTTGATTTGTGTTAATATTTCAGTTTGTTACTGGATTCATCTCCCTCCCCTTTCATTTTTTCATCACAGATTTTATATATATTTTACTATCATTAAATTTTGATGGTATGGGGCGCGTTTTGTAGGACCCCCTAGAGATGATGTGGTATTATGGTGCATGAATTATTGATTGGTGATGGACGAGTTCTTGTTGTGAATGGGTAAATTGTAATGAGTGAAGGGGTCGTGGATCTGATTAGCTAGGTATAAGTTAGTTAGTGTGGACCAGCCTAAATCTCTCCACTTTTTTCGGCCTTGTGCCACAATTATGGAATTTTTACATATTAAATATCTAGAAGAAACTCTTCGCATAGAATATTCAGTTATATCTCGCAATTTCAACTATACAATGATGAGACCGAACTGCCAATCTAGTACTGCTCATAAATTCGTAAATTCGAGATACCAAAGAAAGAGCATCAACAAAATTACTATGAAGATATTTATAAAAGGGCACTATAAACTTACGTTAGGGGGGTGGGAAAGAGATTAAAGCCGAGTTAACGGGTGAAGACGATAACTTTGCATGTCAGCGGAAAAAAAGAATTAGTACGAGTAGGCGCAGTGAATCACCCTTGTGGCGGTTAGCTTCATCTATGTTTTCCTAAGCCGATTTCACCGAAGTTTTTATTTTCCATGACAACTGTATAAGACCTATGTACATCGTACTTACCTTTATTGGCTGCTTTAATCTCGAATAATCTTATTTTGGTTAAAATAAACAAAAATTTAAAGGATTTAACAACCAAAAATAGACGTCATTTGGTTTAAGCCAGCACTTAACTTGGCCGTTAAAAGAAAAAAATAGCGTAGTGTTTTGTTAGCTATTGAAAAAATATTTTTTAAATATATATGACATTTTCAATAAAAATGCAATAGATATATGACGTATGCACAGTTTTGGCAGAGGCATACAGCAAATATCAGTATGCACAATTTTGACATTTAACAATTTAATTGATAAATTTGAAGATGCAACGATTAAAATTGTGCAGGCTGATGAGGCGATAACGATGCAACTTAAGTTATTTGTGAATGTAATTCGTTTTTATTTTATTATCTAATATATGTTATTTTACTTGCTTTATAATTTAATGCAGTTTAAATTGTATTGAACAATTTTCATTTTTTTTATTGTTCAGCTGGTTCGTATTAAAATTATTGATGGATCTCATATATATATATATATATATATATATATATATATATATATATATATATATATATATATATATCCTTGTGCAGGTATGCAGAAAATAGAAAAGAACACGTTGGGTGCATAATCCGGGGTTCCTTAGTATTTTTGTTTTTATTTTTATTTTTTTTTATTTTTTTTTTTTAAAAACAGTGCTCCATACAGAAGTAGAGCTTATATTATAATAATATTTTTTGTTTAAAAATATGATTCCTTCGCTACATAAGAGTTCTCATGTTTCAAAAACGGGAGCCGAAATCATCCAAATAATTAATAAAATTAAGTTGGATTGAGGTGTTTAGTCACGTTTCATCTTCAAGCGAAATTTTAGGAAACTAAAAATTTCCTAAAATTTCGCTTGAAGATGAAACGTGACTAAACACCTCAATCCAACTTAATTTTATTAATTATTTGGATGATTTCGGCTCCCGTTTTTGAAATATGAGAACTCTTATGTAGCGAAGGAATCGTATTTTTAAACAAAAAATATTATTATATATATATATATATATATATATATATATATATATATATATATATATATAACAGGAATATGTCAGTAAAGGTACAATATGAATAAAGACAAGAGGTGTACTTACCTTAGCAGAAGCGTTCTGTTCTCTATTGAAATTTATCGATACATATATCATGATAAATTCCATAAGAAATGTATCGATTAAGACACGTTTTCCTTTTGCCTTTATATATATATATATATGTGTGTGTGTCTGTGTATATAAACCCTTGAGCAAATTAATTGTAAAAAAAACGAATAATACCGTTAGTATTTACTGTTTTTTTCGTATGTTTCCTCTGAAACATAACCCAGTGCACATGTTAGTACTTAGTATGTCTATTTCATGAAGTCGTTCCTTGCAGATTGACCACAGATTCTCGATAGAATTTCAATTAGGAGAGTTTCGAGACCAGTCAATAGTACTTTGATTTGTTCACTGGTAAGGATTGCCAGTTTGTTCGAACAGCGTTACAATTTTCGTACGCTTCCTCAGTTGTGGACAATGGCCGAGGGACAAATAATCGACAGTCGAGATAATACTGTCTAGGCGTGTTATAAAACGGGATGCAATCAAGGCCAAAGAGATTTCATCATACACCCCGAAAATAGATTCATATTGCTGCACACCATGACCTATTAAAAATCGATTAGAAATCGTCACTCTAGTGGGTTTAAAACTGACCGCATGGTGAAAGAAAGTGTGTGTGTGTGTGTGTGTGTGTTACAGATCAAATATGGATCGGGATTAGTTTTTTTTTTCTATATTCCCTTGTGTGCGGACAACAATTGCAGCGAGGAGTTGCAGTATTGTATTTTATGACTCGCCTTTTTAAGAATATTCTTTGTATTAGGTATAAGTTAGAATTTTTAAGAATGGATTCAAAGAAAAATGGCTATGTAATGTAGTGTCTTAGGCGTATTCAGTTGGTAATAATATTGCTCTTAAGTTTTACATGTATTTTCTCCTTAAAGAAATATGTTCTTTTTTAATTAAGGTGCCATTAATGAAATCAAACTTATATCCAGCATCGTTTCGATGCAACACGACGAGAGATTTAGATTGATAGCATCAGTTAAGAATGGAGCAGCTCAGGCTGACGCTCTAGATATCTCAGATGCATTCGACAGGATTTGGCATGCTGGATTTCCTCGCAAGTCCAAGGGCTACGGTGTCACGGGAGGAACATTTGGCTTCATCTAGTCGTTTCTAAGAAATAATGCAACGAAAGTTGTGAACAGGTATTCCACAATACTAACGCGGGAGTTTCCTCTTGGACATATTGTTTTTGATCTTCACCAATGATCTCCTTGATATCAGCAGTTATTAACAAGGTATTCATGCCAATGACATAACCATTTACTTCTGTCTTAGTAGTGTGTCTCACAGACCGGACAAAGTAAATTTGGAGGCTGCTCTATAAAAGGGCTTCCAACGAGTAGAAACGATTCTGGGACAGGAAATGCCTAATCACCACATAGAATCTTTTCTACTTCCTGTCAGCATGGGTGATGCTAAACTTCAAGAGATCAACAGTCTTCTTGGCTTCGCGTTTTCCACTGTTATGAAGTGGAGGGGATATATCGAATCATTAGCTGCATCTATTGCTAGGAAATTTGGTTCACTGTGTCGTGAATATTTTTCTTGTCAGAATCCATCTTGCACATTTATAAATCTATCATTCGTTTGTGCATCGAATATGGTTGGCATATCTGGGCTGGTGGTCAAGTTGTATGTCTCCAGATTATTAATAAAATTAAAACTGGAGTAATGGGACTTCTAATCTGGATTTTAGTCACGTTTTCATCGACGTGACGTGACTTATCTTTGTTTTTCTACAAATACTTTCATGGCAACTGTTTACATGAGATTTTTACTCTGGTTCTTTGAGTATATGTATTTAAGAGAGATACTAGATTGGCAGCCAGTTCTCACAGTTTTAGATGCAACCGCCACTTCCACTATAATAATTTCTTTCCTCGCACATCTAACCTGTGAAACTCCCTTCCGATTTCTTGCTTCACAGAAAACTACAATCTTCAAAAATTTAAAGAGAACGTCATTCGCCATATTCTGTCTCTGAAATTTG
This sequence comes from Acanthosepion lycidas, assembly GCA_963932145.1. Lineage (NCBI taxonomy): Eukaryota > Metazoa > Mollusca > Cephalopoda > Sepiida > Sepiidae > Acanthosepion > Acanthosepion lycidas. Next base: position 43,630,734 of record OZ010571.1, on the reverse strand, counting down.
AAATTCAATAGAAAATAAAAAATAAGAAATTAGCCTCATTTCGAGCGACTATTATTTAATTTATAAACTAAATACCACTGTGTCTTTTTTTATGAAAGCAGTGAAACATGTTTGTTGCAAATCACTATTTTTTATATAGGATTAATTCCATACTTAAAATCGCTATTCATCTGAAGGCGCTCTTTTCTAAACAAGACGCGTCACAGCACAGTTTTCCCTCTCGCTATGTCGATATTATTTTAAAAAAATGATTTCTTGGTATCGTAGATATCGTGTCCATGAAAGTTAATGTCCCCAAAAACATTATTTGACATGGAGAAATTCAGTGACAAATGCCTATTTCTTTAGAACTTTCATAACCAATGCCATTAAATCAAGCATCTATCAATAAAAAAAAGACCCTCAGATATGGATTGTTGAAGGAATTATTCGAATTTTACTACTATCAATATTCACATATGTTTTCCCGGTTTAGCATTATATGAGGCATCGCTTTTGCGTCTGCACTCTTGAGTGAGGCTGTGTGTGTGTGTGTGTGTGTGTGCGCACGCACACACACACACATACACACGTGCACACACACACACACACACACACACACACACACACACATATATATATATATATATATATATATATATATGCCTCTGAATAATTAATCAGCACCTGGTATTCGTCTCCACAGTTCGAATATGGCATTAAATCTTGTTTATGTGTGAGTTGACCGTATTTGAACAAAGGTGACAAAAATCTGACCTACAGTTGACAAAAGGTTAACAATATTTAAATGTTGGCGGAAAGTGTTAACAGTGTTTGACCTGTAAGAAGAGGCTGTTGATTAGGAATTTGAAAAGGGAAAAATGTTTCGTGCCGTTTATTATTTTATTCGTTTTCATCGAAGAACAACTTAGTGAGTCTACAGCATTTACATTTTGTCTATCGTCTACTAAATTTATTGATAAGGCGCTCGGACGGTAAATATATCTGTTCAAGTACAGAGTGACCATATAACTTACACATATGCACACGTATACAGAAAGACACTCGTGTATATATATATATATATATATATATATATATATATATATATGCTTTGCTTTACTGATGCATTTCCTCCTATGATGGACATTGTCAAGACAAATGTAAGGATTTTGTTTTGTAAATGTGGTTGCAAAATATAAGCCTTACATTCGCATTGATATATCCCATAAGAGAACGAAACGCATTGGTGAAGAAAAGGTTTTCTTTTCTATTCATTTATATATATATATATATATATATATATATATATATATATATATATATATATATATATATGTGTGTGTGTGTGCGTGTATGTGTATGTATGTATATATATATTTCTTTCTTTCTATCTATCTATCTCTCTCTCTCTATATATATATATATATATATGTGTGTGTGTGTGTGTATGAATGTGTGTGTGTAAGAGAGAGAGTATATGTTCGAGCGTGTGTGCGTGTATATATATATATATATATATATATATATATATATATGAGGACTCGCGACAAAATTATCTGCTTCAGTTCCTTGTATTCAGGTCTAAAGAAAAGTATGGTTTGTATGCACAAGCTTTCTTCACTATTAAATGTGGGGCCAGTCTGATCTTTCAATTTTCGGAACTGAATTGTTTGCACATTCATTTATATAAAACGACGGGAAAATCAATTACATATGTGTGTGTATTATAAAAGGAACGTATAAACATAAAAAAAATGTCTTAAAAAATTATATATATATATTTGAGTTTTGTATCGTGTGTGTTTCAATTATAATAAATATTGTGAGCAAAAAATATTGATATTAAAATTTCTCGGACCTGACTGAATTTATGAGCCATGAATTTAAATTTATAAATAAACTCAAAGACATAGCTCAGTGATTCTGATTTAACGCAGTATTTCATATTGTAGAATTAATAATATTATTTTACATGTAAATGTGGCCGATATTTTATCCGATAAATTTCAACCAGTTTACGGCCACTTAGCTTCTTAACTATTCTAAACTTTCAGCATATTTAGATATTTAGTGCTTCCCAGAGATGTTTTATACTTATTTTTAAGCGATGTACAATTCTTTTTTTTTTTTTTTACTTGATTGTTATCTGAAGAGGCTTGGTGTCATCCTTTTAATTTGCTAACCATTTTGGCAAGATGAGCAACAAACAGCGTTGTAAAGGTGAACTTTCTGTGTAAATATAAATTTTGTCTTAAGAACTACTCAGTTTTAACGGCTACGACCCACACAAACAATATTCGCTTTCTACGACTTCTCAACCTCTTGCAAATTATTTAAAGATATAATTTAGTTAGATTGTAAGAATATTTTTGCTAAGGTGAGATAACTGTTTACTGATACAAATTTTACTAATCAGCCTATAGAAGGGGAAGAAAAGGTTGATTCTTACCTTTCCCACAGGTATTTGCGTGGAAGTTAATATAACGAACAAAACTGGAAGGGAAACTCGGCTCTACAATTAATAATTCCGAACCATTATATATTAGACCATCCGCACATCTAAGCTTACGGCACCTGTTATTGTCAGACGGTAAATCATCTTAGTACTGGCAATGCTCGACGTAGTTTAACTTCGGTGATCGTACTTGAACCGTTGTTTGAACCTGATGAGGATGTAATCCTAGCACAATAATCCTGTCGAAGAACATCTGTTTCTGCATTTAACCGTACTCAATAATCGCTAGGTTCGCAAGCGTTCCCCGTTTATTATTTATCACTTGTTTCCTGTTTAGGATTGGGTTTCCGCTTCCTTCTCTCAAATTCTTCTCATTCACTTTACCACACAGTAATCCCTTGCGTCTTAGTGGCATTATTGCCTAGCTTGGGGGAGAAATGCTTTTTTAAAATATCAGTAGCAATGATCAGTCAGACTAGCCTAATAAGCCTCTATGGTAGGCGGAGACACCTAAGTAAATAAAATAATTATAACAATTTTAATTAAATTACTTATATTTTTACATATGCCATTTCCTTTTAAATCCTAATCGCTTGCGCAATTTCACTTCGTGCCGCATTCAAAGACAATCATGCTCATATTTTTGTTTTTACATTTGCTGTATTCGCTTCTAATATGATTAAGAATATATATATATATCTTTCTCAGTGCACATACGACATTTAATATTCTGGCTTTTATACGCATTTCCAATATAGTTGTTCTGAATTTTTTGTTTTTTTTTGTTAGAGATGCCAAAAAGTGTCCTTTGCCCAGCCATGTTCATGTGATTTCTATGTTTTGTCTCTTAAAATCGCCATGGATTTTCCCCCTTTTCATTTTAAACTCCTGTTTGGACAGCTAACATATTATCGAATAATTGTCAGAAATGACTTCATGAAATCTTACATATATAAAAACCAAAAAGAAAACAACAAAAATAAAAGATCATACATATTTTTCATAGATAAAACTCTTCGTAACGTGTGTGTATATTGTAAGTACATTTTTGTCTATTTCTTTAAGGCATGGTGAAATAGGATTCCCTTCAATGAGTCTATCGGAACCTTTTCCAATTCCTCTGGAATTACTGAGCTCTTCATGTGCAACATTTTTAATTTCTAGTTCAAGATCCTTGTATATTGATATTTTGGTTAAGATCCTCAAATATAGGTTCTTTGCCGCTGCAGAAAGTGTATTATAGTTTATTTGCATTTCTTGATTCACTTGAAATTCCATTTAGAATTTGTTGGTTTCCTTTATTACTGAATCTTATGTTTCTTCTTTCACGTGCTGTTTTATATCACACATCATCATCTAGCCTTCTGTAGTTTTCATGTATCTTTGAAGACATATTGTTGCAGTTTTGTAAGACAGTTCTAGTTGAACAATTCCTCTGCCTCCTTCGGATCTCGTCACATGCAGACGATGAACATCAACTTTAGGATGATGCATAATTTGCCAAGTGAGAATCTTTCTCGTTTTGACATCCATTCGCTTCATGTCAGATATGAACCAATTAAGGATGTTGAATCCGTATTGAACAACAGGGCAGCCAAAACGTTTATAGATATTCTGTTTTGTGAATTGAACTCGGTATTTAACATCAGACGCACACGCCTGTAGTATTCTTTTATTAATTCCTCCTTCATTTGGGTATGTTGTATTGTTTCTTATTCACTGACTCCTAATTATTTGCTGGCTTCTACCCGTTCAGTTCTCTAATGCTTGTAACAAAATGTGGATCTATTGAGTGTGTTTCTGTAATTATCACTTTCTTGAATCTTACTTTCGTATAATTAATCCGAAATCCATACCGATGTCATCACTGAAATATTTTATAGCACTGAGGAAACCCTTCAAATCATTGTCGACTTTGTCAAACGTTTTGATATAATCTGCGTAGAATAAATGATTAAATCTTTCCTTTTTACTTTGTATCAATAGTTATTACTGTTTATTTCATGGGAAAAGTGAGGTTAAGGACAGTCCAAACAGAAGGGATGACAGGGCGTCTCTTTGAAAGATTCCATGTCGGATATTCAAACAACTGGAAGTGGCAGTACCCTTAATGGGATTTAGGTATAACGTGGTTTTGTACAATTTCATGTTATATTTAAGGACATTTACCATCACCGAGGAGACTTTGTACATTTACAAATCATTAAGGATCCCAAAGTGTGGCACGAGGCTTTACGGTAACCTATCCATGATGTGCGGAGATTTCTGCCATTTTTCTCTAATTCTTCAGGTTTTTTTTACTTATTAGTTATTTGCAAACATATGGACCTCTACGACATCCCTTCGCTTAGAAGGAAAAAATACTGTTTTTACCGAGAAAAGAGTAAGTTCGGTTCGTCAGACATGATCAATTTATATGTGGCGGACATATATGTTAATCGTCCGTAATATTTTCAATAACCCGTTTCACCTGTTTTTGGTACGTATAAGTGATACCTTCAGTGATCCATTCTGGAATTTCATTGGGGTTATAAATTAGCATTGATAAAGCTTGGGCAAGTGTTTTATGAATTGATGATAGATCACAGGGAAAAAGTTGTCATTTCCTGGGGATTTCCATGCTAGGGATTTTGTTAAAGCTTGCCTAACATTATTATTGTTTATAACGTTCCATTCTTGCAGAGGTTTATCTTTCATTTTTTTCTTGTTCTCGTTTGGTCCACTCCCTATTAGAATTATATTCTTTTGGATTTCTGGAAATATTCTCCCAAAAGTTTTCTCTTCAATAGATGGTAGCCTTTTGAATTCTATAACTGTTTTTCCAGTTGCCGGTAAAAATTCTTGAAGTCCGTTTGGAATATCTTATTTTGTCGATAGAACCTATAACCTATATTTTTAAATCACTCTGCCTTAATTTAAGCATGTTATTGATTGGTGTAGTTTCACTGTTTTCATTTTGTATTTCCGCTCGATTTTCTGCTTTTCCATGGTGGAACATTTGAAATGATAATTCACATTTGATTTCCTCAATTTCTTGCTTTAATTTTACCTTTCAACTAGGCTCGTCTTCTCTGTAGTTGAATCTTTTATTTGCTCTGATATTAATTTTTTCAGTAGCTGCTAAAGCTGTTGCATATGTAACATCATTTATTTATTTCTATTATTATTATTATTATTATTATTATTGTTGTTGTTGTTGTTGTTGTTGTTTTTGTAGAGACTTCCGGATCCCAATCAGAGACACAAGGACAGAAATGGTTTTATGACACATTTCACTGAAAAAAAAAATCTAGGATCACCCACATCTTACACAGATAAAGTCCGTCGCAATGAGTAAGTTGTACTTGTGAGTACACCTTTTTGTATTTCTTTAAGATATGGAATAACAGGAATACCTCCGATGGGAGCCTTTTTCTAATCAATTCGAGGGTTCTAATTTCAACTGGAGTTATTGATGCCCGCGTGTTCCACATTCTACAGATGTTCCCTTCAAGATCCTTGTATTTTGGTAGCTATTATTAATAATAATAATAATAATAATAATAATAATAATAATTGGACATCCTTTCCGACTCTCAGGTGTTTTAGTAAAGCTATGATGATTATATCCCAGTTTCCACACGCAACTTATATCACAAAATTTTGCTAGTCAGTATCGTCACTACGTTCTTCGAGACAGGGATTGTTGTTGTTGTTATTATTATTATTATTATTATTATTATTATTATTATTGTTATTCACTTAATTTGCCATAACTGTTTATCGTAATGATTCATGAATATAATCTTAAATTATTCTCAGCACTTATATTTGGAAAGCAGATTCTGACTTAATACGTCGCCGGAATTGAAAACTATATAAAATGCAAAAAGCAGCAAGAAATAAGGAACACATTGGCCTTCGCTGATTTATTTTTAAATTCAATTAACCTTGCGTGTGTATATTACTAAGTTGAGCCAGTTTTAAGACGTTGTGCAATAAATAGCATTGGCCATGAATTATAAACTGTTACTTATAGACTACAGCGAGCAAGTAGAGTTAATAGAATCTAACAATTTGAAGGAAATATTTCGGTGAAGTGTGCTATGAAAAAATACAACTTCATTTCGGAATGCATTTCATAACTTAAATTGGCTTCGTCAAATCAAAACTAATATATGAGAAAAAAATTAATATATTTTTCATCTGTTTTGCTGTCAGAATGAGAGAGGAAATGTTATTAATTTTATATGTTAGGGACAGTGTCTATCATTTCAAAGAAAATATTCTACAAAAACAAATTCACTCAAGCCAAAAATAAATTCGCTCTTATCAGAAATTGGTTGGCCAAAATATAGCGATTTGAATGATAACGAAAATCATTGTGTGTATTTACTAGTTAAGGCGAGTTTGAAACAAACTTACAATTGCAGAGGGTTTCAAATTCGCTGCAGTATCGAGACAAACCGGTTAAAGTTCGTAAACGTTTGAAATTATTTAACGATGTTCGTTTTGTATGACATTTGATCTCGCTACATTAAGAATGGCCTCAAGCTTACACAAAGAATAGCACAGCTGGAAAGTATGCATATATAAAATTCTGCGACATCCGTTAATGCGTCCGTGCGTTCGTCAGTCACAATCTCTAATTAACCATTCATTGACCGATCGACACAATATTTGGGGGAGACGTGCAAACAGGTAAGGGGTTACAGAGTACAATAAGTACAGCATTATTTTATTTGTTTTATTTGAATTTACATAAGCAGCTTAAACTAGCTGAAATTAGCAGTTTTCGAGCAAAAACACCTGGATTCTGATTACTTGGTGGGGGGTCGTAACTTTGCACACACGATTTATTTCTAGTTTTACCTGTCTTTGCGAGAACTATACACAATTCACAAGGCTAAACGATTGAAAATGTTCGAATTTTATCCAGAAATAAATATTTTGCATGGTCAAGAGTAAGAAATCTTAAGTAATTATTCTTCGCTGTTAAAAAGGAAAAAAATAAATTTTCATAAAAATATTTTTTACCATGAAGTCCTGTTGAATTAAATTAAATTATTAAACCACAATATAGGAATTTTGTCAAAGTATTTACCCAAACAAATAAGCTTATTCAAATTTCATTAATTGGTTTGCGAAATTGAACACAAAAAAATTGATTTTTTAAATTTGAACAAAAATTTTAACAATAATTTCACCAACACAAAATATTGTGATGATTTCAACACGCGTTGGCGTCTTTCAAAAAAAAAAATCTATTTATTATAACCTCGAAATAAAACGACCCTATTTATACTGACAGGTCCACGCGTGAAAACAAAAATTAGGGAGGATTTTGTCGGGGGATAGTTTTGTAGATAAACATTGACAATAACTTGCTTTACCGACGCCATTTATCAAAATAAAAGAAACTATATTGATTTTTCTGTATTTTAGGAAGGGGGTTTTGTTCAAATTGTTAAATCGATCATTGAGTTCTTAAACTCATCTTTATCTTGTTTGATGTACAAATGTGAATTTCGAAAATCTCCTTACATCATTGAAAACTGCGTACTAATGATGTCATTTTCCCCCAATACGCAATAGACGTAAGCACAGTGTCAAGCATCGTATTTTCAAATCAAAATTCCCTACAGATAAATCTAATAATTCAGGTATCGATTTGGCAATGTATTTATATTAAAAATTCTACCCACCACCTAATGTAGTATAAATCAATATCTATTTTATCCTGACAAAGCCGCCGCTTCAGGAATGTCCAAGATACACTAATCTACAAAAGCCTTTCAATAAGAAAACATTTTCTCTATTGTTAACGAGCGGGTCAGTCTATATAAGTATCTCCAACAAAATTTACAATTCATAGCTTATAACTTGTCAAAATATTTCACTTTCGAATTATGAGCATCAGTAAAAATTAAACCGGACAAAAGTAAATATTTAGAAAAATCAACATGATTTAATCATGCTTATGTCTAGTTGGAAACTTTATTAACTATAGTTCGTGACAAATCGAATATGAATATTTTAGGTATTAAAGAAATAAAAAAAAAGATCTTCGAGACTGAAAATAACTAATTACATATAAAGTTTACTCTGGGAAAACATCATATCCATATTTTTTATTACGTTCTTCTGAAACTGTGTTTGACTTACAAGCAAATAACTTTCATTTTGTTTGAATTTCAAAATTGGTATTCCTAATGAAATGAACCATAGGCAAGTTATAAACTTAAATTACTGTGCTATTTCTATAGATACGGATAAACATCAATTCATATTTTTATGGAGGATTCCTGTCAGTATAACAAACTAAACATCACAATATTGGTCATGATGAGCCTCTTTCTGAAATTGACTTGTCATTCTAATTTTACTGGTGGTTACATTATAACGGTTTGCTATATTCTGATTTTTAGTCAATTGTTTAACAATGAATAAAGGTGACATAATTGTATTATTTTATTAGGAATAAAAAAGGATTATAGAAAATGGTTATTGAAGTTTATGTAATATCATTTTTAGAACATAACCCATCAATTTAAAAAGATAAGAGAAAAGTAATTTTTTACACATATTAAGATTAAAGAGAAAGTGATAATTTCCTACATGTAACTTAAACGATGCATTTTTTTTTACCCACGCAAACGCATGGAATTTATTTTATAAATATGGTTGGAAAATATAATCCTTATATTCGCCTTGATAACATACATAAGAAAAGGAAACGCGTTGGTAAAGAAAAGTTTTCCTTTACTTTTCTCTTCATCAACACACACACACACACACACACATATATATATATATATATATATATATATATATATATATATATATATATATATATGTAGTTGTATATTTAGGCAGCAATCCTTCCTTTATGCATGTTTCATACTAGTAGAAAACACAAATATATTAACTGCATCCACCTGCAAAAAAGACTAAAAATAATGGAAGCTTAAATAATAAAAAAGAAAACGCAAACTCTTAACAATATTAACTACGAACAAAGCCACAATGTGCTAACCGTATTCGGAAATTTAAAATATCCCTACCACACACTAATACATACACAGAACGCACACACTCAATTAAGCTGAAAAATCGAATCATCCTTGATAATGGCTAAAGGTATAGCCGAAAACGCTCGGAAATATTAAATATTTGGACAGTTCTTACACAGCCTTGTCCCCCAAAAAATCTCTAGTTCGAACACAAGAAAAATTAAATAAAAAGCTTAACCGTAGTACCCTGTCTGTCGTTTTTAATATATATATATATATATATATATATATATATATATATATATATATATATATATATATATATATATATTCCAATTTGTCATGATATTTTGAAAATACTGTGTGTTGATATATGAAATTATACAAGATTATATGTACATATATATATATATATATATATATATATATATATATATATACAAGCATATGATTGGTGTATATGGAATGAATTCCAATAACCAACAATTACTATTCTTAAAAGAGTGCTCAATACAAAGTAGAGCAGATATAATTATTTATTTAAAAAAAATTATAAGATAAATATGTTATAAAATCACTAAAAAAATAGCCCTTTTGTTTCAACACCCTCGGTGTCTTATCAAGCGATGACGTTGAATGTAAACTACATTCAACGTCATCACTTGACAAG
>OZ010571.1:43615635-43618135 GCA_963932145.1 Acanthosepion lycidas | reverse complement strand
TTTTTCGTATTTTTCTATTTCTTCTTTTTTTCGTATTTTTTTTCTATTTTTCTTATTTTTTTTCTATTTTTTCGTATTCTTTCTATTTTTTTTTCTATTTTTCCGTATTTTTCTATTTTTCCGTATTTTTTCTATTTTTCTAGAAATTTCGAGAACTTATTATCCGTTTTCTGTTAATGTAAGGTTACAATGCCACTTATTTTCAACTTTACCTTGTAACGTTGCCATCTATTTGTGGCAAATGTAAAAAAAAAAAAAATTTGCAAACATTTAAATATTGTGGCAATGTCTTGCTTGCTGAGTATCTATGATGGCTTAAAACCGTAGTTTTATGAGGGTTTGCCTTGAATTTTGCAGCTCATGCGGTGGCTAGCTAGACTGCCGTGGATGATATTTGTTTATTTTTTTATCAGAAAGCCTTCAGGAGAATATGGAGACCTAAAGGTTATTCCGTTTTATGACGGAGATTTCTTTCGCTCAGTGGTATATTTTGGAAGTGAAAGTTTCCTGTTCATTTTAATTTCCATATGGCTTCCACACCAGCAGATTGTTACCAGGATGTAGTTAAATCAACAAGCTTCTTTTTACGGAATACTGTATATTTTCACTGGTGACTCCGCTACTCCATCAACCTATAACAAGATCATTGTAAAATAATTGCTTTCTACCGACGCCATATTAACTGCCCATTACAGGTAAGTGTTCTGACGTATAGATTCAGCTGCGGCAAATTCGAGGACTTTGCTGGTTGTGATGAAGTCACTCCAGTGCACATTGAAAATAAACGTTGATGGAAAGATTCCAAAGTGCCGTATATGGTGGTTCCGTATGACAAATGATCGATAAATAAGGCCAGACAGCAAGGTGGTTTGGTAAGTTGCGTATGCTGTTGCGTGTTAGATACAATCGTATTTTGTCGATTGTTATCTTCAGTCATTTAAATAGATGCAGCCCTTTCTTTTAAAACCACTTCTTTTGTTCTACGGATAAGCTCATAAGAGATGGCTTCATATACTTACCACTAACTTCTATAACGAACGAAGGTTTGGTATTTAATTTCTCTTGAGGCGGGTTAACTAGCTTTTTTGTCATTTGTAACTAACGTCCCAGAGTGTATTTTAAATAAATAATTGCATATATTTACTAGAATTAGCTTAGTCTAGTATGGGTCGTAGTAGTGAGGCACCGAGTGGCTATCAAACTCACTGCTGTACTAATAGCTAAGTTGAGTGACATCCAATTACACTTATTTAATAATGTGAGCCTCGCTTGGAACAGTAAGAAAAGTAAGGGTAGTGAAATGTTACGAGATATCAATCTTCCTATATGGCACTGAATGCTGGACAAATGATGATGTAGAGACGTAAAGCAACAGAAATGTAATTCTACAGAGGGATGCTGAGGATAACATGTATCGAACATGTGAGCAGTTTTAGAGAAAAATGGAAACAAAATGGAAACTTATACTTCACATCAGGAAGAGATAGTTGAGATTTCTTGGGCACATAATGAGGAAAGAGAGCTTGGAAAATCTGGTACTCACAGGACAGATTAAACACAAGAAGGACAGAGCGCATAATATATTACATGAGATTAAGTAATGGATGACGGAAGAATGTTTAGAAGAATTAACGAAAAGACAATAATTTTATCAAGAGCTATAAAGGAAATTGTGGAGAACCACGATAGCCAAAGTCATGAAGGATTAGTGCACATAATGAATAATAAAGAATTGAGTCGGAACAAATTTGGTGTTGTCTCTGGGGCAGCTTCATGATTCTATCCTCCAAGGATTTCTAGGAGATTCACCAGCTTACGCTGGTTTAGTAGATTTCCAGAGAATTGTTAATTTATTCGCATTAAGTGAATCTTGTAGAGTTCGAAATCATTGATAATCCGCAGATTCAAGGTCTGCTATGTATATCCAAGTCAAGCTGTAACGATTTCTACTTGGTTTACAAAGATACTTGAGGTTTGACATTGTCCTGCAGGAGCAGCGCGTCATTTCTATTTTTCAATTTGGTAAGCTCTTCATTGATTTGTGCTTTTAATCTGTTTAAATAGGCGGAGTCATTACATTCTAAGCCAAATATTGAAGAAGACACTTATAATACACATTACCTCACAACTCCCATATACAGCATCTACTTCTTTTGCTAACAGGGACTCATTTTTTTCTCAGAATATTTTTCGCTTAAAATTTTTGTAAACAATCCACATTTCATTTCCTGAGAGAGTTCCTTTCAGAAATTGTATAGTTTTTTTTTTTAAGTTTTAGTAGAGAATTGTTTAGGTTGTTAAAACAGCGTCTTCTGTGATGTCTTTCTTGCTAGAGAATGTTATAACTGATTACCTAATATTCTTGAGATTCCTCCGCACTTACTCGCAAATTACTGCCTTCTAGCCATCGTTCATCGAACATCATGGTGCCTTGATACCGAGGTGACTATTTTAAAGCCCAGTTCTAAATACAGAGGCCGTATCGATATACACCTTTAGC
>OZ010571.1:43558135-43610635 GCA_963932145.1 Acanthosepion lycidas | reverse complement strand
CCACACAGATGAAAAGATTTGAGGCAACAGCAAAATATCGTTGAAGAATTCGGAGAGTACCATGGATGGAATACGTAGTAACGATGTTTTATAGAAAATGTAAACGAAAGGCGCATATATTTAGAACCTGAAACAAGCAGTTGGAATTTTAGGACAGATATTAAGAAAAGAAGACTTGCAGAATTTGACACACCTGTGACATATTTAAGATAAGTAGGACAGGGGAAAACAGAAAGTAACATACTTAACAAGCTCGTGTAAACTGATACAGAACAGAGAGATGGAGATATGGTAAAGCGCTTACTAAACACTGTAAAAGATGAGAAATTGTTGGTTCATGACGACAGCTTGCATCGGGCTGCCGACTTCTTGTACAGAGAACGTCGTCTTGACCAACTTCACTCCGAGTGTTGGGTCGTACTCATCCTGGTCCGATCCCTTAATCATCACCGTCATAGTGACCATACAAGGAGATGGAGCCTCCGACGCCATTGCATTCAGGTTCTTCGTGACGCGCATGCTCTTCCACTATGACTCTCTATATAGATACTATATATACATTACCTGCTTTAGAAGATCAAACTAACGGTTTTTAAGTATATGTTGAGGGGTTCACCCCTTTTTACACAAATGGATTCACCCAGTATATACATATACTACAGCTACGGGAAGAATGGAGTGAGACGAGAGCAAGACCGTCGAGTCCATAGTGATAGAGTAAAAGGTTGTAGGTAACCGGAAGAGTGAGGGTGAAGTAACAGCGTTGTAGGATTCACAGTGAGCGGGCACATAGACTCAGAAGTCATACAGCGATAATTCAATACCAAAGACAGTATATATATTTTGCTACTAACCCGTATTCCTGGAACTACTAACCTGTATTACCAGTTTGTATCATTACGTTAATACATTATTTTCATATATTCATTTCTGGCGTTTGTTATTTATTGGTACCGGATTTCAACCCGGAATCCACAACAGTATATAAAACGTTAGGTAAACAAAAGTACTAGAAAACATTCCAAAGAGTACCGTTCCTGAAAGAAGAGTTGATTGAAATCCCTCTTGCATTCTCAGAAACACGCTGATCGTAGACCGATCACTTCCAATACCAGCATCAAAGACATGAGTGTGAAACTGCTATGTAATTTAAATCCTCCTATATGGAACTGAATGCGATAGACTTCATCAGAAAGTGGAGAGTGTGTGCAATAGAAAAGGGGACCTACAGAAGGATACTGAGAATACAAAGGACAGAACAATGTCAATTCATAAAGAAAGATTTCTAAGATATATTATGAGGAACGATGGCTAGGAGAAACTAAGGAAAACTTTATATAACCTTACCCCTAACAATCAATAATGTAAACGGATAGGAGAACAACGACTGGGTCGGTAGGTGGGCAATATTTATTAGAGCTAAAACGAATATGAAGTTGGGGAGGACTATGGTCGCTCACGCTTTGAAAGGACACAGCACATAAAAACGAGACAACAATGATTTATTTCTCTTGGTCAACTATATGATTTTATCGTAATATATTTTCTCTTCATGTTTTTTTTAATTTAATCGCATATTTATTTATTTATTTTGGAAGCTGCATACCAAACGAAAATTGTTCAAATGTTTTTTGAGTGGTTGATTTGGATATTTTGAGTTCGAAGACTTTCTACTGCGTTGTACACATCATTTTCGATACGGTCGACCAAACACAAGACAATCTCTCTAAACTTCGCAAAATGGTTTGTTTGTATTAAGACATTGTTTTTATCATAATTAATTTTATGTAGGATAATATTGCGGAAATATTGAATATTTTCATTTTTCCCCGGTGATTGAATCGATAAACAAAAACCTACCAATTTTCAAAATAAGACAAAACATTCACGACAGTAAAACTGACAAAATACAAATAAAAACTCTTATTTTGAAGTAAGTTATTTAAAATTTAACCCAATTAATGCCGTTTAACTACAATAAAAACGAGCACTTATTCTAAAGGCTAAATTAATCATTATATTTCCCAGTTTTGAGGAAATTTTGAATTGAAGTTTGTACCTCAAGTTTATCTTGCAAACTTTTCAAAAAAAAAATAATAATAAATAAACAGAAAATTGATTAAGCTGATGAAATATGACTTTCGATAATAAAGACGAAGTGTAGATGGGCAATATATATTTCTGGAAAAATGCGTATTTGTCACTGGAAAATACGATGAGCAGAAAAAAAATCTAAAGAGTAAACAGACGGAAAGAAAAGGAAGAAATATTTTGTTTCAAGAGCAAAACAGTCAGAGTTATGCTTTAAACATGACACATAGCTAAGTGATGCATTTTACGATTGCTTTGTTTTTAAACAATACTAAATTTGACAGGCATCCAATTATGATAAATATGAGGTTTGCCATTGTTTTTTAAATCCCAAGGAAATTGCAAGGATCTCGCTTCATTTCACACCGACCTTAATAAATACCTCGAACCGGCTGAATAAATATAAGGTCAAAAGTTCTGTTTCATGTGCCCATAAATAAGATGAAAGTTTTTTCGTCATTTTGCCGAAAACAATCCTAATTTAAAAATCTAATAACTATAAGGCTTTCGCAGCATTTTGAATAATTTTCTGAGTCATAATCATAGAAAATTTTCACTAGCCTACGCATGTTTAACAACCATTAATACACAGACAAGACATTTACAATTGTGTAAACAGAAAGTATGATCGATTCCATACGCAAAAAAAAAAAAAAAAAAAAAAAAACAGAATAAGAAGCATACGCTTTCGGGCGTTGTCTCATGGTGTAATGAGCAGTAATCTAATTTTGTTGACAATTATTATTGTATTCGATTCTCAATGGCTTCCCCATACGTATGGTCTTGTTGCGAAATATTTGTAGAAAAGGTACAAGCTTTGGAAAGATGTATGGGTTTGCATATATGTAAATACAGTAGTTTCATAGAGAAACACGCAGAGATAAACAAGCATCGGCGCTTTTGAAAAGCAATGAGGTATGAAATAAATTACAAAAGCCTCATTTTTTTTCTTACTTCTGTAGAAGGTATGCGTTGAATTTTTGCTAAAGTCTTTTCAGCTTTGGCTTTTTGGTAAAAACGGCAACGGAATCTTTAATTTATGAAACAACAGATACACAATGAAACACACAATCGAGATATACTTTTAAATATGAGGTTCCAATAATTACTAAACATGTCCAAAACAGTACGTTTTTAGAAACATAAGCTGTGAAACAGCTTGATCAATCACCCCAACTGAAATCTTGGATGTTCACCCATTAACGACAACAGGAGAATCCTTAATATATATATATATATATATATATATATATATATATATATATATGTGTGTGTGTGTGTTTGTTGTGTGTGTGTGTGTGTGTGTATTAAAGATTATTTTACAAACATTTGGGGCACGCTCCACACACCAAAACAAAGATAAATGTCTATCAAACAGTCCTCTACTATTCCAAGCCACACATTAATCGTAAACTGATGATGGTGCCCAGTCTGTATTGTACCCTGGGGATTCCAAACTGCTGACAAATATTGGTTGTACTAATTTGTTATTTCAAATGTTGCCTTATCCGTAAACAAGACTGAGACAAACAATGCACCGGCAGTTTGTGCACTAAACAATCGGCAAATTTCTCCCGTGATGAGTGATCTGAGGGCGAAAAACCCTCCACACGTTGCAAATGATAAGGATACGTCCACGTGGTACTTTGATGCTTGAGCCACTTGACGGGTATTGATATATTTATAAGGACTTTTGTCTTTGTTTTGACATGAGGAACCCGCCAAAGTTTGTAAAATTATTTTGATACACCATATATATATATATATATATATATATATATATATATATATATATGTTTTTATGTATGAATGTTTGTATGAATGTATGTATTTATATTGTGTAATTAGGCATCAATGCCTCTTTTATTACATTTCTCTGGCCTCAGATCGTAGCTCAATTAAACACACACGGCAACCTACCAAACAAGGTCCGCGTCGTACTTGTGGTAAATACGGCCATAATTGTATCATCAATACCTATAAAAGTTCTAAAAATAATGGAGACATTAATGATAAAAAAACAAAAAAAAAACAACACTCAATAATATCAAATGTGATCACGGTAAGAACGTTCTGACCATGTTTGGAAAATAAAAATAACATTCCCATCACTAGATACAGATATGTAGAAATTTACACATTTTCTTGAAAAACAAGAATAGTAAAAAAACAAAAAAAAAACAATTAATAATGTCTGACAGAATAACAGTAAGAGGTCGGGTATATAGAATATTTGGAAAGTTTTTGCATAGTTTATGTTCGGCAAAATAAACACTTGTACGACAAGAAAAATTGAAAATGCTTAATCTCATTACTTTGTCAGTCCTTTTTTATGAAAGTCGTCTTTATATATATATATATATATATATATATATATATATATATATATATATATGTGTGTGTGTGTGTGTGTGTGTGTGTGTGTGTGTGTGTGTAAACTGACAAATACCATATTATGTATAACTCTATGGTAATAGACTAGGTTAAAATATTCCTCCCATTTTTGGATCATGATACTGCAGTCTAGGAAAGGAGCGAAGATCGTAAAAAAAAAATACAAAAATAGACAGAGAATTGAACGAACACAATCTATAAAAATACTAAAATACATTTCATTTGTAAATTTGAACACAAGAGGAAAAGATGCCAAAACACACAGAAATTCTATCTTTGCTTTACGTAATTTAGACGCGTCACTACATACAATATCAGATTTTAAAAATAAAGCGTTACATATACACAAATATCGATGTAGAGGAATTACACACAGGCATACACATCAGACGCACGCGTGTGTGGGTGTGTGTACGTCTGTGTGTCTGTGTGTCTGTGTCGGTGCGTGTATAGAAATTTACAAAATAATGATATTCGATCACGCAGCCCTGAGGTACTGTCTACAAAAGTTTATATCTGGGACCGGAACTACACTATATACCCAACAGCCTATAGGTACTACTATATACATAAATGTCACTAAAGCAGATACAATGTTTCAGTAATATAATTTATGTGATCTGATGTATAAGTAGTAGGGATCTCTAAACAGATATTATTTGGTTTATCAGTCGTAGTAGTATGCTAATTTGGTTCTTGATATATATATATATATATATATATATATATATATATATATATATATATATATATATATATATATATGTAGGTAATGATCTCATTTATGCTACAAAAAGTGGACGTTTATGTATCTCCATAGCTTCCAGTTTCAGTTTCTTCTACATATATTTGTAATGCATGAACTCTCTTCGATTTTGTAATATTTGTTACCCGATTTATTTGCTCAACGTTTTCAAAAGGGTTTATCGAAACTTTTCCAGGTCTATCCTGTAGAAACTTAGTATTTTCTTGTGGCCCCATGCTGGAAGGTTGCGGTACAAGATCGGTTTAACGTAGAGAACACGTGTGCGTACACTCGTGACAGGTTCAAAAATAGCCCAGCGGCAGCAACCGTCGTTTAGGCTGGCGTCGGTATCATTACTGATACCCGCATTTAGTGAAATTATGGCGGTACTGTTGCCTAATACGGAGCAGCTTTCAGTAACATTATTCAGTTGCGCTCTGAGACGCAATTCTATGATAAAATGTTGTCTATCCGCTCGAGAGCATATACTACACTTTGAACCCAGCCTAACGGCCAAGGATTAAAGAAGATTTATATTTTGTAGCAATGCCTACTCGAATGCCAAATAATTTTGCAGCAATGCCTACCCTGAATGCCAAATAATTCTTGATTATGTATATATAGCTGGTCACTCTACTAGGGCGGGTAGCCAATCCCTATTGCAGGCGCTTGCCGAGGCGCATTTTTCTTTATTCAACACCCACAGAGCACACCTGTGGTTTATACTGCAACTATGTTACAGTTTCTGAGAAACTAGAGTGAACGAAAATTTGAATAAGGCCAGCACACTCAAGCCCTCGGTCACGATGACTTGTGACTTCAGCTATCGACGGCCCCTAATGTTTCCGACTATCCTTTTTCACTCACAATAACAAGGGTTAGGTCATGTCGTGGTATGATTTTCCGGCACTTTCTAAAGGTACCGCACGCTGGGATGGGCCTCTTCAGTCTGACATTAGGAAGTTGAGATTCGAACCCGGGTCTTCTGGTCAGAATGCGAACGCTCTAACCACTCGGCCATGTTATTATATCACAACTACCATGGCATTTCATATAAACTGAATGATAATATAAATTATTTTCAGAATTTTAGCTCTGTAAATCAATGGTTGGCAGTTCAAGCTGAAACTGATCAATTACTGAATCATACATATACATTACAAAACCAAAAAAAGTCTTGGTATATTTTTAATTGTATTTAACTGCTAATTTTGTGTAATATTAGAAATACAATGAATACACTATAACTTTATTTATTTTCCCTTCTTGTGATTTTAGGCTTTATATTAAGGTATTTTTCGCATGGAACAAATGATTTCGAAAAGAGTGGAATAACCTGAACTTATTTTAATAAAAGAAATATTATAAAATTATTGATCATTTGTTATACGGGTTTAATGAAAATGAGCGAAATGTATTATTTCAAAGAATGTTTACTGGTAAATGTGGAAACAAAGCGTTTAAGAAACAAAAAAAAAAAAATCAAAAGACAACGAAATTTACCATTCCTTTCAATAAAATTCCAAGCGTTAACTTTACTTTCAAGGTTTGGCTTCAAATCCTCTTGCTGAAGCTCTTTACGCAAAAAGTTATCGGGATTGATTGAAATGTTTCTGGGGAAAAAATATCTAAAAGAAATATAAAGTCAAGAATATAAAGATGAAGAAGGTAAAAAAAACAAAGCAGAGATTAAATTTTCTTGCAGGATTGGTTTTCAATGCAAAACAATTTAATATTTAATGCTAAATAAATATTTTATGCAGTGAAGAAATTAGGAAGATAAGATATTCGTCGTGATAATTTTGAATTTGCAAAAATGGCGGAGATATGAGACATTCTTGTGGTGTCTTATGACTTCAATGTAGATACTTATACTACAGACGATTTATTCTAAAATCCCTTTTCACAAAGGCAGGATACAGCCTGAGTAAACAAACGGTTTTTGTTGATGTTGTTTAGGAGCATATCAACAACTATAGGTTATTTAGTGCACAAATTTATGGTTTAAACTAAATATATTTTGTATACCTTCGACTAAAAATAAAATGTATTGCTGGTTATGTGTTGTCGTTTTTTTTTTTTTTTATACAGAAATGTATTTCTGTAATTTTTACTATTAAAATGTATTTTTATACTTTCATAGTGTTTTTGTTGGAGGGGGGCGCACTATTTACCTCTAGCTGAGACCCTAAAAGGTGCTACCACCCCAAGTTAGTGTGGACTTTGGAAAAACAGCAATTAAGAAGTACTTCCTCAAGACCAGCAATGTCCCAATCAGAGAACTTGCTGCTGGGTGTAGTTTATTATCATACCCAGGAATATAGACGCTTTTAGAGAATAGTGAGGATATAATGTGCTGTTAAAAAGTGTGATAGTACCTATTGTGTATTTATTATTAATACATAAAAGAGTGTCCTGTCATGTGGCGTAGTTTTTACTGATTCTATGTGGCATGTCTACTGAGGACGTTGGCGATAATAATCTTCATAATTTTCTGTCTTTTGTAACTTTTAGTAAAATTTGTCTTTTCCGTTTTCTCTCCTAATCTTTATTTTGCCATCCATTTACTCAAGCTCACTTGCCTTCACTTTGTTTTAAGAGTATCAAAATTTCCAAGCTCCCTTTCCTCATTACGTGCTTTAGAAATTTCAACTTTCTCTTCCGGATGTTATGTATAAGTGTTCTTTTTGTTTCCATTTTCCCTAAAACTTCGTTGTTGCTCACAAATTCAGTCTATGGTATTCTCGGCATCCTTCTTTAGAACCACCTTTTTGTTGCCTCTTCTTCATTTGTGAAAAGATTGCTCGTCATTCATTGTCATATTGGAAGATTGGTATGACATAAAAATTCAGTATTCTTTTTCTTTGTTTTACGTTGCTTAGCTTTTGTAAGGCATCTTGTCTTTTCCCAATGCCTCTTCGGATTTCGATGTCGCAATTCATATACATATGTACATATATTCAAGAGTATATAAACGTGATGGCTAAGACAAATTTTGTGTGACAATATTATGTAATAGTATCTGTCAGTTTTTGTTGCAGCATTCTTCTTTTATTTAAAGCGGCATTTAGTATTAGAATGTTTGGATTTAGGAGCGTGAGCACTTGTCGGAATATAAACAGGCATGAAACAACGATAATATCTTACTCTAAATTAACTTTATTTTTTCTGCATATCGACTAGAAAAATACAGCTGCTAAACACCCATCGTCATTACCGATGAGCTTAACACGTTGAAAAATCGGTTCCCGTAACTAGATGGCGGGAGGCACTGGGAAATACTAGGTGTTGTAAGCCCTGCGGGTGATTTAATGGATAACGGCTCGCAACTGGAAATCGGAAGCCGAGATTCAATTCCAGTCGTGTGCATTGTATTCGCTTTCGGGAAGGTATGAATTAAACTTCTCTCCCCAGATATGGATTAATTAGTAAGAATTGTATCAAGAAATCATTACTATCTCCGAAAATTCTTACAATCTAAAATTATTTTTGACTTTAAATAACCTGCAAAACTTTGATAAGCCGTTAAAAAAAATAAATTAAATTAATCAATGGATTTGGCAGGACGAGCTTTCTGTTTGTTCCTGAAGCTGACAATGGCGTCGAAATAAATGCCCAAGTTGAATTTGCTGCGTGCGACTGTACTAAAAATAAAATGGAAATTTTGTTCGGAAACAAAATGAAATAGTAGATAGAAATTTTGGAATGTGGCCAGTATAAAATAATTAAAAATAAAACTTCTCTTTTTAAACTTCTGGCAGTAAATCAGTGTTTTTTTTTTCTTTCTAACTGCTGTCCAAGTTGACCCACAGGTTACATGCCTATCTTCCCTTCCAACCTATATGCAAACAATTCTTAGTTTGTATTACGTGTGCTTCAAACTTTAAACAACAACTAATCTAATATTGTAGCCACATATATTAATTTCTGTTTTCTTAGACGCCATTTGTCTTGAGATACTAGTAAGCTTAGTAGAAATAAGTTATCATTATGTTGCGGGTATCACCTTTTTGGTTGTGGTATATACAGTGTAACTCGGATATAAGAGACCCGGATGTAAGAGAAACCCGGATATAAGAGATATTTTATCTGGTCCCAAATTAGAGCCATACTTACCTAAACAAAATAGACCAAACCCGGATATAAGAGAAACCCGGATATAAGATACTTCTTCTACGGTCCCGACAACTCTCTTATATCCGGGTTACACTGTATAGGCATTTTTATATTAAATATTTATGGGCTTCTGGAACATTTAAACCGACAACAATATTGGCGGACTCGTGTGAGCCCAGGTAAAAAAATAAGTAACACAAACAATGTGTATAAAACAAACGTTATTACTTGTTATTAACAAAAGGAACTACATATGTACACAATTAAAATAGAAGGAAAAATTACAATTAGGTATAAGAAGAATATGCTTGTTTTAGTGTGTTTGTTAAACAATCGTGTGTGATAGACACGTGTGTGTGTATGCGCGCGCGTGTCTAAGAGAGAGAGAGAGAGAAAGAAAGAGAGAGAGTTCAAATGTCAACAGAGAACCAAAGAAAGGAACGCGCCTTGTCGACAGCGTTGTTTGTCTGCGTTTAACTACATCTGGTAGCATGAGTTAAAAAGCGGAAAAATGAGAGAATTGCCTTTTTACAGACTTAAAAGCGCCCCCTAAGAGACGTTTTGGCAAAGAAATTTTGGATAACTCACAGATTAATATATTGCCTGATAAATATCCCCGGCTGTATCACTACATCTATAAACCCAGAGCAATAGTCATAGCGGACGTCGACTTCCTGTTCTGCCTGGTGTTGGTGCATCCTGCAAATACAACCCCAGCAAGATACAAAAAAAAAAAAAAAAAAAAACTGTTTCGGACTTTTAATGATGCTGAGTATACCGTGGTCCGAATATGTGAGCAACGACGAAGTTTCATAGAAAATGGAAACAAGAAAGAATCTCATACATAACACCATGAAGAGACAGTTGAGATTTTCAGGAAAATTTCATACACACAGGACGGATTGAAGGCAAGAGAGATTAAGGAAAATAGTGCATAACATACTTGATGGGCTCGAGTAAATCGATGACTAAAGAGGCTTTTGGAGGAAAGACAGGCAAAATTTAATAAGATCTACAAAGGAGAAGATGTGGAGAGCCACGATCGCCGATATCATGAGAAAAAACAGTGCTAAATGAACAACTTCGGATTTGTAAAAAAAATAAAATACGCGACCCTCTGTTACTGTTATGCGAATGTTATCCATTTTAAACGTATGTGTTCCTTAAATGTA
Organism: Acanthosepion lycidas; assembly: GCA_963932145.1. NCBI lineage: Eukaryota > Metazoa > Mollusca > Cephalopoda > Sepiida > Sepiidae > Acanthosepion > Acanthosepion lycidas. The sequence goes on along the minus strand of OZ010571.1, from coordinate 43,600,117 downwards.
AGTAGCTAAGATTTTGTCATATGGATTTAACAAAATATATTGCTTATTTTTATCGCTGCTCTGTCAATCCCCGAAATCTACTGTTTTGAAACCGCTCTCTCAACAACATCTCATGAAAATAATGGACTGTATCCAAGCATTTCCACCAGATTGGTTATATTAGTCGCTTTGATGTGTGGTCTCCAGAAAAGCTCAGTAAAACCGGTTTGAAAATTATATGAAAGAGATATATACAAACGTGGAACACAGGAGATTGGGAAGAATTTCAGCTGAACCAGTAAAAAAGCTAGATTATATTCAAAGTATATGGCGGTTGCTGTGTAGATACTAGTATTGGTAGGGAAGCCACTCATACGAATTTCTTACAAAGTCCAAAGTTTGATAATACCCACTTTCTACGCTGATAATCGTTACGGAGTCCAAACTGCTTCACATTAGACAAGCTGAAGTCATTAAATCGAAGAAAAACGTGCGAAACTAATTAATAAAAATATGCATAGTATTCAATCGGTTTAAGAACTGAGCACCTATTTCTCTTGTGATCAGATAAAAATATATTAGAAGCAACATAAGATTGAATAATACTAATATCGATATAGTAACTTTACTTTTACCAGATAGAAAAATGAGAGCCAGAAAATGGATGGTAGCGACATCGTTATATTTTAGGCTTCTATTTCCCATGACGTATTTGTTGAAAGAAATGATGAATAGATAATCATAACAATGGAATTGGCGCGATCTTTTTGTTTAGTAGTTCACTTATCATGGAGAACTATTCCATTTTCTATTTTGAGCCATTTTAATAGCTTTGATGCGTGGCCTCTACATAAGTTCTGTAAAACTGTATGTTAAAATAATTAAATTACAGATGAAAAAAAAAAAACTGACATTGTAGCGTAGACGAGTGGGAAGTATTTGAAACGAACAAGTAATATCCGTTCAGAAAGTCTGTCTATCAACCAATGTACATGAAGGCTGCTGTGTAGATGATGAAGATTCGAATCGATTCCACTGCTATAAATTTCATGTAAAGAAGAAAAAAATCATTGTTTCGAATAATGTTTGATTTAATCGCACATCCCTTCCGCAGGTAAGCGGTCATGGATATCAAGAATTCTCTTTTCTTTATGACTTAATTTTCTTTAATTTCTCTCCACATCTTGCAAAGGGAAGTGATTCTTTGATACCGTCTACGCGATTTTAAATTCATTTGCTAAAGTAAGCAAGGTGTTGTTAGACGAAGCAAATTAAAATGAAGAAAACTACAATTGATACATTGAAAATTTTTAACTAAAAATATTTTGAAATAATTTTGCTAAGGTCAATGTGCTGAAAACCTTTAGGACTTCGGTAATCTATTTCTATATTTCCTGTCCCATCTGTAGTTAGAAGGGAAGTAAATCAAATTAAGTTAGTAAATTTACGTGAAATTACTCCCCTTACTCGTTTTAATAATTTATACAAGTGCACTATTTATTTAGACATAATTAGTCCCCAAGCAAAATAAAATTTTTAATTAATCAGTTACTTTATTACGTTTCATTTATCTTGCAGTCTCATTTGTTCAAGCCTTTCACATAAGGAACTCATTGTCTATTCTGTGATCAATCGTCTTGCTTCAACATGGTTTTGAAATACACATTGCCGTTACGTCTTTGTAGTTCTGTTGGTAATATCTTTCGTCGCGCAGATATTTTTTATTTCACCCATATATTAAACGCGTACGATTTTTAATATGAAAATATACTGAGAAAAAAGGTGATATAATACCAAGAATAATCAATCAATCATAGATACCATTCAACATTTAAATATATAAATGGAACGGATTAATTAAACGGCTCATTGGCTTCTATTTTAGTTGCGAATTCTTTATAGCAGTCTTATTGAATCTCAATACATTCTTTAAAGACTTGTTTCATTACATCTTACTATTAAGATTTTCTAACAATTGCCGCTATTCTTGACGGGACTGCAACACTAGTAGTAATATATTTATTAATTCCAGGTTCTAATTATAATAAACTGTATATGACGTGCCTCTTCAGGGTGTGGCTGATCAGGAATCTCCAAAAATAACATCCTTTGTAGCTCTTAGTAATGTCTGTCTTTTACTGTCTTTCCATATCCGTGTTTCGTGAGCCATTTATACAAGCTGGCTAGATAGATTATTCGCTACTTTCCTCTGTCCTTAACTTTAGTATGCCTGTGAGGGTCAAAATATCTAAGCCCTATTCCAACATTATGCGTCCTTGATATTTTAGTTGTTACTTTCTGATTCTAAGAATGAATTGCTTTTTTCTATTTTCCCTAATGCTTCGTTTTTGCTTATATGTTCAGTCCATGCTATTCTCAGTACCCTTCTGTAGAATAACATTTCTGTTACCCCACGCCTTTCCTTCATCTGTGAGGAAATTGCCCAGTATTCACCGACGTAGAGGTGGACTGTTATTACATAACAGTGCTGTACTAGGTCAAGTGGATGGCTGATGGAAAAACCTGTATAGCAAAAGGACTCTGCACCATGTCACACAAGCAGGAGAACCCAGTCATGGCTGTCAGACAATTTCAGCAATCACATCACTCCTTACTAACTCCCCAGATTTCAACCCCTTGCTTATTATGTGTGGGGCGCAACTGAGCGAGAGACCAACAAAATTTCTTTTAACACCAAATATGAATTGAAGGGAAGGATTATGGCAGCAATCACCAATTTAAATAAAGGGATCATCTAGAATAGTTGCAGAAGATTCCGAAGTCGTCTGGAGTCTGTGATTGAAACCAATGGCAATTTGATTGAATAAATTTATTATTTAGTATTTCAAGATATTTTTGTGCAATTCTGATAAAAATATCTGTTAAAATGAGATGTATGTGTTATTTTAATTTTTTGTAATTTAGACGACATTTTATCCATCGCATCCTGTACACTTTTGTTTTTGCTTGATTTTGATGTCTTGAAGTCATAGTGTTTTGGGCTGTTCTTTTTGCTGACAACCATACATTCTTGCTTCTTACAATTACTATTTCGTTTTTTCCTTTCGTTTTCATTCCCTGCTTTCTCTAAGAGGTCCTCTAGTTTTCTTTAAATAACATTTTTTTTATATAACATTTACTTAGGACCTACAACTAAATTAAGGTTATATATTAATTTTTTTTGCAGTCTTTCGGCCACATCACGTTGAAATTCCGGTTCTTGTTCGATTACGAAGTTAAGAAACGTCGAGCCTGGTCAGTACCTAGATTGGTGACCGCTTGGCAATAACAAGTGTCGTAAGTTTGGTGTGCGGGTGGCGTAATGGATAACGGGTCGAAATTGCTAACCGGAGTGCCGAGTTCCAATTCCCGTTGAGTTCATTATATTCACTTACACGTCAAAACCTTTGGAAATGTAGGAATCCATCTTTTCTACCCCACCCAGCTAGGATTAATTAGTAGGTAAGGGGAGATAATAATGATTTAGTGACATCACTAAATCATTATTATCTTCGACTACCCCACCCCAATCTTACCATCTAAAAATATTCTCTGGCTTTAAATAACAAGTAAAATGTTGATTAGAATATTTATAATATATCTTTTGTTGGGTACACTAGTTTTGGTCAATGTTTTCTGTATGTACTCTCTGAAATGAATCCATTATCTCATCAATAGTTTTAAGAATATTATTGTCGTTCTCTGAAATTTCCCATTACTGATATCTGATGGCGCCCTTTGGAGTTCAAATATTAGGTTGGTGCAAAAATAATGACGTAATAATGTCGTTTTTTGACGTATTTTTTAACGTCAAAAAACGACATTATTACATCATTATTTTTGCACCAACCTAATAGAAGCAGTTGTTACCATTGTTCACTATTCTCCTCACTGTTCATAATGTTAGTAAAACGGTTCCGTTATTCCTCATGTTTAAAACTCCCCCAGTTTTTGCGACGCAGTTCAAAGCTATCAAATAAATACGCCTTACTTTTGACATCTTCATCGTCCGCATTTTAGTAATTTGATTATACCACGGGGTGGGGGTGGGGGTGACAAGCTTTCCATTCGCTTTCAGTTTTAGTCAGTAATCTTTGTAACGATTACTTCCATTTTATATATATATATATATATATATATATATATATATATATATATATATATATATATATATATATATATATATATATATGTATATATATATTAGGTTGGTGCAAAAATAATGTCGTTTTCTCACATAGTAACATATGTGAGAAAACGACATTATTTTTGCACCAACCTAATATATATATATATATATATATATATATATATATATATATATATATATAAGCAAATATAAATGGATATAAATCCGACAGAATGGAGAAAATTATTTGGAAAAAACAAACAAAAATCCTTAAATGCAATTATGTTGTTTTAATATGAATGAAATGTCAACGTCTGACGTTTCAGTTTAATAAACCTTCTTCAGGACAATATTCATTAAAATACAATTAACATAATCAGTTCAACATGACAAAGACGATGGACATAAAAACAAGACTTATCCAAAATAGATAACTGAAAATTACCCAATCATAGTGCTAGCATTCATTTAAAAAAATCTCGTGATCAATATAACTCACTGTTTTCCTCTATCCCTCTTAAATTAAATATGTCCTATGAGAATCAATTTCTCCAAGCCTTCTTTCCTTATTATGTACTAGCCGCATGGCCGGGCGTTGCCCGTGCTTGATTCAAAAATCGTACGACTCATACAGCAATCGCTATCACTTGATTTAAAATATTTTTGCCCTTCCTTGCCTTTAAAGGTGTGCCCTTTGCCGTGCTGATGTTGCTACATGCCCTACTTCATACCTATCTCACACTGCGATTTTTTCTAAGCTCTATACTAGACATTAAATCTGTTACGAAAAGAGAACTAAACAAAGTGAACACAAAACAATGAAATTTAAAAAAGGACTCGTAACTGGAAAAACCGAATGAAAAAAGAATGTTAACAACAAATACTTTTTCACACCCAACCCAGTTCAGCTGAATAAGAATCAATGTTGAGCTTAAGCAAGCGATTGAACCAACTGGAGTAAAGTGCCACGCAGATTTAAATTTTCCCACTTGTGACGAATGCAGCTATCGAATTGTTTTGCATGCTAGCATTCTAGTTAACATCCGTGCCAATCAGCTGTTGGCTCTCACGCTGGCCAATAGAATCTTCCTGACTATTCGTGGCAGTCAGCTATAGGCTCTCACTCTGGCCAGTAGAAAATGGCCGCAAACTATTAGGTTGGTGCAAAAATAATGACGTTTTCTCACGTATGTTACTATGTGAGAAAACGTCATTATTTTTGCACCAATCTAATAGACGAAAACTGCCGTAGAAGCATGAAAAGTCGATTATTTCCACTATCGATGGAAGTTGGGAAATGCAAAGTCGTTCATGGCATTCCCGCTAACTCGGAGCATGTGCATGTAAATTTTGGTGCAAATCCGTCGAAAGTTTCGGCCGTGCATTCATTACACACACACACACACACACACACACACACACACACACACACACATCCTGCCTTTTATAGAGATTCTAGAAATCTCAACTGGCTGTTTCTAATTGTAGGTAGAAGCCTTTTTTATATATCTTTCTTAAAACTAGTCACATATTCTGTCCATACTATTCTCAGCTTTATTCGACAGAATCTCATGTTGCTTTAAATGTTCATTTAATTGGGGGAGAGCTTGTTCAACATTCACTACCATATCGAACCTGGGGCAACGCATAACAGTTCAGCATCATATTTTTTTAATGAAATTTTCCTACATTTTTACATTATTCGGACTATTGTCCTCATCTTTGTCGCCATATTTATTACAACGTTTCGGCCGTTGTACGCTCCGGCCTTCTTCAGGTGGTTGGAATGCAGAACTTAACACTTTATTTCGCTCACTGGGGTAGACTGTTCTAGTTCCACGTGCCATGTCCAATGGATGTCAGTTATCAGTTATCTCCTGTTAATTTCCCTCTTAAAGTTCTCCACTGACTCAATCGGGTATTGAACTCACACTCTTTGGGTCCTGTCACTGGATCTAATCAACGCCTTTATCCACTTGGCGACAAAGATGAGGACAATAGTCCGAATAATGTAAATAATGTACATAATACCTTATCTCAGAAATATAGACATAAATTATCCTATTTCTTTATAATTCTGCTTAGTATTTGGAAGGCACATTATCTCTTTATTCCTAGGGAAGCTCCGGATTATTCTAGGCTCAGGGAATTGCTAAGTTTAACTTTCAATTGTATTAGAGTTCATAAATTCATACGTTTGACGCCTGAATTGTATTAAGCACAGAGAATTGATGAGAATGACGTTTGAATTGTACACGACTTAGGGAATTGATAACATTGATTCTTGAATTTTACTAAACTGAGAGTTAATAGGTTTGACATATGAATTGTACTAGACATAGAGAACTGATGTCTCTGAGATTGAATTTTATGGAATTTTACAATGATTTATGCTTAAATTGTACATGTACTAGAATTAGAGAATTGATAAGCTTGACACTTGAATTGTTCTAGAGCTATTAGGTTGGTGGAAAAATAATGACGTAATAATGTCGTTGGAAATACGTCATTATTACGTCATTATTTTTGCACCAAACTAAGAGAAAAATGATCCGACTAACGCTTCAATTGACCTAATCGGAATAAAATCGATCTGCTTGATACTTGATTCGTGACTTATGAAATTTATCTGCCCCGCTCTTGAATTTTACTAGACTTTGGAAATTGTTTAGTTTGAAGCATGAATCATGGGACGGAACACTTTGGGTTTTTTATTATTCTATAATAAGGAAATTGATAAGGTTGATGTTTGAATTGTACTTGACTTAGGGGATTGATCAGTTTCACGCTTGACTTGTACAAAGTTCGAGAAGTGATGAATATGCAGTTTCAATTTTACTAGATTTAGGAAAATGATCAGTTCGACGTTTACAATTTTCGTTCGAGACTTATGGAATTGATTAGTTAGTCGATAGAATTGAGTACAGATTAATAAACTGGCATATGAGTTAAAAACAGCAGTCTTCATTTTTCTGTAATGACTATCCTGTCGCCTGTGATTCTTTATCATGTTCTTATTTGCGACCCAGCCTGATGTGTTGCTGTTTCCGCCAACGTCGACTTTCCTATCAAAGTATGGAGACAACGTTAGGAGGAGATTAGTAAGTCACTGTCATACAATCGCTCCGCGCCTGACTTTGCGTCATTCATACCCAACCGTTAAACATTACCTCAGTCATAACGGACTGAATTGATATTTACCAAACTGAGTTTAAGTTTGGCTTTAGATTGATTCCAGTGCCTGAAGTGTTTCTTGGAATTTTTTATAGGTGTTTTAAAATGTATATCTCTATATACATACATGCAAACACACTCACACACATATGTATATGCATGTATATATATATATATATATATATACACACACACATATATATATATGTGTGTGTGTGTGTGTATGTATGTGTGTGTATCTGTGTGTGAGCATATTTCTCAAAAGAAATTATTTAAATGTAATTTACATGTCCATTAAGTGCATTTACAATTAGAGCTATCCACAGTTGCCATTAAACTGTGAAAAAAAAAAAAAAAAAAAAAACAGAAATAGAACAATTAAATAAATAAAAATACGCCAATGTTTGCATCGACCTTGACAGGAGATTTCGGAAAATGAAATCAAAATACGCAGTTTTGAATGTTATTGTTTCTTAGCAACTAGCCCGAACACGATTTAGCGATAAAAAAAAAGGCAAAAAAGAGCAAAAACAAAACCAAACAAATATATATATATATATATATATATATATATATATATATATATATATATATATATATATATATATATACGTATGAATTTTGTTATGTCCAGTGTATATTGGAATTACCACAGACACAATATAAGCATTGACTGTTGGGGCTTCGGAATACACCGCCTGAACCTCAGCTGTGGAGTAAGACCCCACCAATGAGGTGTCTTGTGCATAACGATAAATTACATACGGCATGAATGCCTCTAATCAGGAGGTTTTGAGAAGCGTGGGACGACTTCTTAATTGCTGTTGTTCTCAGGTCCCCACCCTGTCCCCAGGTGGTAGCAAGTGTTAGGTTCACATCTATGGCCAAATGGTTGACCCAAAATTTTGGTCAAAACAATATGAAAGTCTAAAAATAGGTTGTTATACTGAAAATACCAGCAATACATTGCTGAAAAAATATTACCAGCAATATATTTAACTCTTGACAAAGACTCTCTTTAGAAAAATACCTCATTGAAAACTGATCTACAACCTGATTTCTTACAAAGAAGACATATTCTATTTATACGAATATAAAAATAGTTTATGGAATATATGGAAGATTTAGCGTTTTTGTTTCTTAAAAAAAATCACTCAGGAAAATGCTCGGGAGACACTCATGATAAAGGGTTACATTTGAAATAGCCAAGATGAATGTAGTGTGTAATATGGAAAAGAAGATTGAAGGAAATGGAGATAATCACAATATGGAGAAGAGATATAGATGAGGTGCCGTGCCTTGAAAAGTATTGCGCCTCCAACTCACACCTGACCTCAACTCGTACATGCGATCCAATGCTAAAGATGCAGGTAAAAATATTGAGTCGTTGTACCGCTTCGGTAAGTACCTGACTCCTCATGCTATTCTCTATAATTAAAAGAGCCAGATCAGACCAAACATGGAATACTATTGTCATATCTGGGATGAAGCTATCGGAGCTCGGTAGTATCCAAAATCATCGATCTCTTCAAACTTGAGAGATGTGGCAAGCCTCTCGCTGCTCCATGGCTAACTCAACGGAAATTGCTCGGATGAACTAAAATCTCTGGTTTCGAAAGTTTTATTCTTCACAGTAAAGACATGGGATGCCACTTAAATAGTAGCAAACCGCCCACATTCCCTCGGTATCGCATCGGTGAGAAATAGCATACACTCGAACAGCTTCACCAGGTGAACAACTGCTTATGACCTTCCACTCCTATCCGCATAAATTGTCTCTTGACGCAACTCTGTACCACAAGTGGACTCCGAACCTTGCATAATTACTGTCTCTATTTGTTAAGCGATTATATTTTTGACTCTGTTAATTAATAGTATTAACTCAGCGCTTGTAAAAATCATCTTTGCTTTCTGAAATTAAATATTAGTTTACAAAATATAAACTTCATATAGAATGTGTTTAGAAAATCTTATTTATTCCAACAAAATTGTTGGGACATGGGAAATCTCGACATTTATTTTGCACAGGAAAAAAGTCTTTATTTTCTTGATTTCACTGTCTAGTTTGTCTTGTCTTAACATGGTACTTTCCCCTTCATTACTTTCAGGCTTACTAAACATTTCTTCATCACTATCGTGTTGCAATCTAACTTGTTCAAAACCATACTGGTTTTTCATTTTACTTATCAAACTGTTTACGATTCAGAGCAGATTTTCGAAAACTGGTATCATGGATTAGAAAAAAAAATGATGATGCTGATAGATAATAAACATTATGTCCTACGAATTCTCGAAATTTCATAAAAAGAAGTATGTAAGTGGAGGGGCAGATATGAAGAAAATAAAACTTTTTACCAAGATTTTCTAAAAAGAAAAATATCTGCATAATTTAATTAATTCCTGAATAACTATTGAAACTCTTCTCTGATTTAACAAGAATTTGCCAATCAATGTGTTTTTCACCGCAAAAGGAGGTTAACATGTCCTAAACTCATTCATGGTCATCCGATGACGCAAGAAAATAATTAAAAAAAAAGGATTGAAAAATATAAATTAAAAATGAAAAAAGAACCCTTTGGCCTTTCCTCTTATTTACTATGGCCTAAAAATATACTCGTTCTTTAAAAGACAATAAATGCTGTGGTCATTGACTTAAAAAGAAGATTAACCGTTTAAATATTTTAAATATTGAATGAAAATAAATGCTTGTTTATAAATATTCAAACTTACGACGAAATAAAAAAAAATTGAGTACATTTTCAGGACACACGCTTTGTCTCTCTTTTTCTCTCTCTCACTATATATATATATATATATATATATATATATATATATATATATATATATGTGTGTGTGTGTGTGTGTGTGCGTGTATGTGTATATATATATATATATATATATATATATATATATATATATAGATGCGTATTCTAGAAGTATAGTGCTTTATAAAAAATTATAACATTAGTTTCAATAAATAAAATCATTCTATTATATTTTCCTGGCCTTAAAAAGCGTTGTAGGATGGATGACATACAATACGCCAAACTCTTTCAGAAATACCTCAACTGTCAGTGGTATAGAAGTGCTTTCTCAGATAAATTATTAAAAACGGCTTTGAGCAGTTGAAATCAGAAGGTTTTATAGCTGACTATCGTTCTTCGAACGCAGTCACCTGCTGTTACATAATCCCAAATGAAGAACAGTGCCAAATAACAAAAATCATATCACTTGAGAACTTTCAACAATTTTCTTTTTTTGCACTCTTTTCTTCCTTAAGGAAAGAATCGTTGTAGCGCCAACGTGCTGAGCCGTCAAATATTGTACTACATTTGCCGCGGTTGGGTGGCAAAACTGGAGATTCTGCGAATTATTTTTTAGGTGTACTCATCATGTGGCGTGTTTGGGACCATTTCACCTGGTGGAGCCCATCTCTCTCCAGGTTATTTTCAACAATAACTATTTCAAAAGGCTATTTCAACAATAGCAGCAACGGAAGAGTATCACTTTAATAGAAAATAATCAAGATCTTGTCATTCTATATTACTTCAAATGAATGTTAAGAAGGAAGATATTGGGAAGAGCGATAGCATGTTCTGGCTTTGAAAAAACTATTTTCGTAGAAGAAATTTTTCATAGAAATATTTAGAAATTTCAGCCAGATATAGCACTGGCTGCTCGTCAATTAATATCGAATATTTCTTTATATGGAAACGGTGAATACTGCTCTAATGTTCTTCGATGGACTCACGTTCCTGATTCTGTATTCTAATAACAAACATCAGAATACTGGCTAATCTTTGGAAGTATGTTAGTCTTGGAATTTTTCAATATCCGTCGTCTCAACATGACAGATGCCAAATCGGTTGGGTTTCAATCATAGCTTGCGGCAATCACATGTCTAGTCACACTGATGAGTTGTGATACAGCAAAACAGTCTGTCTGTGGATGACATGTATATACACCCCCGAAAAATAAAATTGGGCACTTTATTTGTAAACAGTGACTGCTACTGTCGATGTAAAAAGCTCAAAGTCACTGGCGTATTTATTCTAAGGGAGCTGATAGTTCAATGTAAAAATCTCTGACGGATGACACATCGGTTGGGTTTCAATCCTTGTTTGAGGCAATGGAATGTTTAGCCACACTGATGAGCTCTGATACAGCGAAACAGTCTGTGGATGAAACAGACACACAAACAAGCACATACACACACACACACACACACACACACACACACACACACACACATATATATATATATATATATATATATATATATATATATATATAACTTTGTGCGTTATAGCGTTTTCAGTGTGAACATGTGCCGAATGTACAGACACAGAACTGTTTACGGAGCGGATGTTAAGCATAGGTAGGACTTCATTGAGAAATCCTCCACATTAAGAGATAATAAGTTGTACTAAATTGTTATTAGGAGGGACACACATTTATTTCAGGCACATTTCTCTAATGTAAAGACGCTTGGTAAGTTCTTAAGAAAGAAAAAAAAAATGGAAAACTGAATCAGTGTTAATTTGGTGTCTTTGTATCGTACACTTATTTTATTAGCTATAACAGTTAATGTTATCCTGCCACTTAAAGACGTATATTTATATCTTCTGTCATAAAAGATTCCTTGAATAAGATGACAGTCTCCGGTTGCTTCTATTCTTGGCCAAGGTTTGTTCATCTCAAAGAATGTATCCTCTAAACACGATCATAAATTTAAGTACTGAAAGAATGACTTACCTAACCGTCATATAATTTGTTGGAGATATAAATAACCATTTTGTCAAACTTAATTTAAACTCGATTTACAGTTTAGAACTTGAAAGAATAATTTTACGTATTTAGTCGTAGTTTTATTATTTTGTCAATGGTTATCATCTACAAGAACTCACTAATATAATGTAGGGATTACGGCCATATGACAGTGAAACACCGGTTCATTTACGATCGCCAAAGTTAAGCAACTTCGAGCCTGGTCAGTAATTAGATAGGTGACCGCTTGGGAATTCCAGGTGCTGTAAGATTGAATGTGTGAGTAGTGTAATGGATAATAGGTTGAAATTCTTAATCGGTGAGCCGAGTACCAATTCTCGATATGTTTGTTATATTCACTTGCGCGGAAATACTCTGAATCCGCCACTTCTCCATCCAGCTACGGCTTAATAAGTAAGACGTATGTCATTATTATCACAAATCCATGTTCTTAGAATCTAAAAATGTTTTCTGGCTTTAAATAACCTGCAAAGAGTTAAAATGGCGTATAAAATAAATGAATGTCTCGATGAAATAATGTATTTCCTGTAAAAAAAATGTATTTTATGTAATATGTCAGGATGTTACATATAAAATATATGATACTGAGAAACTTGAAAATTATTACTTTTATTTAGAGTTGAATCTATATATAGCCTTTGCTCATCTGAAGAAATGACGATTTGACATTATATACTTACGAAGTCTGAATACATTTCAGATAGTTAATCTCCAGCGTTGCTAAATCTACGACAGGCGGCTTATCAGAACTTTTCAGTTTTGTCTCGTTTTTCACATAAAGTATCTAACGTCCCAACAAGTATTATTTACAAAAAACAGGAACATTATTGCCTCCCAACAAGTATTATTTACAAAAAACAGGAACATTATTGCCCGACCTGGGCATGACGATATAATACATCTGGCAGCAAGACCTCTGATCGGGAGGATTTGTGCAGGGTGTAACCATTTCTTAATTGCTGGTGTTTAACGGCCCACTCTGACTAGGAGTGGCGAGCCCCTATAAGAGTCCCAGCTATGGGCAAAGAGTTAAAAACGCTACGAAAGTATAAAAATGTTTATTAAAAATACCAACAAAATATTTTCATAGTAAAACAACTTTCACGCAATACATTCCCGTAAACGAATATATCTGTAATATATTTTTGTAACAACAAGGAACAAAAATTACCCGCAATATATTTTTTGGAGAAATAAATTATTTATGCGCCAAAGACAATTAAATTTCTGCATTAAATGACCCATAAGGATTGATGTACAGCTAAGCAAACAAACATACAACATTGCTCTTATTAACATCTAAGTTGTGTCATCTAAATACACAGTAAGGTAATGTTAATATTATCGCTTCCCTTATAAGGAAACATTTTACATTCATTCACCAAGTAACCAGTACTCCTGTAGGTTGAAATTTTTCAGGAAATTATTTTTCACAAGCCAACAGGGTGTTATTTCTTTTTCCGGTATTGACAGGCGTTTCCTTCCTGGCCTTTTCTTTGAAGAAGTGTGGAATGTCAATGTTTTGATTATGTCATTCGAGTTACATGTAGTATCCATTTGAGTTGTTGCTGTTGTTCACCACTGTTGTGGCTTCTATTATTTGGTACAGTGCTTTGGGATTCTGTAGCGCCAGGCCATGTTCGAAGAAAGATGGTCTTCACAAAGATCTACAGGCTGCTCACCTACAGTTTACATACGCTTACCAGAGCTTGAAGAATTTCTACGAAAACATTCATCTAGCATTCATTTTAATGGAGATCACATTTTTCTTCACAAGTAAAACAAAACTTAAGACACGTAAACGAATAGAAAGAAAATATGGATTGAAATATAAATATTTCTTTTATTTATTTCTATTACAAGAAAAAAATCAAAATCTTTTCAATTGTCATTCTAAAAATCGACAACCATTTTCAAATATTGCCCAATGGCCAAATGATAGAAATGATGTGAATTCTTTAAACCCGGAAATCTGAGGTTTAATCTCTGACGACATCATTGACCAACTAAATAACACATGGACTGAATACATGAATAATTAATTTGTATACATTTTGGGGTTTCCATACTGTAAAAATATTCCGGTCAGGTTTTGAAAGATGTTCAACCTTTTTTCATTGACGTTCATTCACAACGAGTTAACTGCCCTATTACAAAAAAAAAAAAAAAAAAAAACGAAAGAAAGAAAAAAAAAAAACGAAAGAAAGAAAAACGCTTACACAGTTGTTCAGGAATTTGATTGTTCAAGTATTTAAATACTGAATTCATATTTCTGACTTTTGGTTTTGTTCAGTTTTGACTTTGATTTGCAAGCCAAAAGTTTGCTGTGAAACAATTTGGAACCAATTACTTAAGGGTTAATATTCTAATTGTGTTACTCAGAGAAAAAAATGAATATTAGGCCGATTCGTGAATAATTTTCCTTTTCTTATTAGCAGTATTCGAAAACCAATAAATTACAATTATATTGTATACTTTTATATATTCAGTAATATGATCAATTAGGTTTTCTCACTTATCAGGCATAGTTTTGATGCATTTCGAGTAAGATTCTGCACGTTTTAATATGAAAATATTTTGACGAACCCTTGAATCTAGTGTTAATTACAGAATGTTTTCCACATCACATAATTTTTAGCGATCAAAAAGATAATAATTATTTGGTGCAAGGTCAGGTGACTATTTCGGGTGAGGCAGAAGAGTCCAACTGTGTTCTATTTTTTCTATGTCTTACTGGATGCAGCCTTCCATGAAAGAAAGAAAGCTTCTTCCGGGGAGGCCAGCTTTTCGAGTTGATTGTTGACATTAATCCCTGCCAATTCACTTCCATCATTTTTAAACATTTCACCCGAAGTAAGCTGATATTGCAACTGGAATACAGAAAGTTGCTGGGAGTGAAAGAGGATGAGAAGATTTTAGTGAAGAGAAGTGTGGAAAAGGACAATAAAGAAACACGGGTCAGGATGACAGAAGATGGTTACTGAGGCTGGATTGAAATTATTGAAGATTGTATGTGATAAGGAAGCAAGGAATTGCAAGCCAGCCATGCCACTGAGACAAGCAAGGAAAAGACAGTTACAGAAAGTGAAAGAGTATGAGAAAACTTTAATGAGAAGGGTCGACAATAAAGGTACAGGATTCAAGAAGACAGAAGATGGCCATTGATGCTGAATTTAAATTTTCAAATATTGTATGTGATGGGAAAGCAAAAAAATTGGAAGGGATTTAGACAAGCAACTGTGAGAAAAGAAAGTTAGGAGAGAAGAGACGATTGCATTTAGCTATTTCGACAGGAAAACGGTGAGACCTAGCTGCCAATCTAGTAGCACATATTCATACAGTCGAAGCACTAAGAAAAAAAAATTCATCAGAACAGTTGCCATAAAATATTAAAATCCCGTCGAATATAAAAGTTACTTTTGCACGGGGTGTAAAAATAAATGCAAGTCAGGATTGATTACATTGCAGACCCTTCTTTACTGAAAATTGTCCATGAATTAGAAATGAAGGAATATTGCTTGCTCATTTGTAGAGGGAGTCAGTGTGGTTATAAATTTTTCATTGCTCTTTGAAAGTAGGCATAGATCGCGTAATACTTACCCAGGTAGCAGCACAAGGTGACACAATTTGAAAAGAATGAATTATACTGATGGTTATTGGCAAATAATTTCTCCATCTAACATTAACTCGTCCAGTAGTTGCGGGCGGACTTCCAGTAGTGACGGTCTCACATTCGTTTGACAATGAATGAGAAGACTTTAGCGAAGAGAAAAGACACTAAAAGAACAGGATCCTTGATGACATAAGACAGCAATTGTCGTTGCATTTAAAATTGTGAAGATTGTAGATTTGCAAGAAACGACAAAGGACTTCCACAGGCGGAAAGTGTGAGAAAATAAACTAATAGTATAGAACTTATGGTTACATCGATGTAGTTTATTAGTAAAACGGTGAGACCGGGTTTCTAATTTAGTAGCATGCTTAAATCCATACGGTGGTGGTGCCATGGAGGAAAGCTTATCAGAAAAATTGCCATGAAAATGTTCGTAGAAAAGATTGTGGGAAACCACATTACGGCTTTGAAAAAGTAATTGACGTCGATTATGGTAGTGAACAGTCTTTGAATTTTGCAAAGAATCTCGAGATATACAGCAGGAGTTTTGCATTGAACATTTTCGTATATTAGTGTCATTCTAAATTATTCTTTACTGCCACGTCTAATTTCCATTATAATTGCTTCTCCAAAACTAAAATCATTTATAACTCAATCTAATCCCTTCTTCACTTAAAGTTTTATTTTGTGTTATAGAAGACCCCAGCCAATTGAAAATGCGGTTATTTTCTTAAGATCTTAAATAGATCTTAATCGATTAAAATGTAGTCGAATATAAAGCACTCATGTCATATATCATGAAGTGCAATGGCTATGATATTATATGAATTCTATCAAGATATGTACTACACCGGTGAGAAATAAACAGAGAATTTTGCATAATATTGTAAGCAAGTTAGGTACACGTAATTGTTTATTTGATCTGGACTATGTTAACATTGTGAGAAAACCTACAGTGGAGCGATAGATATCAAGAAGATACCACCACACAATAATAACTTTAATGCAAACTGAGTGCTAAGTAGTAATCAAAATTAACTACCTGAGATAATGAAACTCACTACATCAGTAAAATGTTTTATGCGACGTAATTACTGACATTTATCTGCACCAAATATGTGGTCTACACCAGATGAAAGGGCACTAAACAGTAGTAGTTACAGTTAGTAGAACTAAGATTTTACATTTACTGTTTATTGGGTCGAATTACTGCAGGCATTTATCTGATTCATTGATTTAATTTTTTAAGTCTTATCGATCTTTGGCGGGTTATTTAAAGCTCCAAAATATATATAGATTGTAAGAAGGTTTTGGGAGATAATAATGATTTACTGATACAAATATTATTAATTAAACCATATCTGAGGAGAGAAAATGTGAATTTATACTTTTCACAAATTTATCTGCGCGTAAGTAAATATAACGAATCCGACTGGAGATTTTCAATTCCAATCGTTCTACATTTAACCACCAGGGTGTCCAAGCTTGCAATTGGTCACCCATATAGAGGTTGACCAGCCCCGACGATGCTTAATTTGGTAATAATAAGAGAATCGGTGTTTCAACTAGATATGGCTGCAAGCCTGATATTTATCTGATCATTCACATTAGGCTGATATATTTTCAGAAAAACTAGATGGGTGTCCACTTGAAAATACCAGGGGCTGTAAGATTGGACGCCATGGTGGTTTAATGTATAACGAACATACCATAACGAGACCTTAGCGGTCTAAAACGTGGTAATGTTCCGGTCAGCTTTCTTATATTTTTAATATATATATATATATATATATATATATATATATATATATATATATATATATATGTCGATCTCGGCTCTCCGATTTCTCAATCCAAGCCGATAACTATTACTCCACCGTGCCTTATATTCACTTACGTGATAATACCCTTGGGAAAGGTATGAATCAACTTCTTCTCCCTCCATCTATGGGTAAATAGCAGAACAGATTGGGTTCTATAGCCTTGGATGGCAACTGGTCTAGGAGAAGGACAACTCTGAATTCAAACCCTGCGGAGGGTCATTTGAGTACCTTGTGGAACGTAGTTCACCGGGTCGCTGTATTCGGTCCTTCAAAAAGTGTGGATAGTCCTGCACAAAACCCTCACCACTATAATCAAATCTCATGTGCTGTTGTCGGCCTGTCGGTTTCCTGGGAGCTGATCTGCTTGACCCTCGTACGTCGGATTCGATGGAAGAGTAAAGCGAGCGAGCGATATATATGTATTATGACATTTGCAGACAGTACTGTTTCGTTGTATCACAGCTCCTCAGTGCCACGAGACATCCGAATGTCTCAAGCCAGACAGTTTTTACCATTAAGCCATCATCACACAGCTGCGAGAAACAGCTAATTCTAGCGTATTGTTTTCACGAATGTAAACAAACGCCAATCAGTCAGAGGGCTCCAATTCATTTTACTGAAGAGATTTGCATTAGCGCAGGTGGCTGTTGTTTATAGAATCAGCCTATCTCTCAACAGTGCTCAATATATTTTCAAGAGCTAAATTGTGTCATTCGCAGATAGTACTGTTTCGCTGTATCACAGCTCGTCAGTGCGACTAGCCATCCGAAACCCGACCGATTTGGAACGAAAACCGACCGATTTTGTATCAGTCAGAGTTTCTACCACCAAGCAAAGTTTCTACACTATATATATATATATATATATATATATATATATATATATATATATATATATATATATGAATCATTCATACAGAAAACAAATATAGAGGTTAATGATTTAAATGGCGAAAATACATCATCGCAAAAAATATAAATAAGATACATCAACCCCGAACTTGTATATGGATCATATGATCCCTGTTTATAAATTCCAGTTGCATAAGGTCTTTTTATTTTTTTACAAGCTTTCGTCTGTTCCTACAGACATCATCAGGTATGGAAGTAGATTTTGTTCTTGTTTTTACTTCTCGGTAATAAGAGGACAACAATGATGTCCGTAGGAACAGACGAAAGCTTTTAAAAAATTAAAAAAGACCTTATGCAACTGAAATTTATAAATAGGGTTCATATCATTCATATACAGGTTCGGGGTTGGTGTATCTTATCTATAGTTTCCGATGATGTATTCTCGCCATTTAAATCATTAACCTCTATATTTGTTTTTGTATGAATTATTCATGAATTTATAAATTATAATTGCACCTTTATTTGAAATATACATACATACATATATATATGTGTGTATGTGTGCGTGCGTATAAAGATTCTACACTAAATTTCTACACTACACTATATATATATATATATATATATATAGATAGATAGATAGATAGATAGATAATACAAACAGACACATAGGCATAGACAGTTTGAAGATTAGTCCAAGTGCAGTTTATTGACTGTCGCCACTCAGTCTTGATTTTAGTGTCCACTCTTATATTTACGAATGCTATAAATCGGATATTGAACAGGTTTACTCATAATTAATACATACTTTAAAACTATATTATATCATTCAAATATATATATCACATTTAGAAAATGTTGGATAGCTATTTCCCAACATTTTCCATGATTTCCGTGACTATGCTATTCCATTGAAAACCCTATACTTATCTCTCCTGTTTTATCATAGTGCCCTGCTATCCATTTTACGCGATTCAACAATAATTTTGATTCGTCTCTTTCCAGCACCCGGACACAGACCATCTTTAAGCTGGTCATTCCAACTAATTCGTTCAAAAACCACATCTGGCACGTTTGATCATACTGTTACTTCTCCATAAACGGAAAAAAAGAAAAAAAAAACTTTGCGTGTGTACGTATGTGCGTTTTTGCGTGAATTTGGATTGCAGTTTTAAATAAAAAGTTTTTTAAAATGTGCTTATATTCGCTTAGCTTTAATGTAGGAATCAATAAAAAAAAATAAGCCATTTTTTAAATATATATTTTTAAAATGAACGCTGATATGACAGCTGTCCCTGTCAAAAGCGATCTTCTTGAAAAGCAATCTTCTTGAATGAAGTTATTTAAAAATAAATGCTCCTAATTACATCTCACTACAGACACGGAAGAAACGTTTTAGTCAATTCCGTCTATATGATGTGCGAGAATTTTCGAAGGCTTTCTTTATGAAAAATCACATTGCATTTTATATGCAGGACAATCATTAATATCAATGGAAACATAACGGAGGAAAAAAGAGGAAAAGTCAGTGGAATATTTCTCTGAATTTTTAGGTTTTTATTTCACATGGCAGCTGAAAATATTCCATGCGATCTTATCTGCATTTTCCGGCCGTTTCAATCAAATTTTCTTTGATAAAGCCAACACATTTAAGGAGCGCGTTCGTTTAACTGATGTTCAATTTATTTGGTATAATATTATTACATTCCAAATTGTTCATCTCAACTTTCTCACCAAAGCGTGAATGATGAAATGAATTTTAGTCCAACAAATCTTAAAGAAAAAGCTTATAAACTGTTACTATAAAATCACAACAGCGCTTCATCAAATAAAACAGGCCACATCCCTTTAACACTTCTATCAGAAACAGCAACGAAAATTGATAACATGCGCCTAGAAGAGAAAGTTATGATCATATACATAAACTTTCAACACCTCCAAAGGCAAAACAATTACGAAGAAAACTTCCATCAGTACTAGAAAGAGCGATAACATATAGTGGATTTACTATATGTTTGATATAGAGTCCCGAGGCTCACTTGATGGCCAATGAATGATGTTACGGCATAGAGCGAGGATGGGCAGTTACGATGTAACGCCCGGAGACGAAGGACGTCCTGAGCCACAGCGATATTACTTACAGGAAAAAAACAAAACAAAAAAACAAAAACAAAGCAAGACACATGAATTCTAGATGTTCATAGAAAAACCGTTGCAACTCTTTTTTTACACATTGTCTGTTGTTGCATACACATTATAATTTCTCTGTGTGCGACAATGTATATATAAATATATGGACGACTGAGTATCATTTAAATTCCCTCAGAAATAAAAAAGATGTTCCTCGTTCCTTCAACATTCACCTATTCTTTTCCGTTTGTGAAATACGGTGTTATTATGTCATCAATATTATAATGCCCATAATGGGGGAAATGTAAATAATGTTAATCGACAGTAGAAGTAAACGGTACGGTCACTGAATCATTAGTATCTTCTGTGTGGAACCGACTAATTTCAACATAACTTTTACGATTATTTTTTTTTTATTAACAAGAAATATATAATTAAGGACCAGAAATTTATTGAATTGATCAAGTTAAAGATTAATTTGTTTAATATTTTATTGAATATTTTATTAAATAAAAGTTGCTGTATCTGTTTAGGAATAGAGGAAATATATTAATTTATTTGTATTAATTATGTATAGTAGACCTCTTATATCAAGTGAATCTTCATCATTGAGTATAACGATTGTGTTTAATCTGGTATGGAATTTTCTTTTTTAAGTACCACACCCCTTCAGTACTTAAGTGGTCATAGTTCTCCAATTTTTTTTCTTTATTATCTGGGAATTGCTATTAATTCATAGAAAATATAGTGCAGATTTTCCCGCTATCTTATTCCCGGATGAGGGTTCAGTGTTGTCTTTTCTTCTAGACTAGCTGCCATTCAAAGTTACATTGCTGTTTATTCTATAGCTAGATGGAAGGGAAAAATATTTTTAAAATCCCAAGAGCAATAGTAGTGAAGGCAACACACTAACAAATAACATGAACTCGGCCTGCCGTGCTATTTTCTATGCAGGTAACTAACCATCGAGTAGAACACATTGATATGACTATGTACTTAATATATATGTTCCTTAATTCGATAACATTTTATTGATGTTAGTTTTTAATGCTTAATGTTTGTATTATTTATTACGTTTTTTTACGCTTTATATGATATATTATTTTTGTGTTACAGGTAAATAATTTTTTGAATTCTCGTCTGTTTTATTTGTTGTTATTGATATAACATTTAATTGAACTGTTATCAGATAAATTGCACGTCAGTCAGCGAGATAATGTAGTTGTTGGGAAATCAAAGTATGCATTGTTTGAATTCTTCTTCTTCTTCTTCTTCTTCTTCTTCTTCTTCTTATTATTATTATTATTATTATTATTATTATTATTATTATTATTCAAACAACACATGATAAACAATAAAAACGACATGATCTCAAGTACTGTTATCTGAAATTGATAAGAGTCTATATGTGACAATTATTAAACCAACATAATCGAAATAATTTTGTAATAACTTACGAAAGCCGAAAGAACTCGTATATTTCAGAAATTATATTTCAATTTATATCTATATTTATATATATTTATAATTAAGTCAGATAAATTAATTAAAAAAGCAAACCAATGGCAAAAATCCCTAAGAAAGAACTTTCTTTAGGCTTTAAGCGCACACACACAGACACACACCCACACACACACATATATATATATATATATATATATATAAATATATATATATATATATATATAAATATATATATATATATATATATAAATATATATATACACTACGCAGAAAAGGTTAAAACAATAATTTAATTGAATAGAGATTTCATATAAAAATTAAAGTACGATTTAAAAGAGCAAAATATTTGAACCTATGACGGTTCCAAAATTTTATGATCTTTCCGTCGTTCAATTTTCCAGCATATAAATATGAATGTGTGTATGTGTCTGTAATTGTGTGAACTGTTTACATAAACCATAAGATGAGAGACAAGATTTCTTAACAAATATTTCAGCACATTTATTCGCATTAATGATTACATCTGTAGTGCACAACAAAGAAATGAAATACACCAACAATAGCAGTTGTATTTTAGGCTGTATAGATTATGATGATTTCACCTATCACTGCTCACATGCTTTTACTCGCATTCTTTAAACCTGCATTGAGTTTCGGGGTGGGGGGGTTCACGAAAACAATACAAAAATTAGATAAACAGGGGGATGTGATTGTGGTGGTAGGGATAGCTTCTCGAAATGAGAAATTGAATGTCAGAGTTCGAATTCTCGTTTTGTTCGTTATGCATATAGACTTCTAGGAGAATTATGAATTCACTTCTTTCCCCAGCTGTGGTTAAATAGTCGGCCTTTTATCTGTAAAATGGATGTCCTTCTTAATAATGCAATAATATGTGAAGAATAAATAAAATTAAAACATATAATCAGGGAAAACTTTGTAATATGAACCTCTATTTTCGCAATGTTTTACTAAAAATATCATTTGCTAAGTTTCAGTATGAAATATAGAAATATTACTATGAAAGATATAAGAAAATATTCCAAAGTGGTATGAAACTAACTCAACGGATATTGCTAAAATAAAGCTATAATGTCATTGTATAACAGTTTATTTATAATAAATATATATATTACATCTTATGGTTTTAGAAAGGAAAATCTATTTTGAATATTCTTTTATTTAATCAGTGAAAAATTATCCACTTTATCTCAATATAAGTATTAATATAATAACCTTATTTTATCTGATGTAAATTATTTGAACTTTATATATAATTGTGAAAACTCTCTTTTCTTCAATGTAAAATGTTTAATTCAGAAAGTTGTCAGTTATGAAATGATTCGTTGCTAATTCAGCCATAAGGACTTAATATATCATACGTTGTGATTTGAGCTACATTTAACTTGGGAACTCCGACGCATATGTCAGTATGTGACATGAATTGAAAATTGTTAATTATTCGGCTATGTTCCCGCCACCGTATCGATGGTCACTTCCTCGCCAGAGAAACGACGTTAGAGAGGGAGAGAATAAGTAGTGAAGTTAAGTGAACATTTCATCGTAAACCCGGTGGAAACGCGGAAAATGAGTCTGGCTGGTGTCGGTCTGATCGATTGATAATTTCTAATGTGAGACTATTATGTCAATTATCGTTACTTAACTGTCTGTGATTGTGTTGAAAATGTCTTTGCTCTACGTGAGCGGCATACAAACGGACGGCTTCGCATTTCTTCTTTTCTCTCATCGTCTGATTCTTTCATTCTCAAAGAAACAGAATATTAACTCCAGAGTTATTATTCCTTTGTCTTTGCAAAGAATAAAAAATCCTGTCCCGATTTCGAGCGGCTAATTTTGAAATAGAATTAAGAAGAAAACTTACAAAATTATTAGGTATTTTAAACAGTGGAAATTATTCCATGACGCTAGGCACCAAAACATGTAAGTAATATCTCTCATTTCCTGAATATATTCTGACCTTAAAACTGCCTAACATATCCAATATCTAAAATCCCCAAATTTATACAATTACTAGATTATTCGTAAATTAAAATTGAGGCTTTTCGAGCATAATAATCACCAAGCCAATTAATATTTGTCTAAAATTTCTCAGTTATTTTGATGTTATTATTCACTTATAAATTTGTGTTAATTTTAGAGGAATCGGTTAATACTTCGTAACACTAAAAAAGTGCGTAGATTATTACTAGTTTTTGCGTGTTGTCGAAAATTAAAACATATTTTGAAATTGAATGTATTCTTATGTCCTAGCAATTGCTTTTCACACGTGAATATTTAAATATATTTATTCAAAATAGTAACGTTAGAAATTAATTCTGGTTATCAGTGAAAGCCTTATAGGACGGCCTTATGAAATTTATAATTTAAACGAGCTTTAAAAATTTATATGGACAAGATACATGGCACAAACACATTATTACTAAATCAGGGTGCCATCAAATAAGACATTCATGTACTTCAAAGAGAAATTATATTGAACAATGTACCTACGTTATAATGTAAACTGTGCATTTTTTTAGCATGATTTTCAATAAACAATGCAAATTTAAAACATTTTTTGACCAGTAGTATTATGTTGTTTTATACACTTTTATCTGTTTTTTTTTTTATTAATTATGATATATCAAATGATCTAACGAATAGTCTATCAAATCTTATTCATTGATTTTTGTAACCTTTTAAAAGTTTTTAGACAGCTTTTAGCTATCGAATACAATCAAAATGCATATATTGCTTGTGGTGATTCATAATTATAATTCTAGTTTAAATATATTTTCCATTCAATGTATCTAATACAAAAGATATCAACTTTATTTGGATTTGTTCTTGAAATAGTAAAACTATGAAGTCAATTTTAAGTTAAAATCTGCGTAAATTAGATTTTTTGACGATGTTCAAAAATAAATGCTCAAGAATTTATAAAATCTATAGTTCTAATTTTTAGTGCCCGTACTTATCAAACGAAAGCCAAGTTTTCACAGCGTCTAGTGATGATTTCCTAAAAAAGTGAAAACTCAACCTGATCTATTGAACAGAGGGTAAATGAAAGGTAATATAACGTTTTGCTCGTGTTTTATGCATAAGCGTTTACATTTGCTGGGTTGACATAAAAATAATTTCAATATAAGAACAAACATTCCTTTCGATTTGATTCTGCATTTTCTGTTTGCAATTGTACGAGAATGTTTCTGTCAAACTCAAGATGAATACGGCGCATGGTTCTATGTTGCATTTGTGGCTGTTCATTTTATTTGTGTTTTTCGGAAATCCGTTAAAAACTCGAGTGATCCGCTAATACATAGCGTGATTTCATTCCACCGAAGATTACAGTCGATGCAAAGAACAAAAAAAGACAGGGCGG
Organism: Acanthosepion lycidas; assembly: GCA_963932145.1. Taxonomy (NCBI): domain Eukaryota; kingdom Metazoa; phylum Mollusca; class Cephalopoda; order Sepiida; family Sepiidae; genus Acanthosepion; species Acanthosepion lycidas. Next base: position 43,574,787 of record OZ010571.1, on the reverse strand, counting down.
ATTATAAAACAATATATGTTGTCAAAGATATTACCGGAAGCTGTCACAGATGCATTTTTTGCCTCATTTCGGAAAACTGTCAAGCACAATTATTAGAAAGAACAAATAAAAACAAAAATAAAAGACGTTGTTCGTGAAGAATGTCGGAATCGAAGTAAGGGCGAGATATGATGCGGCTAAACGCGTGATGATGTCTGTCTCCGCGTATGTGACACAAAACTGTGGACAATCAGTTGACAGATGGGAATTCAATACACACACATAAAATATATCGCCTAATGCATAGAAATAAACACACATATGCCTATACACAATCCTAAATACACCAACCCAATATATATATATATATATATATATATATATATATATATATATATATATATATATATATAATATTGTGTGAGTATGTGTCTATGTATTTAAGCAGAATATCTTCATTCATGCATGTTTGGTTGAATAATACAATGTTTATTTATTTTTAATTTAATCCTCTCAAATTATCTAATCAATTTCTTAGCGTTGTTATTAAATTGATTAATAAAGACGCCATAATTTTGGTTAGTTCTTTTATTTTGCCATGTCATTTCAATCTCATCAAAGATCATCTTCAGGAAAGAATTGCTAAGACAAAAAACTCAATATAATTGATAGTTGTGGATTTTTTGTAAATTCGCATGAAACACGTTCCGTAATAGTCAATTAAAACTCAATGTTAAGAATAGGGAAGTCAGGTAACTTAATTTATATATCTATTATTATTATTAATGTTTTAAAAACTCAATATGTAATTAAAAAAAATATATTACAATTTGAGTATCGCAAATGATTACTTTTATAGGCAGTTTAAAACATTGTGCTATACTTATAATTAATCATATTTAGTGTTGGTGCATTTTTAAATAAATCGCTTCAAAAGTTTGGAGATACTTTTTATTTTTATATATTGGAGTATACTTGAATAGTCAAATAACATTTCTCTAAAACGTGATTATGGATAGGGATATTCTTTTAAATGTTGTACAACAGAATTTGAATCCGACATGTGTAATGTAAGCCTTCTTGATAATGTTGTCGTCCGGAAACCAACATATATATATATGTACTTTTTTGTCAAAGATGCAATCTCGCAAAGGACATTTAAAATGATATACAAAGTTGTTTTTCACCACAGCACTAGTTGACGGAGCAGATTTACTGCGGGTGATTCAGTTGAGTGAGTTGAATTTAGTATAATATATAATTAGTTTTAATTTTACTGGAATCGGTGGGGGATATATTAGTGTTTATCATTCTTTTTAGGATTCTTTCATTTTGTTTATAGTTAGAGTGTATTTTATTCCAGTACAGTAGGTTTGTATATTTATGGTTATTTGAGGAAGTATTATATTCTTTTTAATTTATGTTAAGATTTAGATAATAGCTCATTTAATTTGTTCATCTGTGTAATTAGGAAAGTCATTATTGGTGAGAGATTGTTTAATTTTTTTTTTTTTTTTTTTTTAATTCCGTTAGGAATTCTGCTGCTTTTTTTAACTTCATATGTAAACTAAAGATCAGACTGTTTTTGGAATTTTTTTTTGTAGCACATGTATTTTATCTGTGTTTTTTTTTTTTTTTTAAGAAAGATGATGTTATCATCTACACATCTCAGGTAGATGTAGGGCTTTTAATGGTATTAAGTATTTCATTTTCAAGGCTAGTCTTTTAGAAGTTACTAAATGTTTACACCAGAACTGAACTCATGGAAACTCCATCTCGTTGTATGTTTATGTTATTTTGATATTCATATAAAGAGACCTCAGTAGTACAAATAAAGATTACTTTAAGTAATATTTTATGTTTAATTTTTAGTGATGAATTGTTGTAAATATTCTTTATAATTATATCAATTATTTCTCTAACCAGGACATTGGAAAAATAAACTGCCATAATCATGTGAGGCTATGTTTTCTATATTAGGTTTTTGCGTGTTTAAGATTTGTGTTAGTTCATGACTTGATTTCATACTGTATTTATTAGATACGTATAATGTAATCAACTCGTTATTGATTTTGGTTGATTGATAAACGTGAGTAGGGATTTGGATGTGATAGGACGAAGTGGGGGGAGTTAGGTTTATATATATTATATGGTTCCAGACATAAATCCAAGTTAGTAGTCACCAATTATTTTGGGAAGTTTTAAGTTGCCTTATTCTGCATTGTTAGCTGTGTTCAGTTTGTGGAATTTCTGTTTCATTTGGTTAAAATGATTATTGTTGACTTTTAGAGAGATATTAATTGATTATACAAGTATACTTCACCATAAAAATCAAAATCAAAACTTCAAATACTTGAAGCGCTCTATATAAAAATGCAAACAACATTAATAAGATTAATTATGAGTATAGCAACAATGTTTTTAAATGCCTATAAAAGCAATGTTTTGGGATGCTCAAATTCTTATTTATTTTGAAAGTGCAGGTTCAGTATTTCAAAGCAGTAATAATAATAATAATAAATATAAAAATTAAATTACCTCCTTTACCGATTCCTAACGTGATTTTTTTAAATTGATTTGAACGGAGTGCGTTTCATACGCATTTACAAATAAAAAATCATCACAATAAATTTCAATTATATTTTGACTTAGCCATTCATCTCTGAAGATGATCATGGATGAGCTTGTTAGTATTTTTTAAATAAAAGAGATAAGCACAGCTACAGCGTCTTTCTTAACCAGTATAATGACAACAATTTATTTCTGAATTTTAGAGGCTTAATATATATATATATATATATATATATATATATATATATATATATATATAGATTATTGAACACACACACACACACACACACACACACACACACATATATATATATATATATATATATATATATATATATATATATACTATTGAAGGAAAACAAAAACATTGGTCGAACGAACGGACAGTTGGACAAAACCTTAACTCTTATCGAGATAGCGTTTATAGGATTGAATTAATTTATTTTACGTATTTTTGTTTATTTATTTTATATTATTTATTTATTTATTTTTGTTTATTCTTGTTGGTTTTGAGATTTCGATTTTAAATTTACGTCGTCTCCATTTTGAGTTCTGGGTTTTATTTAGTAGTTTGTGTTGGTCTAGGAAAGTAATTATAGCTTTTTTTCCTTCAGAATATATACATGGATATATATATATATATATATATATATATATATATATATATATATATAATTTTATATACATATATAATTACATATATATATTTATATATGTATGTAAATATAATTTTCTGCATGATATATATATATATATATATATATATATATATATATATATATATATATATATATATATATGTGTGTGTGTGTGTGCGTGTGCGTGTGCGTGTGTGTGTGTGCGTGCGCGCGTATATATGCGATATTCCTGTATCATAGTGCTGATCGTCGTGGGAAATCAGATATGCTTGTCGAGTCCATTTATTTTGCTTCTAAGTAGTGGTTAACAGCAGCGTCGGCTATCATTACCAAGGCTTACGATCATATCATGTTGAAATAGCGGTTCCCGTCGAGTAACCGATTCTGGTCAGTACCTAGCAGGGCCGCTTGTGAATAACAGGTTCTGCTTCAAAATGCGGGTGGTGCAATGGATTGAATTGGAAATTGGAGACCCGAGTTCAAAATCTCGTCGTGTTGATTCTATTCACTCACGCACTATTACTCTCGGGAAAGGTATGAATCTACCTTATCTCTCTCCAGCTATAGATTAATTAGTTGTACTTGTATCATTATATCATTAAAATCTAAAATATATATATTACAAGGCGAAAAATTTCTCTAGATTTAAAGATTTAGCTAAAACAGAAAAAGCAAAAATTAGTCAGTCAAAACATATAATAAGCTACCAATGATGAGGTAAAGATCTTTTCTTGTATGTGCAGCATCTCGTGAAGGAATGGGTTTCTGTCTTCTGTAGCTCTTAGTAAAGCGTATCTTTTTTTCATTATCTCCCAAAACCTCTGTATCTGTCTATATTTCTGAGATGGATTACTATGTACACTATTTACATTATTCGGACCCTGGTCCTCATATTTATTGCCATATATAACACACCGTTTCGGCCGTTGTACGCTCCGGCTTTCTTCATGTTGGAATGCCGAACTGAACCCTATATTTACTCGCTAGAGTAGACTGTTCTAGTTACCAGTCCCTGTTCCGCTAACAATTTACACAAACTTGTTAGCTCTGTGATGTGTTGCATTCCTCTTCACCTGTTCACTATATGTCCTGTGAGGGTCCAATTTTCCAAGCCCACTTTCTTCATTATGTATCCCAGAAATGAAAACTGTTTCTTTCTGATGCTAGGCAAAGTATCCTTTTGGTTGACATTTTCTCTAAAACATCGTCGTTGCTCACATGTCCATTTCATTATATTCTCAGCATCCTTCTGTAGAACGACATTTCTGTTCTCTAAAGTAATTTCTACCTCTCTGCGGAGCTTGCCATGTCAGTCGGCAGAACGCTGAATTCAAAACTGCTTCTGAGCAGAGCCAGCAGTTCCACCTAAAAAAAACATCGACTTAATACGGAACGAGCAGCGGCGACATCTTGAGTAGTGAAACAGTTGGACAGTAATCTTCTTGGTAAAAACAGACGTAATACACACTCACATCCACACACTCATACGTCCCCACACACATACGCACAGCTACACGCACATCTGTACGCACAACTAAACGTGCGCGCACACTCAAACATCTCTCTCTCTCTATGTATATATATATATATATATATATATATATATATATATATATGCACACACGCAAATTGGCGCATATATTATATTATATCATATATTATATCATATTTATCTTATTTATCCAGCAGTATTGAACACATATATAATTATTCCTAATAGTTATATCCAAGCATAAATCAGATAGTAAAGGCAATTTTATTATTAAGCAGTAAATAAAATGGAAGTGCAACCACGTGACACCACGGCTGCTTCTGTTACATATTTTCATGGCACAACTTCTCTACAATAATAATTATTTTTCATTTTGCGAATAACCTAACCTTTTTAATTTAAGAACAGATCTCATCAATTTTCAATTGATTTGACTAGAATTAAATACTATGCTAAAATTTCATTTCTCGTACTTCTCCTCACTCATGAAATTTCATTCCGACTCCATGCTTTCCAGCGAACTTTTCAAAAACTGCAATTCAGTGTCAACCACTACTGTTATCCTGACTATTCTTTTTGTTCTCACTCATTTGTAATGTTCCTGTTTCTAATTATTCCATATCAAGTAAACCATTGTGTCTTAGTCGCTTTACGGCCTTGCTTGGGGTGAACTCGATTAATCTCTCTCTCTCTCCACCTTCCCTCCCTTTCTCTCTCTCTCTCTCTCTATATATATATATATATATATATATATATATATATATAAATAAAAATATCCGATGAAACTGACCGACCATAACTCAGTTTCGTACGTTCACACGCAATCATCAGGCAGTCGGTAGTTGATGAGTAAATACCATACATACACCAAGCAAACTCATCTATTTGTGGGGAGATGCATACCCGGACAAGATGGAAATGCCGTAAAATCACAAAAAAAAAAAAAAAAAAAAAAAATGTTCACATGCATATCAAGAAAGTACCGGATATCATGGGAAGGAGTAGAACCTTATCAAAGAAACATACCGCTAAAAAGCGAATGTTCATCAATGCCTGGCTCTCAAAATAATCTATATTTCGGCTATAAAAATGGTTTTCCTATTGGCAAAGATGATGAACTTTCAATTTCTGTCTGGATGTACAACTTTTCTTCAGTACAATTTCTGGCGGTTGTTATCAATTTCACTGTTTAAGAAAATAAAAATACAGGGACACCAACTCATCCAAGTGTAAGAATTTCCAAAACAATATGTTTTTACTGAAAAAAAAGAAGTTAAATTTCCCATATCATCTTTTGCGCACCGCTAATACAAGGAAAACAATATTTTTAACCAAGATTTCAAACGTGCTAGAAAGGATTAAAAAAATAATATGATAATAAAAAATACTCTGGTCTTTGCTCCTAATAATAACAAACTTTTTGACGATAAAAATTAGTTTTTATCAACTGGGTCCTTGCATCATAGTATGCTCTTTTTTAGCGAAAAAGTGAAGGTACCTATTGGGTGTAGCAGCAAAATCGTCTAAGTGCAAAATAGTCCAATTGTTGGATTAAGCTATGAACAGTTGTATCTTAGAAATGATTAAAGGTATCTTAATGGAATTCTCTAAAGTTTTTATAAAAATATAGGACTCTACTTTGAACCATAAGAATGTATTTAGCTCTAAGCTGAAATAATGATCCTTCTTATTATGATCTTATGTTTTCCTCTTTATTGTTCCCTCTTTTTAAAACTTATTCCCATTCTTTACTTGAAGGGACTTTGAAGATGGAAGCCAGATTATGAATGTTGGTACCATTACAATTTACCCATCACATCCTGTAAATAAAAGCCGGATTAACGTTCAGCGTTATTCAAAAACAGGTCAACTCTTGGACGACTGCAATATTTTTCAATCTTTATTGTATGTCCTACTCCATGATATCAGTGCTTTATTTGTAAAGAGGAAAAAAAGATTCTGAATGCGGTCACAATCCAACAGCTGTCACCAAAGGATCTATAAGTTTTGAAATTGTACTTACGGCAAGTAATTGTTTGTGTTAGTAATATGGCACTATATTACCAATAAATATCAATACGGCAGAGAAAAAAAAAAAACACAAAAAAAAACAAAAAAAACCCACAAAAAACAAAACAAAAACCAAAAAAAAAACAACATAAAAACAAAAAACAAAAAAAAAACAAAACATTAAAGTTAAGATTATCATATATGGAGATAAGCCATTGTTATTCTCCGACCTATTATAAACAATGAATTGATCGATCTTTTGCTAAGGAATCATGGTTCATTGAGCCGTGATAATCCATTTTACACGTCAGGATATATCTTGTACATTTACAAGTATACCATTGAACATTGCTATTTGGTCTGGTGTTCCTGCTATACATTCTTAACAAAATACAAAGAATGGGTTGTAATCTTACCGGTCTTGACCTAGCATCTTGACTAAAGTCACACAATGACTTCACTCGGTTTATTCTATAAATATGTTTTATGACAGTTATTCTAATGGTCTCTCCTCCTTAGTACCTCGAGCGAATGAATTTAAGCGTGCTGGATAGTAGGTCTCTTGGATTTACAGTTGAAATAACTAGATGTAAGCGTATGTTCTATTCTAATAGTTTATTTTCGCTCGAACTTCACACCTGTTAAACACTTATCTTACTTACCTGTCACCTACAATCTTCAAAGGTATATGCAACGTTAATCGTCATATCCAGTCTTCATCCATCCTTTTCTTTTATTTTCCTTCTGTCTTCTCATTCTCTTCCATTCCCTGTAGCCCCTTATGTTTTAGAAATATAAGAGAGCATTTGAACTCAGAACTGTCATTTATTCCCAGAATTGTCACTTTGTAAAACATACTGTGATGTGAATTATTCCCTGGGAACTTCAATTTTTTTCTCTTCAAGTCAAGGTATCTTTATTCTCATAAACGTTACTGCTTTTCACCTCCTTTTCATTATTTTTAATCATATCACCCCATGCAAAGCAGTAAAGGGTTACTGAGTGTAAATGAATAAGAAAAGAAAAATTAGACGTGAGAACAAATGCAGAAGAGTGATCAAGAACACAGTAGATAACGATTTACATTTCTTTTATCTTTTTCTAAATCGAAGTCTGATGGAAAGCAGAGAGATGGAAGGGTGTTTCACAAGCGAGATGTGAGAGAAAACTGTTAGCATAGAACTTAAAGCTGCATCTAACCAATTCAACTGTAATTTGATGAGACCATGTTGCCAATCTGGTACTATGCTTAAATTCATTAAGTATAGCTGCCATAGGGGAGAGCGATATTTATTTCTGCTATGTACAAAAAAATGTCCAAAATTGCCAAAATGTGGAATGGGAAAAAAGGACGGTCTTCAATCTTAAAATTAACATTAAACTTAGCTAACCCCAAAGACTGACCCAAACATACCACAATATTCCCAACACCAAATCAATATATTCTAACTTACCTTTCTGTAGGGAAGAGCTCATCCTGATTAATTACAATGAAATTATTTATATGTAAAGGCAGAATGAAGCTACGGTGGGGTGGTGACTGGTGTCGAGATTACAGGCCAGGACCAATAATAATCCTGATTCTTCCTTGGATTTTATCAAGAATATCGAAATGTACAGCAGAAGCACCAAAACGTATGTAGTAACAATATTCAAAACATGGATGAATGGCAGACACACACACACACACACACACACACACACACACACACATATATATATATATATATATATATATATATATATATATATATATATATATATATATATATATGCATGCCCAAAATTTACTAAGCATTGCTTACAAATGACACTATGATGTAACTTAGGAGCACTATCTGCTGATAGACTCTGGAGAGAAAAAATGTCTAGTACGACACTGGCAACCAGAGCTCTTAGCGGTAGACCTAGCAGTGGATTCAATATAAACTTTCCACTTCATGTCAGCCGAGAAGGTTAGGCCAAGAAGGCGGAATGAGTCACTCTTATGCTGACGGACTGCAGGAAGAGATCTATATCACAAACCACTTTCATCGTTACCATTATGGCTCTAACGTTCTACAGTGAGTGGTTTTCGAACCTTGTATTAGGTGAAATTTAGTATTTATAAAATCTTAATTTTAATAGATAGAATAAAACCAAAACAATATTCTCATGAGAATATGAAAGCTAAAGATGGTCATAAAATGCATCGATCGGAATTGGTAATAAAATAAATAAAACCAACAAGATCAGTAATTTGATCATCTACTGAAATCTAAAATGCAGCATCTGGATCAATTGAAAATTAAACGTATACACACATTTTGAAAGAGATGGATAATTATGTTTTAAAATGATTTGTATATGATACCGGTTTTAGATTCGCCTCTAATATTTACATTTATTTTTGTGATCTATAATTTTCTGCAATGCCTCTTACAGTTTTTTTTTTTTTTAAGTTGTACGTCATATTACGTTGTTTCAGAGATTTTGAGAATAAACGGTATCTTATCTAGGTAAACTTTCTTACTTAATTGTAGCGATAATCTTTATTGCCACATCTCCGAATTCTGACTAAAACGTTCGATTTCGTTATGTTTTCAAATGCGGTGTGCGTTTAAGAATGGCTGAAGAGTAGGAGTATTTACAGCGCTTAAGAAAGAAAGATGGCGTCAATCTCTGAATGAAACCTCTGGTTTCGCACGTGGAAAAATGTCCACCTTTTTTCGCCTTGCTTCTTTTCTGTACATCGACAAAAATAGAGTGACTAGTTGATTACACATTCTCGTAAATTTTCTTTTATGACCTTTGTTTCCAGCACAGGTGGATGCCCCGAATTTTTAAGACCTGCCATTGTTTATTAAATTAGAAACCGAACGAAGCCAGTGCAACACGCTAAACTCACTAACGTATTCCAACAATGCCACCATTTAATTATCTACTAAGCGAAATACCACTATTTCCATCACGCTAAAATATCTTCCAAAATGCTCCGCATCCGTTAAAAAGACGTGATATGTATTTAACGTTGGGTATCTCAGCGTTATATCTACGTACACAGTCCATGTTTTCTGAAGACCTTTGCTGAAACGCTAGTTTTTATCTATTGAAAACTTATGTAAATTATAATTATATTTTCGATCACTATGGCTTACAGGTTCGTTTTTAACGTTTCTTATCATATCAAACAGGAAGAAAATCTTTCCTCCTTAACAATATTTTCTTTTTTTTTATATCGTTAGATATTCAGTTTTATGTAAAAATTTAATTAATCTGTTTTGTTCAACTTTTTCAGCTTAATCTAAGTCAGAAAATAGACATTTTTTTAAATCCTAAATTTTGCCTAATACACGGCTTGAAATCCCCTCAACATCCAGCCATAATGATTACGATGTACGTCATTTGTGATATAGACACCTTCATACCTCCGGATAGGGTGGTTGATACTAGCCTCTATGAGAGAGACTAGTTCCAACTTCGCGGCCTAACATTCTCGACTGATATGAAGTAGAAAGATTTTAGATTGTCAGAATTTTGTTTTGAGATATTAAACATAGTGATATGATTCTTACTAAGTAACCCATAGCTGGAGGAGAAGAGGTGGAGTCATAACTTTCAAAGTGCATTTACGCTTAATTGAATATAACGAACTCAACTTAAGGTAGAACTCAACTTTCCGATTACATCACACGCACATCAAAGCTTACAGCACTTACTATTCACAAGCGGCGACCCATCTAGGTACTAATCGACGTTACTTAATTTCCGTAATCGTACGGGAAGCGACGTTTCAACGTGATGTTGTCGAAAGCCTGTAAGTAAAGTTATTAAAAAAATAAAGAAATGCTTGGTAGATTTTGTGAGCACATCATTTGCAAGTATAAATATTTTTAATCAGTTTCTGACATCTGGTCTGGTGCTCTTGCTATATATTTAGAGATTGTTGATAAAATCCAAAGAAGCATCTGCAATGTTATTGGTTCTGTCATGGCATCTAGCTTTCTGTTACTTTCCTTACGACGTAATGAAGCTTCGCTGTGCCCTTTCTGTAAATACTTTCATGGTAATAGTTCCGATGAATTTCCATCTATGGTACCTAGACTTATGAATTTAAGCGCCGTACTGGACTGGCGTTAAGGTCTCATCTTTTTATTGTTGAAACGTCAACGCCTCTAAGACAAAACTGTTCTCTATTAATCACCACAGAGTTCCTTCCCTTCCCTCCATTAGAATGTCTGATGCTCAACTTCTCAAAAGCAACTCTCTGCGGCTTCTTGGTCTCATGTTTATTGTTGAAATTGGTAGATGCAACTGTAAGTTCTATGCTAATAGATTCTTTCATCGTACTTTTCTCATGTGGAACTCTCGTAATGTTTGTTGTTTTCCACTAAACTTTGATAATTAAAATAACGAAATGCATTGAAAATCGCTATCGACTGTATTCTTAATTCTTACTCTTTTAATGCTTTATTTCCTTAATTGTGTTTTTGCTTGTTTGTTTTTTCCCACATATTCTCTATCTCTTAGTAACCGCTTGTATCTTAGTCACTTTCCCTGTTTTCTTGGGTTGTAATTATTTAAAAAATGATTGCTTTTAGTTCCGTTACTGGTTATTTAATTTTTATTTCAAATGGCTTTAAAAGAAATAGTGGATAAATATCTGTTCAGTTAAATAAACTAATATTCCAATCGTAAGAAGAGAAGACATAACTTATGCGAAATCGGACGACCCTAGTTCAGCTGACCCTGACGCTAACCTGGCAACGAAGTTCTAATTTCCCTCGATGACTGTTGACCGAACAGCTGATTAATCTAAGTGAAGAGATATTCGCCCTTTTATCGTATTCATTGTGAAACACATGTAAATATAGTAAAACAGACGCATAAGGGTTAATTTTCTTGCTTTCACTGCACCATTCATGCTTTAGACTGGCGTATCTTTTGAGGTAAGTTCCAGCTGTAGCATATACAACAATCCGGTAGTATACAGCTCCTTGAAAATAGCCGGGTGTAATATGAATCATCTAAGAATGAACAAAAACCGATACCACCAAATGTTTTGACTGACATACGAAGACTTCATGTAAGAATGCTGATAATACAATTGGATTGATCACATGAGCAACGACGAACTTTTAGAGAAAATAGAAACAAAAAAGAACACCAGAAAGAGGCAGATAAAATCTCTCGGGGACATAATGCGGAAAGATGGTTTGGAAAATATGACACTCACAGGACATATTGAAGGCAAATGTGACAGAGAAAAGCAGCGTATTATTTATCTAATGAGGTTGTGTAAATGGCTGGTCGAACACAGATGCAGAGATATAAAAAATGGCAAAGATCTCAAAGACTACAATGGACAGCAGTTGCGGACACGTCCTGAAGAGACACGGTACATAGAAAAAGAGGCAGAAGGACCTCAAGATATATAATGGATTCAATTCTTCTTTATTCCTTATCCCTTCAGGATGTTGGCGTTCATAGACCTCTAAAATTTCCATTCCATTGTACCCTGGCGTCTCGTCTACAGTCACTCTCTCAGAGACGCGACGTCGCCTCCCTCTGTCTGTTCTACAAATACTTTCATGGAAAATGCTCTGAGGAGCTGCATTCGCTGGTTTCCAGACATCATGAGTTCCAGCGCCTTACGAGGCTGACATCCCGCTCTCACCCCTTCACTGTCGAAACTCCTAAATGTAGCCGTCTCTTCTACTCTAATAGCTTCATGTCTCGCACCTCTCGCCTGTGGAACTCCCTTCCCTTCTCCTGTTTCCCTGTGAGCTATAATCTCCAGCTATTCAAGTGTAATGTCAATCGACATCTCCAGTTGCCTTGATCTATCCACTACCCTCATCCTTTCTTCTATCACTCGTATCTGATCTTGCTCTAAATTTTCTGTAACCCCTTGCGTCCTAGTGGCTTCCCCCCTTGCTTGGGATGAAATGCTTCAAAAAACAAAAAAAAACAAAAAAAAACTCTTAATGATATTTGTTCCTTTGCTACCTCTCTAAAGCATGTACCGTTGTCCATTTACTCAAGCTCTCTAATTCGTTTTCTATCTTAGTGAGAAAAAAAAATCAATTCTTTTTTTCGTTATATTCCCTAGAGATTTTGGTCGTCCCTTTCTGATGTTAAGTATAAATGTCGTTTTTGTTTCCATTTTCTCTAAAACGTCATCATTACTCACAGCCTCGATCCAAGATATTCTTAGGCTCTTTCTGTAGAACCACATTTCTCTTGGTCAAAGTCTTTTCTGAACTTATGCGGTAGTGTTCACTGCTATATTCGAGGACCGATATGACATAACAGTTTAGCACTCGTTTCTTTGTTCATAACGATTTTGTCTTTGTCTTTTTTTTTGATATTTTTCATCCCCTTTGGAAATCATCTTTCGTTATCCCAAATCACCTCTTGCAAATTAAGTAAAATGAATCAGGATTTATATTTCCAGTCAAATTTTGTTTTGAAACTTATAATTATTTTGGACGTTGCAATTTTTATAGTACTTTTTTACTTGAATTCTTTCATGATTTTAAAAGTAAAATATCAAGAAAAGAAATAAAGACTTTACGCATCATTTTTTACAATTCCAACCACCGATTATTATATTATTATGAAGACAACTGCATTTTTGCGTTGAATATTTAAACCTTAATAAAAACCAACACGATTCGACAAGTAATAACGATGCACTTATATATTTCAACGTGTGTCATTTTAGATCTATGCATGGTCATTTTTTTTAATGATTCCACCACAAGAAAGGCAATAAAGCCACTAAGACGCAATGGGTTACTGAGTCATAAAAAATATCGGAAAAATACTATTTAGGAGAGTGAGAACATTAAAAGAACAAGAATTAACAAGACAGCAGATAACGACTGACATTGCAGTTAAATTGTTAATTATTGACGTTAACTGGGAAAAAACAGAAGCCGCAAGAGTCTTCCACAAGCACAAAATACGATAGAAGATATTGTGTGCATAGAACTTATGGTTATACCAATCAATTAAAAAAAGATGAGACATTGGCCCCAATAGAGTTCTCTTTAATTCATAAATCTAGGTAACATAGACGAAAATTCAGTAGAACAATTGTCATGAAAGTATCTGTAGATGACCAGTAATTTTGAGAACGTGTAATAATCAAGATTAAGCTTCTGAATCCTTCATGAAATCTAGTGTAGTTGAAAACGAACAAAATATGTTTATGATCGTTTTCGTAATCTTTTGAATTCCCGATGACTTTTAATGTTTTGCTGTTATTAAGATCATTTTCTGACCAGCCACCACATTCATCTAAATAGAAAATACCGTTATTTTATAACCTGTTCACGACCTGAATATTTTACAATACACTCGATATATTAATGCAAAAATAAAGGCAAATAATCGTTTTTTTTTTCCACAGCTCGCCAGTTATGCAGGAATTACATTCAAAATGTCATGAGAATAGGAAGAGACTATGTGAATGCATACACGACCATTATCTCATTCTCACCCGCATAAAGTGGCTTCCATTTGTCTTTTCTACAAATATTTTTCTCTGATATTTTGAGCACATGAATTAAATGTGCATTGGCATCCGACTCTTATCAGTTTAATTATCAGATAATTAGCAATATGTAGACATAAGTCGCTATTCTAATATTGTCTTTTCTTGCACTTTCCACAAATGGAACTATCCTCCGTTTCCTTGATAACTATATTCTTCAAAAACCAGTATCGATTCCCATCTTCTGTCTCCTTGAACCCGTTCATCTTTTCTCCTTTACTCAATACTCACTATTCTCAGTCTTCTCTTTCATTTTCACTTTTTATAAACCCCTGCGTAGCAGTGGCATTCATACCTGGTTTAGGTGAAATAATTACCAGAATGTCACATAAGTTTGGGATGAAAACAAGTGACGCAACTGATTTTTATCGCTTATGTTTAGGAAAATACAATATATTTTGAGGAATGTAATTAGGTTAGTGTAGTGAATTGAGACTTGCTTGGAATTTACCGGTGAAAAATCCCATTCTCTTAATGCGTTCTTTTTTGTGGTCTTGTCATCGAATTGGTAGAACGGGAAGATATTGCAAGATTTGGTCCTACGCATTACGCTATATTTTGGCTAAGAAGGGTTTCTCTAGTGTTGATCTTACTAATTTGTTGGGCATGAACTGTCATATTTTTCCGGGTTGCAAGCCATTTTTCAGAATTTTATGTTTGTAACAACGTTTGTTTAGCATTATATATATATATATATATATTATATATATATATATATATATATATATATATATATATATATATATATATATATATATATATATATATATGTGTGTGTGTGTGTGTGTGTGTGTGTGCATATATATATATATATATATATATATATATATATATATATATATATATATGCAGTTCTCTGATTTGCACGAGAAGTTATCTTTAGTTTTTAATATGGTCCTGCGTTTGAAGTGTATTTCGTGACATTCCAATAGATAGCTGCATCAGATTGATTTCAAGAGAGAATGCAGCCAAGTTATCCAAACTTTAATGTTGCTTCTCGTCACGTTGCTTAGACAGGATACGTGGCACCACAAACTATGAATCGAGGATGATCGCGATCCGCTCGTTCGTCTGACCACGAAGAACATATTGTACATGTTGCTGGTGTCAATCTCGGTGTCAGTACACGTCAAGTAGGTCTAGCATATATGTCGTAGTATCGCATGGAGGGTACTTCAAGAGCAGCTCCTATATCCGTATCAGTTGCAACGTTTGCAGGCTCTTTCGTCTTCTGATAACTCACAACATGAGAACGTTTGCAGATGGATTATTGCAAAAACTACCAACCGGTTGTTTGATTCGTCAGTCTTGTTTACCGGTGAGGCAAAATTTAGAAGAGATGGTATAACGATTTACCGCAACAGACATTTGTGGATGGACAGGTGTCCCTATGGTATAATAAATGTTAGACACCAGCATAATTTGACGATTAATGTGTGGGCTGGAGTTGTAGGTAGCTGACTCTTAGGTCTATATGTTCCAACAGCACATCTTTCAGGAGCTGTCTACAGAAAACTTATTTCGACCACACTTCCAGACCTGCTAGAGGATCCACCTCTGCTTCTATGAGGAGGCAATTAGTCCATGCATCATGCGGTTCCAGCACATTCGGATATTTATATGTGGGGCAACATAAAACAAAGCACCAGACATTAATAATGCAAAAATAATTCATCAGCGTGTCATGGGGGCCTGTGAATCCATTCCACACCCTATCAGAATATTTGAAAGGGTCCATCAGTCAGTGATCCAACATTAACATGATTGAAGACATTTTAAACATATGTAATAAGTTGCTGTGTTGAGGTACAACGATGAAATTTTGGATATGTATGTATATGGACTTTTTACCTTGCATTAATGTCAAAAGTTTGTAAATCTTTTTGGATTAATCGTATTTTTAATAGCGTATTCCGTAAAAAATAAGCATAATAACTCAAAAACGAAGGATTTGAAGACATATGCTTATATGAATTTTGTCCTTAGTTTTGTGTGAGGAACACATCCCCAACGTTTGTTAAAGAATTTTGAAAGCATATATATATATATATATATATATATATATATATATATATATATATATATATATATATATATATATATATATTTCCTCCTCTTCTTCATTCGCGCCTGCCCACTTCCGTTATAAATAAGGTAGTTGGTGTGTGCCATAAAAAATATTCAGTAATCCACCTGATGAGTTCATAAGATCGAAAGTCGGGTCGGAAAGGTACTGTTTGAAATTACCATATTTATTGTGTAGCTCAATTGATCCCCCCCACTCCACTTCTTCATTCGATGTCCATCATTCAGAACGTTTTTTGTGCTTTTTTAGTCGTGGTTTCCTTCTAGCCAATTATTGCAAATATTTATTCATTTATTTACAAGCATTTTTTAATATCATTCAGGGGTGAATGATTTA
>OZ010571.1:43500635-43550635 GCA_963932145.1 Acanthosepion lycidas | reverse complement strand
TGAATATATGTTTTGAGTGAGTGTTATTTCTTCAAGAGAGTAGAGGTCCGATGACTGTGGAAGGGAATTTGGTCTGGAAGAAGATTGTGAAGATGAGACGTCAGCTAGAAGACGGATGATTGGTTTTGGGCAGGAAACATTGACAATGAGTTGGCTGACCCTCACAGAATATCTCTTGACATTAAAACGAACTCTTCTGCCTACATTGCGTTTCAAAAGATCAACATTCAAACAAGGTTCAAATACACTGATAATCAATGGAAAGTGGTATTCGTGCATGAATAAGAAATTCGGAATTTGGCTTCTCTTGTAGTCGCTGGGGTTCTTGGAAATCTAGAACAAAATATAGATTATATCAGCAAATTATATCGATTTTTACTCCATTAATCGATCAGATATCTTTGTATATTATTTTGGGAAATAATTACTTTTTGTCTATCTGATTTCTTTAGCCTGGTTTCTTGTAATTTGAAAAGATTTATATAATTGCATTTTTTTAGGTATCAGCATATATTACATTCTGTAATGTAATCATTTTATTAACATTGGAATACCAACCTGTGAGCATAATCCAATGACTTTAGTACCATTAGTTGGATAAAAATTATAATTCTGTTGACAAGAAGATAATCATTTGGCAACATTGAGAACAAAATTTAACCGCTAAGTTATTACAGTGTGACGATTAATAGCCATCATTCCTTATATTTAGAAATCTCTAATTAATAACGATTCTTTTATAAGAAAATACTTAATATGGAATATTTTATATGGGCATAAATAATACAAAGTATTTTTCAAGAAATTTGTAATTGATAATGTTTTTTATAAACATCTAATTAACATCGAATTTTTTTTAAAAATATCTAATACCAGGTATTTTAATCGACCTAAAATTAATAGTGGGTTTTATTTATGTTTCATATTTTTTATAATGTCAAAGAACACTGATGACTGCTTTTGTGATGACAACGAATACTTTTTGTCGCTTTCGTAATGCTCGTTGTAGTGGAGACTTTGTAATCGCAGATACAATTTTACTAACGCCGTTGAACAATACTGTTGTCAGTCGCCTTCGAATAACACTCCTACTAATAGTACTTGCTAGATAATACTCGCTCTTATAGTAACCTCCAAAAAATGATCAGTATGAGAAATAGGAGCGTGATTAGTATGGAGAATACCGATCCGTATCGTAATAGAAGGTAGAGTAGGAAAAGTGATCCATATAGTAATAGAAGATAGACTAGAAATAGTGATCTGTGTTCAAACTCAAGCAGCGGCAGTGATTCTTTATTCTTATACAAAAATAATTAATACTGCCGTATTATTTTAATTCCTAAAATTAATGATGGATTTTTTATTTAAATTTTTCTTATAATTTATATGGGGTTATTTCACAATATAGACTACAAATTTTTTTTAAGAATTTGCTATAAACAGAAACCAATTCACCGATTTGATTCGAGTAGACATTGGCTATTTTTTGTTTTGATTCAGCATGCCTGTAGCCAGTGATGTATCTTGTCTGCATACTTTTTGTATCAGTCAAGGATAAAATATAATTCTATAAATCTTCAACCCATTATTAATTAATCGTATTTCTTTCTGAACATTATAGTTTGCTAATATGTACGTTGTTACATTCTCTTTGTCACTAATCCACTTTGAAAAAGGCATGAATTCTCCTTTTAAACATAGAATGAATAAATAGCACGGTAAAAAGTACTCTTTTGTCTTAGGTATTTGCAAGTGTATGAGAATTACTCTAAATTCATCTACCATTATCAAGGCAGCGAGAAACAACTCCACGGTGTTATACATTAAGACATTAAATTCTATAAACAAATATGATACGCGTTATTAATTCTTTGTTTATGAGAATTCAAAGATTTAATAATATACTAATATACAGATAAAGATAATTTAATAATATACTTTGTTTATAAGAAGTTGGTACGCACTGACAATGCTTTGCACTTGTGAACCGTATCAAAACCGAAGATGCCATTAATATAAAAAAATGGCGTCTAAATGTTATTTATGGTGGAAAAATAAGAAAGTAATGATACCATTTTTAGAGGTCGAACCGGAAATGATCCTAACTAAGGAAAAAGCAAAGCTCAGCATTTTTCTGATCTTCGGAAGTTGATGAATATCCAACTGATTAGATTATAGAAGGTATATTTTTTCAATAGATCATATTATCTTCCTAAAAAGTCCTGCTAGCTACAAGAAGCCAGTATAAAGAACGAGATAATTTACCCCGTGACAAACAAAATAACTCTCTGCTACCATGAAGTAATAGTTTACATTGCATTAAAATAATTTCAGAAATTACATTAACCTGAATTCTCTCACAATAACGTGCTTCTTTAAATATTATGACTCTTCATACGATATTCCTTAAGTGCAGCTTAGTAATCTATGTTATGGATTCTGTTTCTAAACATGGCCTTCTGGTATTTGCCTGTAAAATACGCCTATTTCCTGTATCTTCAAGTGATAAACAGGAATTTGTCGGCTATACACACACATATGTCCCTACATAATAACTGATTAATGGAAGAAAGAAGTGTTGCAGATAAATACAAAAGATATAAAGCTTACACCTGGTTTCGAGAATATAATGAATATCAGCTTTTCATGTGACGGTAGGAGATCATATCAAGCTTACGTCCGAACTTAATAACTAATCAAACGAATTGTTTTATTTATATATTTTTTTAAAATTCATAGCCTGTGACCTGGAAGTCCTCAGTAGCTGAAGTTCCACTCGCGTCAAATCAACCTCATTGTACAGAGACGACTTTAAAGATAAACACACACACACACACACACACACACACACACACATATATATATATATATATATATATATATATATATATATATATATATATATATATATATGTCAGTCGCTATATTCCTACGTTTTTCTATCTCTCCCCCTGCAAAGTATTAGATTGTCAACAAGGTCTCATTTTACAATTGAATTGTCTAGATATATCCGAAAGTTCGATGCTAACAAGATTTTTTCGCATTTCACGCTTGTGGAAGTCTCTTCCGGCTCCTTGCTTCCCAGCCAAATTTGTTCTTCAAAATTTTTAATGCAATGTCAATTGACTCTCTTCGTAATTTCTCTTCTTTATTCTTGTCTTTCCTTAAGAATATTTTTCTTTTTCTTATTCATTTGCACTCAGCAACTCCTTATGTCTTTGTGGCTTTCTTGCCTTACTTGGCGGGAAAGGATTAAAATGATGTACATCATTTTAAGATTATATTAATCGAGGAAGCATCCTCATGAGAATCTGTTCCTCAAGGCAGTAGTACGTGGGAAGAGGCTGTTCAAGTTGAATTTACATATCACCAATAAGATACGAATAGACAGAACAACGGAATGTAGGTCGTTTGAACACTTTTCATGAAAAGAGCGACAGAGAGATTTGCAAATTTTTTGTACGGGAAAAGAGGCTGTAGTGTGGAAAATAATTAATCACCCACAATAGCGTGGGAACGGTGGAAGATTGGAAATTGGTCCGTTTCTATATGTGGCAGCAATGCCACATGTTCGATTTGATCGGACGCTAGAAGATAGCAGAACAAGTCAGGTACTTACTGGAATGGTACAAGGAACCAGCCATTTTTCTTGTATCTTTAAGCGAGGATAGTATGTAAGATTCCCACTTGAGATCTGGTTTGAGTTTATTTAAAGAAAATATTAAACTAAAGTTGAGAATCAATATAGCAATAAATGCGTCGAGACAGTATTATTTAATTAATCTCAGGAAAACCACGACGAGCAATTTCTAAACTATGCTAAACGTTTCGCATTAATGCTTCATTTCTCGTCTACACCATTATCGCAACGAAGAATATAAAATTCTTCCTCTTTTTTTGCAGTGCCCGTTTAGGACGATAGCGGTCGTGGTGAACATGGCTCATCACAACTTCATGCCCTTTGCAGCTCGTAAAAATTTCTATCTTTTTGTTATCTTTCCTAAAACATGTTCCGCCCTCCATTTATTCAGGCTCGATAGACATCTTTGCGGCGCCCTCCTCTGTCCCTTCTTTCCTACAATCTCCCCTGTCAGCATCGAATTTTCCAAGCCCTCTTTCCTCATTATGTACCATAGAATTTTCTTCCCGGTGATAAGTATAAGAGTACTTTTTGTTTCCGTTTTCTATAAATCTTCTTCTTTGCTCACATATTCGCTTTATCATATTCTCAGTATTTTTTCTGTAGAGCCACAATTCTCCTGCTTCAAGTCACTTCTTCATCTGTGAGAATATAAATACTTTATCTAAATTCATGTTCAGTGCGAAAATAAAAATCGTATGATAAATACTTATATTTGATTAGCATGAAGGTTATGTATCTGTGAAGTGTTCTAACGCAAAGACGGTAGTTGCGAGCTGAAATCCGAAGACGGATTGGGATGGCCATGGATGCATTCCAGAAGCTAGGCGGAGTACTGCGAAACAGGAGGATTTCTATGGTGACAAAGAAAAGGGTACTAAGCCACGACGTGACATCTCTCCTGCTATACGGCAGCGAATGTTGGACGTTATACTCAAGTATGAAGAAGAGACTTGAGGCGGCGGAGATGTGATTTTAAAGAAGGATGCTGAAGATATCATGGACCGAGCATGGGAGCAACAATGAGGTCTTGGATAGGATGCAAACAAGGAGGAAGCTTATGCTTAACATAAGGAAGAAGCAGATTAAATTTCTGGGACACGTGATGAGAAAGGAGGGCCTGGAGAACCTGATACTTACGGGATGAATAGAGGAAGAAAGAGACAGTTAAGAGTTGCGCATGACATACGTGGCAGGCATGGGGAGGTGGATGGCGGAGCGTAGTCTGGGATTTCTCTGTTTTCAAAATGTATTATATATCTTATTTTCGATTTATAAACACAGGCAAACATGCAACGTGATATTTCTGAATAAAGTTTGAAAATATAATGTAGAATAATATTTAGTAGAGCAAAGGTGGGCTGAGAGCCAAACAACTTTTGTCTGACGGGTAACTAATTGAAACGACGAATGTCTAAAAAATCAATAAGAACTTTTCGAAGATTCGCACCTCTCGTAAACAACAATTTGGGGAATGTCAATGCTTCGAAGGCAAGTAGCTTGTAACCGGTTGCAATATTTAATGACAGCCCTCGTTAACTGTAATTGTTACGAAACTCAGACAGGTCGGAGATGCATTAATTTCGAATCGTGCACAGCAGATTGTCTTCCAAAAAGGTCAGTTTCAACATAACACAATGTAAGCAGAATCAATAGATTTTTCATATTCACACCGACCTTTGAAACAAAAACAATCTTGCTTCGTTCTTGAGATTGTTGCTTAATTCACGTCGGATTTACCATCCTGATTTTCAAGACTAGAAAAATCTTCACTTTAAAACCTAGCACGACGCAATCTTTATTTTTCAATGCAAACAAATGCCAAATATACTTATTACATAATTGATACATAAGAGTTCAAAATATTATCTAAGATTGAATATTATATCCCTGAGATGGTCACCATCATGGTGAGTACATGCACGGACTCCTGCTATAATTTCAAAGACATTATGACAGTCAGTAAAATTGATATCACAACCTGCAGGAAATATCAAAATTTTAGACATTTTCAGTTATTGTACATCAGCTATGTAATATATATATATATATATATATATATATATATATATATATATATATTTATATATATATATATATATATATATGTATTACGCTATATCATTTTTATAATCCAAGATATTTGCATTTAAATTTTGTACACTCATTATGGTACACACTGTATAAGCTAATATTTAATAAGAATATTGCAAAATATCCGCCTGACGGACACAAAAATACTTGCCTGGTTCTCTCTGTCATTAGCAATCAGCATTAGTCCTCCCCCCAAAAAATAGGCTTTTGTTGTTTTAAAAATACAAATTATTTTTTATTTGGTTGACTGGTATGAAAAATTCTTTCCTCTTTGTCTTCATATCACAGTTAGCTTTATTTAGTAAATAACCGGAAATCTTTTAGTCTTCTAATTCAATATGAAATCTTCTTTAGGAACTTTAACGATGGATGCGTTAGCGGTTTTGTGATTCGGACTGAAGTAAGCAAATAGTAGATATGAAAGGCTTTTAGCTGTCGGATTTGAACTGAATCGCAATACCTATGGACGCTGTAATTCTAAGAGGAACTTCTTTATCTAAGTAGCGTAAAATGCATTGAACAGCGTTACAATTGCAAACTAACCACACGCTGTTGGGTAGCCGCAACCCTTAAGCTAGACTTAATTTGTATTCAAGCCAGTTATCAATAAGTATTAGGAACGACACGGATATGCTAGAAAATATTATTTTCAACAATGGAAACGTTTGGCATAGAATTATGAAAATCAGGCCAGTTTTATTGCTTAGATTTTAGTTCTTATTAATTTCCTTGTACAATAAAGAATAATTAGCAATATTAACTGATAGCTCCATACAATAGGATAATCGTCTTAACATTTTTCTCGCGAAATCGACATTGCATAGGAGCATTTAATAATGTGAGTATATATTTCATTTATGAGTTTAATGATTATAATAATCAGTTGTTATAATAAGTTCTTCTTTATATGCCGTGTCTCTTCAGGACGTGAACGAACAATATCTACAAAACCTCCTCTAATTTATACCTCTATATTTCTGAGGTGAGTCATTATGATTATTTACATTATTTATTTTATTCGGGCTGTTACCCTCATCTTCATTGCCATATTCGCAACGTTTCAGCCGTTGTACGTTCTGGCCTTCGTCAGGTGATTGGAATTTCTAACCGAACCCCTTATTTCTCCGACTGGGGTAGATTGTTCTAGTTCCCCGTAACATGCCTCTTCCGAGTATCTCAGTTATTTCCCTTTAACTCAACTGTTCAAGGTTTTTTGTTCAACAATGCTGTAGCCTGCTATTAAACTCACAACACTTTGGATATAACCAGCGTCTTTTGCCCATCCACTGGGCCATGTGTCCTTGAAGACATCTGTATATTAATTTCTGGGATTCATAATGGTAATATCTCAGCAATCGTTTTTTTTTTTACCAATGTTCATATTACAATTTTTTCTTTTATGATTATTCCATTATTTACCAGAGCTTATATTCTAATATTTGTGTTATTCATTGTTTTTACTCCATACTCCTTATTACTGTTTCCCATATTGTATTCATTTCTATGCTTGGTCGGCTGAGAATATTTTTGCGGTCTAGAATATGTGCTGATTCCTTAAGTTTTCGTATTTTTAGTGATGTTCTGTGTCTATTATTTTAACCTCATCACACGGTTGTCCGGGTGGGGACGATGATCTCTCTTTTGTTATTTATATACGGCTGACATTTCTATTTCCTCTGGTGGGATAAAAATCCTTCAGACATGAATCTGATGCTGTCAAAGTTCACCAAGTAGAAAAATTAAGTAATACTCATAATGTAACACACAAAGTTCATCACACACCAGTGAAGGCAGTAGTCACTATCAGTCAACACCAGCTGAGTATCTCTGAGGAGTCAGCACTAAACAAGGGTCTCAAATTCGCAGCAACTATCAGGTGGGTAACATAATTTGAAATCATTATTCGAATCGATGAAATAGCCTAGAACTTTTCTCAGGCTCAGGTGGACGAACTAAGGTGGAAAGTGAGACAGATACTGGAGAAAACTAAGCAGCGAAATCAAACACGAAACTGGACAGTATCTGTTTATATTTCTGAGATGAGGTATTATGTACACTATTTAAATTATTGGGATATTGTCCTCATCATTGTCGCCATATTTATCACAACGTTTTGGCCATTGTACGCTCCGGGCTTCTTCAGGTGGTTGGAATATCAAACTGAATCCTTTATTTCGCTCACTGGGGTAGACTGTTCTAGTTCCACGTGCCATGTTTGATTGATATCAGTTATCAGTTAACTCCTGTTAATTTCACTCTCCAAGTTCACTACTGGCTTAACTGGGTATTGAAATCACACTCCTTGGGTCCTGTCACTGGATCTACCCAACGCCTTTATCCACTGTGCCATGTGTCCTTGTGTGGATAAAGGTGTTAATTAGATCCAGTGACAGGACCCAAACAGTGTTAGTTAATGCGGTGAAGAACTTGGAGAGTTGAATTAACAGGAGATAACTGATGACTAACATCCATTAGACATGACACGTGGAACTTGAAGAGTCCACCCCCACGAGCGAAATAAAGGGTTCAATTCGACATTCCGACCACCTGAAGAAAGCAGGAGCGTACTACGACCGAAACGTTGTGATAAACATGGTGACAAAGATCAGAACATTAATCCGAATAATGTAAATAGTGAAACCTGAGAGGTTAGCAATCAGATCATTACAGAGGAATGGAAGCATCATCATACTACCAGCTGAAACAGGCAATGCAACTGTAGTGATGGATAAGATACAGAAAAACTGGAATACAATATTGTGAATAGTAGCTACAGCAAAGTAAAGAAAAGATCCTACAACGAAAATGGAACGCAGACTGTCACAGATACTAATCAAGAACAGGAATCACATCGGACCTAAGAAATACAGGTAGTTGTCAAAACGTTACAAGCAACCTCACATATACGGTCTCTCAGAAATTCACAAAGACGGTATTCCGCTCAAGACGTCTGTTAGCTGACAAAGCTCTGTGTGCCAGCCCGTGAGGCGCTTTCTAGTGCATATAATCGACACATTAATAGGAAAGTCACAACCGTATGTCCGTAACCCCACCCTTTTCGTGGAATATTTAAAGATGCTAGCATCCAATTCAACCAGATGGCGAGCTTTGGCGTGGTGAGTTTGTTCACCAAGGTACACACGGAGGAGGCACTTTCGGTAGTCAGGGACAGACTAACCTCGGACTAATACCTAGAAAATCCGACCAGTATACCTATAGATAACATGATGAAGATGCTGACATTCTCTATTGAAACAGCATACTTTGGAATCGGATCAAACATATATCGACATCATGCGGGCTTAGCAATGGGCTCGTCATTATCAACAGCAATGGCAAACCTATATATGGAATATTTTGAGGAAATGGCATTAGAAACTACATCCAAAAACAAACCCTATGGCTGAGATACTGGGATGAAACCTTCATACTATGGCTACACCAGGAAAATGATGTGAACTCAATAGGACCATCGATGCAATTCACAATGGAGAGAGAAAATCGACAGACTCGCCTTCCTGGATGAACTAATATCTCGAACAGAGCATAAGATCAAGTGTAAAGAAAGGGAGTGTCCGTTGCTTACAACATCGAACTAAAGTCATAAGTGTCGACCCAGAGGTATATGAACAAGAAATGGTCAGTATAAGCAGTAACCTACGACGTAAGAACTACTACGGGTGCATGACAGCAGCCCCAACAAACGGATAGAAGGGTACAAAAGGATAACAACACCCGGAAAACAGCTTCAGTTTGCCTATCCTATGCGAAGGGATTATCGGAGAAAATACAAAAGAT
Organism: Acanthosepion lycidas; assembly: GCA_963932145.1. Taxonomy (NCBI): domain Eukaryota; kingdom Metazoa; phylum Mollusca; class Cephalopoda; order Sepiida; family Sepiidae; genus Acanthosepion; species Acanthosepion lycidas. The sequence continues at coordinate 43,541,103 of OZ010571.1, read as the reverse complement.
CTGTGTTACATATAACATCATAGATGAGAACATGAATAAGGACAGTGTGTAGGCCATCCTGTACAGCTGTGGTAAAACATATAAAGGAAACACAAGCCGCCCCTTAAGGTAAAACTGCAAGACCATCGTAAAGAGGTAACCCGATGGTAAATACATAAGACAGGGGTAGCTGACCACATATGGAAGGAAAAGGGAGATCATTACCCCCACCCCGTTGGATGAAATTGTAAAAAATAAACAGAAAATATCACCGTAAAATACGAAACACATCAAATGATATGAAACACATCAAATAATACGAAACACATAAGGAATCAACATATATACTAGGACACAGAAATTTCTTGGTTTCGGTTCCAGATTTCAATCACCTGAAGAAAGCCGGAGTGTACAACGGCTGAAACGTTGTGAATATGTTAGTGAAGGTGAGGATAACAGTCTGAATAATGTGAATTCCTGTACTTTATAGCTGATAGTAACGTTTGCCTTTGTTACAGTATTCCCAATTCTTTATCTGACATCAATTTATACAGCCTTATTAGGCGGTCACTCGCTAATTCAGGCTTCCTTTTATTGCCTTCAATATGCTCCGTGAGTTTCAAATTCTCAAAGCCTACTTTTCTCATTATATGTCTATATAATCCTATAGATAAGTGTAAATCGAAGAATAGTGTCAGGTAATTCATAGTATCAAAGTATATATTTCCTTAAGCCCTAGTCCAGCAGGAGTCATATTCTTCTTTCATTTTTGTCCCCATCTACATATAATACCTTTTATGACCTTATTTGCCCATCTAGTTTCACTAAATCCTAGAATGGTTTCTGAGATTAACTCAATGGGACAGATAATATTTACCTATTTTATTTTAGTGATTTTTTTCTTTTTTATCATTTCATCCGAAGAAAGCTGATAAATTAACTAAGACGCAATGTGTCATTTAGCGTGAAAATTTATGAGAAAAATCATTATGGCGAGAGAACGAAAGAAACAGAAGATAATCATTTCTATTGCATTTAAATTTTTGAAAATCAAAATTTACTGGGAAGTAAGAGATCAGAAAAAGATCCACAAGTTAGAAGTGTGATAGAAGGGACAATTAGCATAGAATTTACGGTTTCATCTAGCCATTTCAACTGCAAAAAATATTTTATTAGGTTGGTGCAAAAATAATGACGTAATAATGTCGTTTTTTGACGTATTTTTAACGTCAAAAAACGACATTATTACGTCATTATTTTGCACTAACCTAATACCTGACTGCCAATTTAGTAGTTCGTTTAAATTCGTGAAGTCGAATTAAATTGGGCTAAACTAAATACCCCACTCAAAACAAGCGATTTGCTTTCAGCTGAACGGCCCTTCTATTTGAAAATGTAATTCATTTGAAGCTGACCTACAGTACTTCTCTACTGGCAAGAGAGAGTCGTGGCCATGTGCTAATTAATTTTCTTTGAAGGAGGATATAACCAAGACGACTTGGGAGTTACCAATATATTAGGGTGGTGCAAAAATAACGACGTAATAATGTCGTTTTTTGATGCATTTTTAACGTCAAAAAACGACATTATTACGCACCAACCTAATATCTTTACGAACAACTTCAACAAGGGACTGTCAATGTGAACTGGTTTATTTGTAACTAGGCTTTACCTACGCTGCTTTTATCCAAACCTGTCAACCTTTCTTGCATATTTGGCTGTTATAAATGTGCCAAGTTTATCATTATGAGACCTGACATCATGACGAGTACATTAGAAATCATATATTGGTACGCTAACGTCACTTTCTTGGCGCGTTATTATCTTTTCTTCTATGTGTTGTGTCACTTACTGATGTGTGCAGTCACGTCTCTCCGCAACTCCCTACCCCTTGCAACGCCAAGCAATATTTCCTCCTTTACTATCCCTACCAATCCAAGATATACCATCCACTTATACAACCTTATTTTGGTTGGGTATCAGCTGTTTTCCTCTGTTCCGTTGTGTTCAATATATACTCTTGAGTGTCAAATTATTCAAGCTGTCTTTTCACGCTATACAGTCCAAGAAATTTCAAATCTATCTTCTTATTCTAAATATAAATGCCATTTTCTTTACTATTTACTTAATATTCCCGCGTTGCTCCCATCTCCGGTTCATCGCATTCTCAGTATCTTTCTGTAGAACCACGTTTTTGCTGCCGAAAATGCATCTGTGAGAAAAATGTCTGACATTCACTGCTTTAGGGGAGGACTGTTATTACATAGCATTTCAGTATTCGTTAATTGTTAACGTTTTTTAGGCGTCTTTCTCTATTCCAATATGACTTTGGATTTCTGTGTTGCATTTTCCCTCCATGTCCTTCTCAGCATCCTTCCAGAGAAGCAACTCCATAAAACCTTATAGTATGAGATTCTCCATTGATTACTATATTATTCACTCCTTTGTGTTATAATACAAGTTACTAAGACAAAATACGAACTTTCTTTCTTAATTCAAAGTTGATCTATCATCAAAAGAAATGTGTCAAGATTTGTCTATAGATTGGTTCGTATTCAAAGTAAGCCCGTTCTATTTCCTCATGTCACTTGAATAACTCACTTGGTCCTTCACTAAACCGATTTAAGATTAGGTTGACATCTAGGATTTGCATTTACCTCTCAAGATGCTGTCCAGCCGCTGACGAATGAGCTTTATAGAAATCAAAGGCATAATCATGTCCAAACGAAGAATTTACTTGTCATGCGTCAGTGAAGGCAGTAATGAATTTCCGAGTTTAGAAGCTTTAACAAAGACAGACACGTCTCAGAAAACGCTGGAGTGGGGTCACTTCAACTGCTACGCCATTTCTCGGCTGGCCAGCCAAGCATTGGCTTTAGCGATCAGCCGTAATTTGTCTTGATTCGTCTCCTAGGGTTGTCCGTTTTTAGATCTTCCCAGGATCTCTAACTTGCCGCAATGGCACTGTCTTACGGACAGATAAATTTATCAAAACATCTGTTTTGTTTGGCACATCGATTCAGCTAAGCTGAGGCCGATTTTCTACATCATACAAAACAGAGGTTTCTAATACACGGGCTTTTTTTTAATAAATGTTTTCCTGATTTGCTTTAATCTCAGTCAGTCGGATAAGAATAAAATACAAAATCTCTCTGTATGGGAAAAGGTCATAATGCAGACTAAAATGATCCTCCTAAAAATCGTATTGTTTTCTTTTAACTTATATACCAAAAACGATTTTTTGAATTCTCACGATTCATCGTATATTAAATATATGATTAGAACATAAGGTATCTTTACACATATCACTTATTCGAGCGAGACAGAGTTGAATACATTGTTCTACACTTCCGACGTGATATTGAAGCTATTTTTTCTAGAATCTTTCTAGCAGAAGATCGCAATAGTATTATCAGACAGTTTCTTTATATGGAAACATTCGCTATTTATTACGATTGTCGCTTGAAATTGATTAACTCTCTCTGATAAAACAATTATTAAGGAAAATAGTTTTCTTAAGTTGAAAACCTGTTATGGCTCTTTCATCTATGGTCATGCTTCCTAACCATTTGTTCAAACATTTGTGGAATTTTTATGATCTCAAAATTTTCTCTTCGAGGTACATGTGCTCTGCATTTTAGATGTTGCTGCTATTGAAATTCCTCACGTGATATGTTGTCTGTCATTTGGTACAGATCGACAGTCATCGAGGCTCCAAGAAGGATGGTCCCCGTTAAAGGCAACAGGCTTCGTTATCTGGAGGCCATTTTTAATCAGTGATATGAGAAAGCGGTTATAAAAGTGTAAAAACGTTGACAGTTTAGATAGTTCTGAACGTGTTTATACACATTCATGACATCCACATGAAAGTCCAAATCTGATGAATATTTAAGTACGTGATTCTAGGTTTTGAAGCAACCATCGGTGCTGGGCGAAATTACTGCTAGCACAAGCTAATCTATGTTCCAGCATAGATAAGTATTAAATTGTCAACATTTAAAATTAAGATCCGATATTTTGGCAATCTTTAACATTCATGCCCACAAATAAACGCAGTTTCTTATGAGACGGCCGTCCTGGGTATGACGATAAACTACATCCGCGTCCTGGATAAGACGATAAACTACGTCCAACAGCAAGGCCTCTGATCAGGAGGTTTTGAGGAACGTGGAAACACCTCGTAATTGCTGGTGTTCCCAGATCCACCCGGACCCGGGGTGGTAGCAAATGTTAGGGTTCCAGCTATTGAGAAATAGTTAACCCCGAAGCTGGGATAAAAACAATATAAAAGTGTAAAAATACGTTTTAATACCAGAAATACTTTGTAAAATATTATTACCAGAAATAAATTTTTGAAGACAAAAAACCGGAAATAGATTTTTGACAAAAGAAATATTACCTGAAAAAAAGTTATCGGCATTAAATGACCCATTTAGGTTTGATATGCCGTAAAACAAAACAAACCAATCCAATTCATGAAACGGTTACTGTTTTAACTACCTTCATTTCTCTCCAATGTTTATTGTTTTAAAAAGCGGTGATTAGGATTGTAATAAAACGCTATATTTATTGGATTGTTGGTTTACAGGAATAAATTTATATTCACAATATTATAAGAACATGTATTAAACAGATTGTAATGACCTAATTACGTGTATAGTGTCGTTTCATAGTCCCAGTAAACGGAAATAGCTCACTCAAAGAGGAGAGTAAGGACACAAGGGGAGACCACTCTTGATTATTCATAATACTGATGTCATGGAATATTAATCATTCATCATTTTTTAAAGAAATAAATATAAAAAACAATCTTTATTAACATTTTTATTTAATAAATTTATTCAAGTATTAAAATATGTTTACTAACTATAAGGACATCCTTATTATTTACCCTTTTTTTAGGTTTGAATCGATTACCAATTAGCAGTTGGTTCGTAAAAAATTCCAATAAAATAAAATGAATAAAAAGTGTAAATAAACAATATAATAAACAGAATAGTATTTATCATCTTTGTTGTTAATTCTTAAGAACAAATAAATGTATAAATTCACTTTCATATGTTTAAGTTTATTACAATTCTAATCATCGCTTTTGAAAACAATAAACGTTGGCGAGGAGGTAAGTCAGTTAAAATAAAAGCAGTATCATGTTCAGACACAAAGGTTAATGTTTTCTGATATTTATTTTCTGATTGATTTTCTAGGATTAATATTCAGTCTCGTGTAGTCAAATTTGTTACTGTTCTGTCAGCGTTTGAACTGCTGTGTCCATCAATCTTCTTCAGGGATTTGTTGATCCGAATTCACTGAATTTCGAAAGGACACTTTATCTAATTTGATTGTTTCCATTTCACTATATATGTGTAGGAACATTTAGCCTTGTACAGATTCTTACTAATACTAAGATATTACACACCTAGTTTCTAATGTTCTAACAAGCCTAGGGATTAACAACATAATTACTAGGGCACCAAATTTATGTAACACCGCCTTAGTCTAGTAGTCTGCTGCCTTGGAGACAACAGTCGATGTGTTGTGAGAGTAATAATAAGGATAAGATCATTATTCCAAATTTAAGTAATAGAAATACCACGACACTATTGTCATTTGGTTAATTGTTGTATATGATATAAATAATTGTTGTGTCGATATTTTAAATGCAATATGAATTCAGATTGCAGCCGATTATAATATCTATCATTTTTATTATCTACTTATTATTTATTATCTGTTAATTTTTTATTATTAATCTCTACTTATTATCCATTAATTTTTTATTATCTATTTTTTATAATCAATTATTTTTATTATCTATTTATATTTATCTATTCATATTATTATACATCTGTTTATATTATTATATATCTATATTTTATTATCTATTCATTTTATTTTTGTTATCTATCCATTGCTTTAATATATATTAATTCTTTATTATATATTTTTATTGTCTATTAATTTCTATTTATCTATCAATATTTCTTATATATTATTTTTATTATCAATTTATTTTATTACACATTAGTTTTTTTAGTAATCGATGTTTTATTATGCCTCTTTTTATAATCTTTTATTCGTATTATCAATCTATTTTCTATTACATCTTTGGAAAGAAAATGGATTGTCTTTACGGATTTTAACTCAGCGTTTTCTTTCTGTTAGATTGGTTGCCAACGAAAGCTAGAAAATCCCGTTTTTTTGAGATTGACCCCATTTGGAAGGAGAAGAGAGATGCCTTTTCCGTCAACGTTTACTCTAAAATTAAGGTGACATTCTAAGCCGTTAATTGATATTTTGATGCTGTATATCTTCAGAATTCAGGAGAACAAATTCTCCGCATATCCCTTTTCGTCATCATCTGTTAATCATTAAACATAGGAGACGAGAAAGAAGTGATTTGCCGTTGCCTTCTCTATGGAATTCAGTTTTCGTTCTCTTAAACTGTTAATCGCCAGGGAATTCAGAACTGAACCGTTTATTCACTCTTATCCGAACTGAACCCTTTATTCACTCTTATCCGAACTGAACCCTTTATTCACTCTTATTCTAATTGAAGCCTTTATTCATTCTTATCCGAAATGAACCCTTTATTCATTCTTATCCGAATTGAACCCTTTATTCACTCTTATCCGAATTGAACACTTTATTCACTCTTATCCGAATTGAACTCTTTATTCACTCTTATCCAAACTGAACTGTTTATTCACTCTTATCCGAATTGAACCATTCATACACTCTTATCCGAACTGAACCCTTTATTCACTCTTATGCGAACTGAAGCCTTTATTCATTCTTATCCGAACTCAACCCTTTATTCATTCTTATCCGAATTGAACCCTTAATTCTCTCTTATCCGAAGTGAACCCTTTATTCACTCTTATCCGAACTGAACACTTTATTCATTCTTATCCGAATTGAACCCTTTATTCACTCTTATCCGAATTGACCCCTTTATTCACTCTTATCCGAACTGAACTGTTTATTCACTCTTATCCGAACTGAACACTTTATTCATTTTTATCCGAATTGAACCCTTTATTCACTCTTATCCGAACTGAACCCTTTATTCATTCTTATTCGAACTGAACCCTTTATTCATTCTTATTCGAATTGAACCCTTTATTCACTCTTATCCGAACTGAACCCTTTATTCACTCTTATCCGAAGTGAGCCCTTTATTCACTTTTATCCGAACTGAACACTTTTTTTATTCTTATCCGAACTGAACCCTTTATTCATTCTTATCCGAATTGAACCCTTTATTCACTCTTATCCGAACTGAACCCTTTAATCATTCTTATCCGAACTGAACCCTTTATTCATTCTTATACGAACTGAACCCTTTATTCATTCTTATCTGAATTGAACCCTTTATTCACTCTTATCCGAATTGAACACTGTATTCATTCTTATCCGAACTGAACCCTTTATTCACTCTTATCCGAACAGAACCCTTTATTCACTCTTATCCGAACTGAACTGTTTATTCACTCTTATCCGAACTGAACTGTTTATTCATTCTTATCGGAATTGAACCATTTATTCACACTTATCCGAACTGAACTGTTTATTCACTCTTATCCGAATTGAACTGTTTATTCACTCTTATCCGAATCGAACCCTTTTATTCACTCTTATCCGAACTGAACCCTTTATTTAATTCCCTGTAGGTTACACTAATCGTTATACATATTATGATATCCCGAAGGGACAACAGCCGAAACATTGTGATAACAAAAACAAAGCTGAGGTAAATAGTCCGCATTTAAATAGTGTAAATAATGATAACATCTCATCCTATGAATTCAGAGAGAAATCTTATATCCTGGTGTTTTAGAGAAATATCAACTGACTCTTTCATGTCCTTTTTTATTCTATTTTCATTAAGTTTTCGTTGTTGTTCAAATGCTATTCCCACGGGATTCTCGGTATATTTCTGTAGAAACATACCTTGTTGCTTCAAGTGTTCTACTCTGCTGTGAAGAAATTATTCTGTATCCACTACCATATAAAGTTTTTAGTTCCATGGTTTGTTTAGCTTCTGGAGATATCTCAGGTTTTTCAAATGCGACTTCGGATTTCATTGCCAAAATTTCCATCGTCTGATTAAATACATCTAGATGGTTATTTTTTTTCTAATTTCTTCGATCTGACGTCTCCATTTCCTAGTTCAAATATTCGTCTATTCTGCTTATTAAAGACCATATATTTTGACTTCTTACAATTTATGACTAACTATTATTGTCCGCTTTCATTTTATATTTTGTCTAGCAGTTCATACAGATTTCCTCTTTTGTCTTCCATCAACGCGGTGTATTGAAGACGAGTTTTATTTTCAGTTTAAAGAAATGCCAATACATAAGATTTAAAATTACCATCCATATTTATAATTCATAAAAATATTATCCTTACATGAATTATTATTATTGTTAACCCACTGTATCGATCAGCCTTGACATTGTTAATTTCCCTCAAAAAGCAAGCTTTAAAGATAAAATATTTGTCTTAATAAAAGTTTAAATGAAAATCGAGATTAATAAATGTAGAAGTGTTGGCCTGTCATCATGGAATATCTAAAAGAAAATATAAATGATTTAAACTTCAGTTTTGATGACATATTACAAACATTATTTTAAAGATATCGTCATTTTGCAAAGAAATATCAATTGCATTCACAGCGTCACCAGATAAATATCAAGAAAAACCTAACTGCTATTTGAAGAAAATACATGCTATATCTAAAATAGCAAATATAAGTAAAGGGATAGATATGAAATATTTTATCCTTCAAAATGTATTATTCAATTGTAATCATATGTCGACAAGTTTTGCTGGAAGGGAGATTGAAACTGCTGTTAAAACTATGAAAGAAAACTACTACATGGAGAAATTGATATATCTGTATTTGTTAGCTACTTCCGGTTCCTTCCTTCTTTTCTTCTGCCAATCTTATGTATTTATCAAGCAAGCTAGCTATGTTAGTCTTTTACTCTTCGATCGTTACATCATTTGTTCCTATCTATCTAGCACGGTCTGTTCATTATCTATCTATCTATCTATCTATCTATCTATCTATTGTGATAATTTGATCTTATCCTCTGTGTCTTTTCCAGTCAATTCCTTTCTATCTATCTATCTATCTATCTATCTATCTATCTATCTATCTATCTATCTGTCTATTGTTATAATTTGATCTTATCCTCTGTGTCTTTTCCAGTCAATTCCTTTCTATCTATCTATCTATCTATCTATCTATCTATCTATCTATCTATCTATCTATCTATCTGTCTATTGTTATAATTTGATCTTATCCTCTGTGTCTTTTCCAGTCAATTCCTTTCTATCTATCTATCTATTGTGATAATATGATCTTATTCTCTCTGTGTCTTTTCCTGCCATTTCCCTTCTTTCCTATCTATCTATCTATCTATCTATCTATCTATCTATCTATCTATCTATATCTATCTATCTCTATCTGTCTATTGTTATAATTTGATCTTATCCTCTGTGTCTTTTCCAGTCAATTCCTTTCTATCTATCTATCTATCTATCTAACTATCTATCTATCTATCTATCTATCTATCTATCTATCTATCTATCTATCTATTGTGATAATTTGATCTTATTCTCTCTGTGTCTTTTCCTGCAATTTCCCTTCTTTCCTATCTATCTATCTATCTATCTATCTATCTATCTATCTATCTATCTATCTATCTATCTATCTAATGCTTCACCAGTACATTCCTTTCTTATTTACCATCTCCTATTTTTGTCCGTTTCACTCTCTCATTAGTTAAATTGTCGAAAAGAATAAGTGGTTGTGAACCTAACTGGAAGAAATAGGAATAAAATAATTAAATATTACCAGTCTTCCGAAAGAAGAACACTACTTTTAAAATCAACATTACAAAACTTGTTTTTTTTTCCATCGAGTTCGAGAACCAATCACAAGAAAACACGCATCTGTCTAACTTTAAAAGTTTAGTTTCAAACATATATACCTTTATGATTCCCCAATCCTTCTACTGGAACCCGATATATTATTTCCAAAAATATTAAAACCTTATTAAAGGTTATTCTAGTTGTTCTGTTCTGAGAGTCTATTTTGTTAAAGATCTATCGAAGAGAGTGATTATGCAAACATGTATCATTAAGTAAACACCTCCCTCACAAGAATTCATTCCACTCGAGTTGTCTTTATGGGAACATCCCAAAGGTAGATTTCATCGACAAAATCTTTGATAGCAATGATCCATGAAAAGAAATGAATAATAAAAACTGGCCTAGAACGAGAACGACGATGCATACAAATGTCGAGTGTTTAGCTGCGCTTAAACGACAGCAGGCAACAGAACAAACGCTTGCAAATTATAACAACCGTAATAAATATTGTATTAATTTCACTAACTCTGTACATATTTTTGTAACGACTTTCTCTCGCCAGTTTTCAACAAAATTGACAGATATATACACACAAACGAAGATGCATATACCGGATGTAACAGTATAATTGTCCCAATCTGAGGATACCTCTTCCTGTTGAAATCACCTAATCCAGTTTTCCTCTCTACTGTTTCCTCTTTTTAAAACTTATTCACCGTTCCTTTGATAGTTTTGAAGATGGAAGCAGACTATGAATGCTGGTACTATTACTGAAGACATGAATAATCTTTGTTTGTCTCAGCATTGCTCATTTCGGAAGACATAGTGGGACTGACACAAAACGATTTAAAACTTTTCTATTTCTAGTTGAAGAACTCAAAAGATTGTTCTGTTATTCTTACGACAAATGGTATCCTGGTGTCCTTGCCGTCTTCTGTAAAAAACTGGAAAGAAATAAACTAAATGAGTCTAGAGGTTTTTAGGTATTAAATATTTTGTTGCATGGATAATAATGCTGTTACAAAATTTATAGAATTTTGCTGTTAAAAAGTTTACTAATTCCATTACTGTAAAATTCTTTTTACTTTGATTCGAAGAACTCACAAATGTCAGTTTTAATCTCCTCGTGTGTTACAAAAGCTTTTTCTTCCAAATGATTATGTCAGCTACAAAACAAATGGTAGTCTGAAGGAACAAGATCGGGAGAATAAGGTAGATGATGAATTTTCTCCCAACCAAGTTCTTCGATCTTTTGTGACGTGATTATTGCTGTGTGGGGTCGCCCATTGTCCTGATGAAACATCTCCAGTTTTCAAATCACTAGAGCGGGTCTTTTTTTCCTCAAAGCTTGGTTCAAATGCTCTAATTGCTGACAGTATATTTGAGCATTAATTGTTGCAATAGGTGGTAAGAATTCAAAGTGGATTATTACTTGGCGATCCCATCAGATTCAAAGAAGAACCTTTTGCCCATGAAGTTCCCTTCTCGGCTGTGGCTGAGGTCCTTCTCCTTTACCAAGCCACTGTCTACGACACTTAACATTTCGATAAAAGGTACACTTTTCGTCGCCAGTCACAAGTCTATCCAAAAAAGGTGAAACAAGTTGACGAGAATGGAGAGAAGAGCAGATGTCAACTCGGGATTTGAGGTTGTTTTCAGACAATTCATGAGACATCAATTTTCCAAGTTTAGGAACTTTTCCAAGTTGTTTAAGATGACGATGAACAGTTGTAAGGTTTGAACTGAGAACCACTGTCAATTCCTCAACTGATAAAGCAGGATTTTCTTCAAGGGCTGCTTCAAGAAGCTTTTCATCAAACTCAACTGGACGTCCGGTTCTATCTTCATCTTCAAGTGTGAAATCTCTACCTCTGAATTTTGCAAACCATCTTCTACATCTTTCATCCACACATTTCCCTCCAGGAACTGAGTGAATGTTTCTAGCCGCTTCGGCTGCTGAGTTTCCTTTCTTGAACTCATAAAGCATTATGCGTCTCAAATGTTTCTTGGGTACTTCGATGTTAGCAGGGTTTTAATCAAGCAAAATTTAATTTTATTGTTCACTGAAATAAGATTTGATCAGGTTAAATGCATCTAAACATAATAATAATGTCCAGCTCCATCAGATATTATAAAATACTCTTTAAATTTCGTTCATTTAACAAAAATATAAAATTCGGAGAGAACTTATGGGATAACCATATATGTATATATATATATATATATATATATATATATATATATATATATATATATGAAAATTACTCCGAATTAATCACTAGAGAGACAATATTTATGAATTTATATATATATATATATATATATATATATATATATATATATATATATTCTTGCATTCCATCTCAAGACCGATGCATAGAAGTTGAAGAGTTCTGTACAAATGACATATTTCTTCGAAGTTGGGATAAGAATGATCTGAAAGAAAACATCAACGTCCTCTCCAAAGTCGTTCAAAAATTGGGATTCGGAGTAAAGCATTCTGAAAGAGAAACGATGTCACTATACTGAATCTATCATAAAAATTCACGATGTGGAATTAGTAAATGCTAGTTAGATGTCGGGCATGCTCTCAAACTAGACCACAATTATCTAAACTGTTGAAAACTGTATACAATCGCTTTCTCAAATCAAATGCCAAAAATGTTTTCGAGCGTGTGAATTGTGTTGGGTTCTGTCAGGGACATAGTTCTCTTAATATCGTGAACTGGGACAAGATAATCACACAAAAAAGAACGTTCCAAATAATATAAACCATATCGATGATTTCAAAAACAGCAGCAGCTAAAATGGATAGTAGGTGTAAGCCGAAAAGAGAATACACACATAGTCAAGATACTGACGTTCCACACTACTTCAAACAAAAAGTTAGGAATGAACCCTCCGTCAATACTGGAAAGAACGATAACAGCTACTGGACTTGAGAAATTTGTTTTCCTTAAAAAATGTTTTAGGACAAAGATTTTGTGAATTTTAACGGTCAATGAATATCGAAGGATACTAATACGAAAAAGGCTTATATTACCGTTACCATATATATCTATATTGAGTAGTTTTTCCTTATAGATAGACCGCGCGCACCCACACACACTCTCACACACACTCTCACACACACATACGTATGCGGATCTGACAACTTAGCCAATTGATTCAGTCATGAATTTTGTGCGATGATCTTAATTGGTACTTAAGATCCGCAATTGATTTGGAAAGAATGCCGTATATAGAGCAAGAGTAAGGATTGTGATATCAGGTCACTGTTAGAGTGGATGACCTTTTAGATCTTGCTCGCGCTTCTTGAAGACGATTCACACTAGCATATTGAAAACCGCTGAGTTCACTAAAACACGTTGATCTCCAGTCTACCAGCTCCAAGGCTATAAAGGATAAGAACGAAGGAATCAGGCTAAACCGACAGAAAACCCATGCAAATGATTTGTTTAAATTGCTGACGGCTTATGCAGAGCCATCCACACTTTTCTGATCTATTGATACACTAAGCCGAAACAAATATATATATACACTAGAAACATCTGACAAAAGTTTTATAAATGAGGATCACACCTTTCAGTAGATTAACAGTATTTTAATGCATACATTATATTTCACGAGCGACGTGATTTCGTCGTTAATTGCATTAATATTGCTGATTAATTCTATGTATGATTATTTCTTGATATATAAAATATATGCTGCCTAATATTATATGTTTACAAAAAACAATTTATCCCGCGGTATGAAATTCCTGAGAAAAGAACTACTAAGACATATTAATTGAACTATATACTTAGTTCATGCCATGTCAACTGAAAAACACTTGTAAAAAAAGAATTCGTGGCTTTACCATATTACAAAGTTCATATAAAAATTCTCACTTAAAATTGTTAACTTTAGCGTTGTGAATCGCACGTTCCGATATTGTATAATTGTTAATAAATAGCACATTCTTAAAAAAAACCCAAAAAACATCTTTCGGTCTACAAACAATTATTTCGTCTTCAAGTTTTAACTTTAAAGGAAAAAAATGACAGCCTGAGGATGGAGACATGGTCTTCAAAAGTACTCGTTTAACATAAAAATATACACTAGAAACATCTGACAACAGTTTTATAAATGAGGATCACATTATTCAATGGATTAACAGTATTTTAATGCATACATTATGTTCTACTAGCCATTAATCGCATTAATATTGCTGATTGATTCTATGTATGATTATTTCTTTATGTATAATCTATCTATCTATCTATCCATATATATATATATATATATATATATATATATATATATATGGATGTAGTTTATTTTTTACAATATTTTTAACATTTTTTCCAACTGTATGATATTGGTAAATAAACGTTCCCATCAATAGGAACTTTATGCCAGCACGAACAATACTATGTTTAATTTATCGATAAACAGCAGATAAACATGTCAAAAACAATTAGAAAGCTTGAAATGTTAAAGAAAAAAAATCAACTAATGAATTTCGTTGGCTTTTAATCAAAAGTACGTAAACGAAAATAACTGCACAAATACATGTGTGTGTGTGTGTTATATTCGTTATGAATAGAATATAGGATGGCGATATCGGTAGAAAATTAGCAATGTGACAATATGGACTTTGATATATGCAAACGTAATTTTATTCTCTAATAAAAATCGGTTAAAATTTAGACCAAAATTCAGTGACTATCTGTTTGGATGGGACATTTGCACATCTATTTAATATACCAAACCGTAATAAAATAAATAAAATCCTACTGTTAACATCTTCTTGTTTTTTTTCTTTCCTTTTTGCCTACTTCTGCCATCAGCAATCCGATTTGCCCTTTGTCCTTTGTCTCCCACGTACACCAAACCATTCGTCTGACATTTCCATCAAGCCAAAGGGAGGAATCTTCGATCGTACGCTCCTACAGCCTACGCTCGTTTCTAAACTATATACCCCTGCACCTAACACTCCTGACATTCAATGTTATTTCACTTCTCTTCTGCTTGAAAGAAAAGTCCTACTATTAATTAATAAATGACATTAACTATTCTGTGTTGCTTTAAAAACCATAGCTACTGCAATCCGCCAATAATATGCATAGGACTCAGATTTACATTGGAATGTCGAGTAAATGCAACCATTGAAGGCTGTGAAGTTGTACTCAACACTTCCGACTTGGCGCCGTCTTGTCATCTGAATTTTAAGATGAAGTATTTTCATTATAAACTAGCGAGACCCGAGAATAAGGTCAGATTTGGATGGAGCACGTCTTAAGAAGATATATTTTCCCGCGAAAGGACAATGGTGCACTTAATTGAATTTTAGCTAAAAGTTTTGTTTTTTTTACGTGAGAGAGAGAGAGAGAGAGAGAGAGAGATAGAGAGAGAGAGTTTGTGTGAGTGAGTGCGAGAAAGAGAGAGAAAGAATCCATGAGACTTGTTAATTATCTGAAGATATCTAAAGATAAGACTAGAGAGGGAGCGAGAGAGAGAGAGGGAGGGAGGGAAGGAGAGAGGGTCCATGAGACTTTTTAATTATCTGAAGGTATGTGTAACATGCACATATTTCTTTGTGGATGTCCTTGTGAGGCAACGTAAAAAAAAAGAAGATATTTCTTCCTTAATGCAAGAAAGACATGGATTTATTTGCGTCAATCCGTTGCCGTTTTGTAGCTGTAAACGCACGCAAGGAGAGTCCATTTCAAAATGTGAAGAGAAAATCTAGTCAAGTTTAGCTTATAAAAATAACAGCATTTAATGCTTCAGAAATATAATATATTATTTGGAGTAATTATTATTTTGTATTTAATAAATCCACACAAAAGAAGGTTCGAGAGTCACCAAACATTGAGCGTTACTGTTAAAATTCTAATAATAAATGAGATGTGTCATGTGAATGAAGCTAAAGATCAGCTGGATTAGAGGGATAGATAAATATTGACTCCAGACTTGCTGTGGTTAAGATTGTATTTTTCGACTTCCGAAAAGTAACAGTTCTTATACAAAAAAACAAAACAAAAACAAAACAAAACAAAAACAAAACAAAAAAACAAAAAAAATCTAAGAACACTCGTTATACATGTAGAATATAAAGGGAAAAGAAGTGATTTGACAATGTATAAGTACCAGTGAGGATCTTGGTTGTAAAAGTCTAAACTGGTAGACATAAATCATGAGACATATCTGAAGGGAATTGCCGAATGACGAGCAATGGGCTTACGACCTTGTGTCTGTAGAGGGGACCTCCTCCTTGTCTACATACTTAATGCCTTTCACTCTTCGCTTCCTATTTTTCAAATTTTGCTTCAATTCTTTTTCACTCTTCATTTTTTTCATTCTGACATTATGTTTACTTGCAGTATTGCATTCAATCTTCGCCTCCTTTCATTCTTTCTTTCTTTCTTTCATTCTTTCTTTCTTTCTTTCTTTCTTTCTTTCTTTCACTCTTCATATACCTTTCTTTCACATTTCATTTCATTTCTTTTTTCTGTTTAAGTTTTATTTTTTAGGCATGACTTCATTTATTTCCCTCTTGTTTGTTTGTTTGTTTGTGTGTTTCTTTCTTTCTTTCCTTCCTTCTTTCTTTCTTTCTTTCTTTCTTTCACGCTTCACTACCTTTCTTTCACATTTCATTTCATTTCTTTTTTCTGTTTAAGCTTTATTTTTTAGGCATGACTTCATTTATTTTCCCTCTTGTCTGTTTGTTTGTTTCTTTCTTTGTTTCTTTCTTTCTGCTTACACGGAAACGAATCGCCAGAATTTCCTTCGTGTTCCAAATATAAGGCGAATATTCCTCTTAGCCTTTTGTCCCCCAAAGAACCGTTAGTTTTTTGAACAGTTTACAATGCGGATGCTTCATCTGAAACTACATATTTAACCTCATCAAGTTCAGAGTCATATAACCTCCTTACTTAGATAATCCTTAATTATTTACCAATTACAACTTTGGGCGGGAGTAGAATATGTCAACCTTCACAATATTACTTAAACAATTTGAAACTCTATCAAGTCTAAAATATGTGTAATAACAAGCTCTGTCCCAGATATGGCAGCAATATTGCATTTGATTTTTGTAAAGATAAACAATATCAGAGAAGTAACCGGTATTTCCAAGAGCGATAGAATGAACCGACCATGTCTGGAATAAATGTAATGTCCGATGATGATTAATAAGATCTTATTAGTAGATTTTAGAAATTTTTTTTCCACCACTGAGTTTATTGAAAATTTCTTCAGGGCTAGTGGGGATCTTGCAAGGCAGCGTTTAACTCTGTGGAAAAATCTGCGCATACTCGTATTTGATTGGACTTCTTTTTTACATAGACCGTAGGTGCGGCCCACTCGCTGAAATCTGTTTTTACCAGAATACCTGCTTGTTCGAGTCTATTTAACTCTTTATTGATTTGCTCTAGAGCAGCGAAAGGGACATTCCGTTTCTTTTTGAATACCGGTTGTACACCGTCCTTCACCTTGAACTTAGCTTTCATTTTAGTACATTTCCCAAGGCCGCCAGAAAAAAAAAACTGGGGAAATTGTTGTTTGAGTTCCTTTTTTAGATTTACCAAATTGGACGTTGTACTTTGTATCTTGCGACAAAATGTACTCATTGGGCAATCCCAAAGATTGAATTTTTCTATCCAATCAGTTCCAAATAAGTTGTCTGAAGTTTTTAATACGTAGGCTTTGGGCTTTTGGGTAACTTCATTTAGTCTTACTGTAAGTATTACCTCGCCTAAAAATGTTAATATTTTCGCCAGTTACGGATTTTGCTGTTTTATCCGTTTTTAATAAGGTCGGTTTGTTCAATTTTCGCCAAGTAAACCAGTTAATGGTTGAAATATCAGAACCCGAGTCAGGCTGGAATTTAATGGACTTATTGAAAATATCCACTGTTACATATTTTCTTAAATTCCTATCGACAATATTGTCAGATTGATCTTGCCTAATTTTATTTTTGGGTTTTCTCGTTCTGTTGGCGTACCAGCACGAAGTTAAAGTATGCCCACTTTTATTGCAATTTTTGCAATATTTTTTGTCCTTAACTGGACAGAATTTAATCCAATGCCATTTAACACAATGGTAACATGGTCCGGCCGGTTTCTTTAACTTATTTGAGTTTTGGTTACTGCGTAATTTAGGACATGAGATTTGCCTTTTGTCTTTTTGAGGGGAATAGGAGGTAGACTTACTTCTGATTTTATTAATCTGAGTGACACCTGATTCCTCGATAGTGTTTGAGTCACGCTTTACAGATATTACTCTTTGACAGTCCTCTGACAGTTTCTGGAGAGTCAATCCTTGTTCGTTCTCAAGCTTGGTCAGTACCCGTCGTCTGACTTCAGCGTCTTCTGCAGATAGTAGACCTTGTGCGAAAATTAAGCATTTAAAATCATCGGCAGTCAGTTCGGCTAGTTTAAAATCATTACATAGCTTGTTCACCGATGCTGCAACCGTTATAAAATCTTGCTGGTTGTCTTTGACTGTGTTCAGGCATTTCCAACGTTTGTGAAACAAGGCTGTGTTAGGCCCGAATAGTCCCGATAGGAGCTTAATAGACTCTGAAAAATCCAAGTCAGTCGTTTTCTTGGGTAGTATGAAGTCTACGAACCTACTATGTTCTGTAGTTCCCAGTTTTCTCAATAGAAGACATACCTTTCTTTTTACTGGGTCATTGTTCACAGTCTACGTTGAAAATATCTTCGTAGCGCCTGTAAAAAGCCTCGAACTTTTTGTCGTTCTCTGGCACGTATTCAAAGGTTTCCATTGAATTGTAGATTGTACTCTGGGAAAATATTGTATCTTTTTCAGAGTTTGAGCCTTTTAATGCATTTACGAGTAATTCTTTAAGTTGTTTCGGTTGTAGTTCAGCATTCTGAAGCGTAATTTGTTGGAATTCCATTTGTTGTTTATGTAATTCCAAAAATAGTTGTGGTTGTCTTTCTTCTGATTTTTGTTGCTGGTCCAAATTTAGTTTTAACATTTGGGCAACAACTTTTTGCAAATCTTCCATATTTAAAAATGACAGCGCTTTTTTTGTTGCTTTGAAACACGTGTACTAAGAGGAGGTACACAAAAAAATCTTGATAGATTTGTTCCTTATTTTTCTTTTACAGAAAAAAAAAATTATGGACGGACAATGGTTAAACTAAACTAATTATGTGTGTTTAGCTTTTTTTCCGTGGTTCCGTTAATTTTAACGTAATTGAATAATTTTTCACCACACTTATGTATTTTTTTGTTTTATAGAGGTACAAAAAGAAAACTCACCTCAGTGAATTTGAGGGGAGAATAATTTTATGCATTCAACTCAGTTACATAAAAAATTTTCGATAGTTTTTTCCGAAAACTTCAGTACAATGGTAATACTTGATCTTGTGTTGTCAGTTTCTTTTTTACGAACAACTGTTTTTTTTTCTGTGTGTGTCGGTGTGTAGAAATCGTTCTCGTATTGGACAGACTTTAATATTCCGTAGATGTCGAATCGCTAGTTTGTCAATGGCGTTTGGTATTGGAATATATGTAGACGCTGGGTGTTTAGCTTTTAATTCGCTAATGTATTAATACCAGCTTAATTTCACGTTCAACACTGCTGTGCGAACGCGTGGAGTTTGTGTATTTTTCGAGTACTGTCGCTATAGTTACGGTGAGAACGAAATTCTCGAATCTTCTCTGTCGCCACTGTTGTGGGACTGGCAAGATATTGCGGTTTTTCGACGTGAATGCGTTTCTAGAATTCTTCGTCGACCCAGATGTGGGATTGGTAAGGTATTTAGGTTTCGCCATGAGTGCGTTTCTAGAATCCTTCGTCGCCACTGATGTGGGTGCCAAAGTTGGGCCCACAGAAGTAAAACACGGAACACGGATTAGATGTAAGAAAGATATATTAACAACAGGTTACAGAGATAGTGTAAGCAGAGCTTACTATAAGTTAGTGTCCAACTGGTAGTCGTACGAGACTCTATGTGTCACTCTTTATCACTCTCCTGTAGAGTGCTATGTCGCCTACTTAATATAGGCCTGGAAGAGCCTGTTGTGTAGGTAATTTCCGGTCTCACAATAATATTTTATTTATTTACTTGAATATTTATTATGGCAAATTATGTATATTTAATATTGAAAAATAAAGTCATTAAAATCGAAATTATTTTATTTAAATTGTCAATTTAAGATTGTTCATTTTATTTACTTCATATTCTATTGAGTTTTTTTTATTTCTTTGATATTCTTTTACGTTTTTTTTATTTTTCATCTTATTTCCTTAACATTCTATGAAGCTTATTCATTTTATTTCCCTCACATTCGAGGAAGACTTTTCATGTTATTTGCTTCACATTCTATTAAGGGTTTTCATCTCATTTCCTTAACATTCTATGAAGACTTTTCATTTCCTTCACATTCTATTAAGGTTTCTCATTTTATTTCCTTCACATTCTAATAAGGGTTTTCATCTCATTTACTTAACATTCTATGAAGACTTTTCATTTCCTTCACATTCTATTAAAGGTTTTCATTTCCTTTCCTTCACATTCTAATAAGGGTTTTCGTCTCATTTCCTTAACATTCTATGAAGACTTTTCATTTCCTTCACATTCTATTAAGGTTTCTCATTTTATTTCCTTCTCATTCTAATAAGGGTTTTCATCTCATTTTCTTAACATTCTATGAAGACTTTTCATTTCCTTCACATTCTATTAAGGGTTTTCATTTCCTTTCCTTCACATTCTAATAAGGGTTTTCGTCTCATTTCTTTAACATTCTATGAAGACTTTTCAATTCATTTCTTTCACATTATTAAGGCTTTTCATTTTATTTCCTTCACATTCTAATAAGGGTTTTCATTTCATTTTCTTCAAATTCTATGAAGACTTTTCATTTTATTTCTTTCACATAAAATATCGTTAATATGTACACAACGCCATTTCCCTGTTATACGTGATACACATATTACAAATCTTGAAAGTTTATTTATGGATACTTTAACCCTTCCAAATTTAGACGTGAAGAAAAATCTTTTGATATAAATGAGGGTCAAATCCCGATACAAATAGGTCTGACTAAATCGGGAAAATATACATTGGTGCAATTAACTGACACTTATGTTTAAATATTGTTTATTTTATCTAATATAATTTTTATTTTTTAAATTAGAAACATTGGGAAGAAAATAATAAAAAATGGAATCTCTTTACTCAAAGTAATATAACATTTCTTGATTTCTCTAATGAAATATTTAAACAGAATAAGAAAATATATGAAAAAAATGATATTTGTTTTTCATTTAAAAAAGAGTAACAGAAGATTAGAAGATTTTCAATTTAAAGTCTTCCAAATGTATTTTCTTTATTTAACAAAAGATGAAAAAGCCTAGTACGTATTTTAAGAATGTAGAAAGTAACAATAAATACTAAATGAAAATGTAAATTAAACTTTCTTCAACCAGCGTCACGAAAAGTCAGCCATTGCAGCAAATAAATAAATAAATCCTTAATATTTTTTTCTAGAAAGGAAAATACAATTTAACCCACTCAGTTTCTGTAAGTCAATCACTCGCTGAATCATGTTTTGTGTTTTTGAATCATTCACGTTTTCTTTACTGACTTTTCAAATGATAAGCGCAGTGATGTTGAGATTCAGTTCAAGCTTCACATCCATTGCAACGTTTACATTGTCATCTTTGCTTTTTTTTTCTCACTTTCCATAAACATTTTTTTTTACATTCATTGTGTCCTTTGATTTTAATTTCCATTCACCGTTATTTATTTGGTTCACTTTTTCTTTCTTTCTTTCTTTCTTTCTTTCTTTCTTTCTTTCTTTCTTTGCTGCTTTTTATTATTTTAATCTGCACTTTGTTTTTTCTATTCATTCTTTGCTTCCTATTTTTATTTCAAATTTTGCTTCAATTCCTTTCTACTTTTCCTCTTTTCATCATTTTTGCTTGTTATATTGTTTTCAATCTTCGCCTTCTTTCTTTCTTTCTTTCTTTTTCTTGCTTTCTTTCTTTCTTTGCTGCTTTTTATCATTTTAATCTGCACTTTGTTTTTTCTATTCATTCTTTGCTTCCTATTTTTATTTCAAATTTTGCTTCAATTCCTTTCTACTTTTCCTCTTTTCATCATTTTTGCTTGTTATATTGTTTTCAATCTTCGCCTTCTTTCTTTCTTTCTTTCTTTTTCTTGCTTTCTTTCTTTCTTTGCTGCTTTTTATCATTTTAATCTGCACTTTGTTTTTTCTATTCATTCTTTGCTTCCTATTTTTATTTCAAATTTTGCTTCAATTCCTTTCTACTTTTCCTCTTTTCATCATTTTTGCTTGTTATATTGTTTTCAATCTTCGCCTTCTTTCTTTCTTTCTTTCTTTTTCTTGCTTTCTTTCTTTCTTTGCTGCTTTTTATCATTTTAATCTGCACTTTGTTTTTTCTATTCATTCTTTGCTTCCTATTTTTATTTCAAATTTTGCTTCAATTCCTTTCTACTTTTCCTCTTTTCATCATTTTTGCTTGTTATATTGTTTTCAATCTTCGCCTTCTTTCTTTCTTTCTTTCTTTTTCTTGCTTTCTTTCTTTCTTTGCTGCTTTTTATTATTTTAATCTGCACTTTGTTTTTTCTATTCATTCTTTGCTTCCTATTTTTATTTCAAATTTTGCTTCAATTCCTTTCTACTTTTCCTCTTTTCATCATTTTTGCTTGTTATATTGTTTTCAATCTTCGCCTTCTTTCTTTCTTTCTTTCTTTTTCTTGCTTTCTTTCTTTCTTTGCTGCTTTTTATCATTTTAATCTGCACTTTGTTTTTTCTATTCATTCTTTGCTTCCTATTTTTATTTCAAATTTTGCTTCAATTCCTTTCTACTTTTCCTCTTTTCATCATTTTTGCTTGTTATATTGTTTTCAATCTTCGCCTTCTTTCTTTCTTTCTTTCTTTTTCTTGCTTTCTTTCTTTCTTTGCTGCTTTTTATTATTTTAATCTGCACTTTGTTTTTTTCTATTCATTCTTTGCTTCCTATTTTTATTTCAAATTTTGCTTCAATTCCTTTCTACTTTTCCTCTTTTCATCATTTTTGCTTGTTATATTGTTTTCAATCTTCGCCTTCTTTCTTTCTTTCTTTCTTTTTCTTGCTTTCTTTCTTTCTTTGCTGCTTTTTATTATTTTAATCTGCACTTTGTTTTTTTCTATTCATTCTTTGCTTCCTATTTTTATTTCAAATTTTGCTTCAATTCCTTTCTACTTTTCCTCTTTTCATCATTTTTGCTTGTTATATTGTTTTCAATCTTCCCCTTCTTTCTTTCTTTCTTTTTCTTGCTTTCTTTCTTTCTTTGCTGCTTTTTATTATTTTAATCTGCACTTTGTTTTTTCTATTCATTCTTTGCTTCCTATTTTTATTTCAAATTTTGCTTCAATTCCTTTCTACTTTTCCTCTTTTCATCATTTTTGCTTGTTATATTGTTTTCAATCTTCGCCTTCTTTCTTTCTTTCTTTTTCTTGCTTTCTTTCTTTCTTTGCTGCTTTTTATTATTTTAATCTGCACTTTGTTTTTTCTATTCATTCTTTGCTTCCTATTTTTATTTCAAATTTTGCTTCAATTCCTTTCTACTTTTCCTCTTTTCATCATTTTTGCTTGTTATATTGTTTTCAATCTTCGCCTTCTTTCTTTCTTTCTTTTTCTTGCTTTCTTTCTTTCTTTGCTGCTTTTTATTATTTTAATCTGCACTTTGTTTTTTCTATTCATTCTTTGCTTCCTATTTTTATTTCAAATTTTGCTTCAATTCCTTTCTACTTTTCCTCTTTTCATCATTTTTGCTTGTTATATTGTTTTCAATCTTCGCCTTCTTTCTTTCTTTCTTTCTTTTTCTTGCTTTCTTTCTTTCTTTGCTGCTTTTTATTATTTTAATCTGCACTTTGTTTTTTCTATTCATTCTTTGCTTCCTATTTTTATTTCAAATTTTGCTTCAATTCCTTTCTACTTTTCCTCTTTTCATCATTTTTGCTTGTTATATTGTTTTCAATCTTCGCCTACTTTCTTTCTTTCTTTTTCTTGCTTTCTTTCTTTCTTTGCTGCTTTTTATTATTTTAATCTGCACTTTGTTTTTTCTATTCATTCTTTGCTTCCTATTTTTATTTCAAATTTTGCTTCAATTCCTTTCTACTTTTCCTCTTTTCATCATTTTTGCTTGTTATATTGTTTTCAATCTTCGCCTTCTTTCTTTCTTTCTTTCTTTTTCTTGCTTTCTTTCTTTCTTTGCTGCTTTTTATTATTTTAATGTGCACTTTGTTTTTTCTATTCATTCTTTGCTTCCTATTTTTATTTCAAATTTTGCTTCAATTCCTTTCTACTTTTCCTCTTTTCATCATTTTTGCTTGTTATATTGTTTTCAATCTTCGCCTTCTTTCTTTCTTTCTTTCTTTTTCTTGCTTTCTTTCTTTCTTTGCTGCTTTTTATTATTTTAATGTGCACTTTGTTTTTTCTATTCATTCTTTGCTTCCTATTTTTATTTCAAATTTTGCTTCAATTCCTTTCTACTTTTCCTCTTTTCATCATTTTTGCTTGTTATATTGTTTTCAATCTTCGCCTACTTTCTTTCTTTCTTTTTCTTGCTTTCTTTCTTTCTTTGCTGCTTTTTATTATTTTAATCTGCACTTTGTTTTTTCTATTCATTCTTTGCTTCCTATTTTTATTTCAAATTTTGCTTCAATTCCTTTCTACTTTTCCTCTTTTCATCATTTTTGCTTGTTATATTGTTTTCAATCTTCGCCTTCTTTCTTTCTTTCTTTTTCTTGCTTTCTTTCTTTCTTTGCTGCTTTTTATTATTTTAATCTGCACTTTGTTTTTTCTATTCATTCTTTGCTTCCTATTTTTATTTCAAATTTTGCTTCAATTCCTTTCTACTTTTCCTCTTTTCATCATTTTTGCTTGTTATATTGTTTTCAATCTTCGCCTTCTTTCTTTCTTTCTTTTTCTTGCTTTCTTTCTTTCTTTGCTGCTTTTTATTATTTTAATCTGCACTTTGTTTTTTCTATTCATTCTTTGCTTCCTATTTTTATTTCAAATTTTGCTTCAATTCCTTTCTACTTTTCCTCTTTTCATCATTTTTGCTTGTTATATTGTTTTCAATCTTCGCCTTCTTTCTTTCTTTCTTTCTTTTTCTTGCTTTCTTTCTTTCTTTGCTGCTTTTTATTATTTTAATCTGCACTTTGTTTTTTCTATTCATTCTTTGCTTCCTATTTTTATTTCAAATTTTGCTTCAATTCCTTTCTACTTTTCCTCTTTTCATCATTTTTGCTTGTTATATTGTTTTCAATCTTCGCCTACTTTCTTTCTTTCTTTTTCTTGCTTTCTTTCTTTCTTTGCTGCTTTTTATTATTTTAATCTGCACTTTGTTTTTTCTATTCATTCTTTGCTTCCTATTTTTATTTCAAATTTTGCTTCAATTCCTTTCTACTTTTCCTCTTTTCATCATTTTTGCTTGTTATATTGTTTTCAATCTTCGCCTTCTTTCTTTCTTTCTTTCTTTTTCTTGCTTTCTTTCTTTCTTTGCTGCTTTTTATTATTTTAATGTGCACTTTGTTTTTTCTATTCATTCTTTGCTTCCTATTTTTATTTCAAATTTTGCTTCAATTCCTTTCTACTTTTCCTCTTTTCATCATTTTTGCTTGTTATATTGTTTTCAATCTTCGCCTTCTTTCTTTCTTTCTTTCTTTTTCTTGCTTTCTTTCTTTCTTTGCTGCTTTTTATTATTTTAATGTGCACTTTGTTTTTTCTATTCATTCTTTGCTTCCTATTTTTATTTCAAATTTTGCTTCAATTCCTTTCTACTTTTCCTCTTTTCATCATTTTTGCTTGTTATATTGTTTTCAATCTTCGCCTTCTTTCTTTCTTTCTTTTTCTTGCTTTCTTTCTTTCTTTGCTGCTTTTTATTATTTTAATCTGCACTTTGGTTTTTCTATTCATTCTTTGCTTCCTATTTTTATTTCAAATTTTGCTTCAATTCCTTTCTACTTTTCCTCTTTTCATCATTTTTGCTTGTTATATTGTTTTCAATCTTCGCCTTCTTTCTTTCTTTCTTTTTCTTGCTTTCTTTCTTTCTTTGCTGCTTTTTATTATTTTAATCTGCACTTTGGTTTTTCTATTCATTCTTTGCTTCCTATTTTTATTTCAAATTTTGCTTCAATTCCTTTCTACTTTTCCTCTTTTCATCATTTTTGCTTGTTATATTGTTTTCAATCTTCGCCTTCTTTCTTTCTTTCTTTTTCTTGCTTTCTTTCTTTCTTTGCTGCTTTTTATTATTTTAATCTGCACTTTGGTTTTTCTATTCATTCTTTGCTTCCTATTTTTATTTCAAATTTTGCTTCAATTCCTTTCTACTTTTCCTCTTTTCATCATTTTTGCTTGTTATATTGTTTTCAGTCTTCGCCTTCTTTCTTTCTTTCTTTTTCTTGCTTTCTTTCTTTCTTTGCTGCTTTTTATTATTTTAATCTGCACTTTGGTTTTTCTATTCATTCTTTGCTTCCTATTTTTATTTCAAATTTTGCTTCAATTCCTTTCTACTTTTCCTCTTTTCATCATTTTTGCTTGTTATATTTATTTTCAATCTTTGCCTTCTTTCTTTCTTTCTTTCTTTCTTTTTCTTGCTTTCTTTCTTTCTTTATTTCTTTCTTTCACACTTCGCTCTTTTTCTTTTACATTTCATCTATTTCTTTTCTTTCTTTCTTCCCATCGTTTTTAATCATTCCTTCACTCTTCTGTTTTCTTTCTTTCTTTATTTCTTTCTTCCTTTATTTCACTCTTCTCTGTCTTTGCTTTAGATTTCATTTTCTTTCTTTCTCTGTATTCGCTTCAATCAACTTAATCATTTTTAATTTCTTTTTCACTCTTCGCTTTTTCTATCTTAATTAATTTCTTTCCTTCCTTTTTCCTAGTTTATTTTTTTATTTCATTCTTTCTTTCATAATTCAGTTTTTCTTGCTTCTTTCTTTCGTTTTATTTTTCCTTCTTCACTGTATTCCTTACCAATATTCAATTCATTTCTTTCCTTAACAATTTTCATTTCTCTCTTTTTATTTTCTTTTGTCTGTATTTTCTGTCATTTGCTTGCATACTGTATTTCATTCTTTGAAAAACATAGAGATATAAAATGTAAATACGATGTTTGAAAATGACTTCTTAACAGATAAGATTTTGATCTTCAAAACCAAAAATAATTACTCTAAGCTTTCAGATAAGTTGAAAGCGTTAGATTCACATAGAATTATAATTCGTGCAAACAGAAACCGTACATCTCTTAACGACCCTTAACTTAGACAAAATAAATATAACCAACAATATACAATAGCTTTCATATACTAACATCTTTTAAAATTAAATGTTGAGAAGACATTTTGAAGGCGTTAAATTAATAAGCTGTTTCTTGCCCCAGATACCAAGAGATTATTAGCCATTTTTTAGTTGAACTGCGAATATAACCTGATCGAACCTATCCTACTTAGCATTAAGGTCGACATTACTAATTGTGACAGCAGCATAAGCTTGTAACCGATGGATTTGATTAAATGTCCTTTTTTATTTTCTTCTTTTTTTAAATATGAGGGCATTGCAACAAGCTCGAAGCACATACTGACAGTCACACAAAAAGGGTAATAAGCAAATAAAATTGGAGCCTATTTTTTATACACTGTATTTTATTTTTACTCGGCGCGAGAATAAAATATTAACATCCATGATTTTACGAAACATTTTTTGCGCCCAATAACATTATCTTATATTTTACTGCTGCCCTAATGATGCCAGCGAATGAAAGAACAATATTATAAGTTTCTATTCACAATTTGGTTAACGTAATAGCATTTTTATTAACGCAAAAATTAGTCACTCAGGTAAGTGCGTATTCTCTGCTCTTACGATAAGATAATGATTTCAAGGTGGACAGTTTATCTTCATTTTGAGTGATTTCTCTCTAATTTCGATCTCTACCGGAATACAGCTAAATGTACCAATGTATGCCTGTATCTGGCAGAATGGCCACAATGGCGTCTCTGGTGACATTTTAAAACCAAGCAATACTTGATGTTGAACTGATTTTCTTTCCAGTAGTAAACGTTTTAAAAGTAGCACAAAAAGTCGGAAAAAGCTATATTTGAAAACTTAGTGGCGCTATTATTTCAAAAGAAGCCCGCTATCAGAACATGCGCACTCATTGCTTTCCTTTGATCGCGACCTCATCTCTCTCTCTCTCTCTCTCTCTCTCTCTTTCTGTATATATATATATATATATATATATATATATATATATATATATATATATATATATTAGGTTGGTGCAAAAATAATGTCGTTTACTCGCATATGTTACTATGTGAGAAAACATTATTTTTGCACCAACCTAATATATATATATATATATATATATATATATATATATATATATATATATATATATATGAGTAAAAATAGACATACATCTTAATCTGCACTAACAGACACATACACACAAACATACACAGTAGCGCGCGCGCACACACACACACACATGAAAAAGAAAGTGTTAATCGGTAAATTATATTATTAAGCTATTTTCACCTGCATCATAAATTATTGTTTAACTTATTTTCAAGAGCATTGAAAATTCATTGAAATAAGTAAAATAGAGCACTCTTAAATACATAAGAAAAGGAATGCACACACGCAACACCCCATATATATATATATATATATATATATATATATATATATATATATATATATATATAAATAAATAGATAGATATATATATATTCACTTCACAGTAAAGAAGGGGATAAAGCCTCTAAAAGATAAGTTGTTATTTGGAGCGAAAGAGAATGAGAGGATTTTAGTGAGGAGAGAGGAGAAAACAAGAACAGGTTTCAAGAAGAGGAACACATGGTGACTTAAGGTACATTTAAATATTTCAAGATTGTATGTAGTAGCAAAGCGAGAAACGAGAAGAGATCTCCACATGTGAGAAGTGAGAAAAAAGAAACTATTAGAATTGAACTGACTTTGCATCTAGCTATGCCAACAATAAAACGATGAGACCTAATTGTCAATCTAATAGTACACTTGAATTCATGTAGACGAGGTACCAAGGAGAAGATCCTATTTTAACCCCTTTCGTCTTATTGGCTGTATTGCCTTGCTTGTGCTGAAATGATGAAAATATGTGTGAAGCTACGTCACTACGGTGGAAAATGGTTGAAACCGAGACGCTAGGTCTGGACCGATAAGATTACAAACCCTTCTCTGGATTTTGACAAGAATCTCTAGGTATATAACAGGAGATGATATGGCATCAACATTCAATCCAAGGACGTATTTTAGGATTATAAATGTGTAAGATGGAACGACACCATGGACCAATTTTCCTAGCTGAAAGACCGAGCAATTGATACAATATAATCCCTTGACTTCATGACAGCAGAAAACGTGAGACCAAGAAGCTGAAATGAGTTGCTAACCTAGACTTTAGCATCAATCACACCGATGGAAGGCAAGAATGGTTTTCAATGGTGATTAAAAGACTGCAGTTTTGTTTGGGAGGTGGAACATATATAACCTTTTTCTTGCCAAGTTAACAACTGATTACTGTTCATTTTCCAGGACAGCTTCCAGTTTTAAGTGTCAGATGCTTCTGACTTGCAATGAAGACAGGTGTAAATAGTTGTGTCATCAGCATAATTAGTATTTGCAAATTGATAAAATCAGCAAAGTCGTTAGGATGCACCATGTAATTGAAAATATATTATAACATAAAGAATTGCAAATATATTAAATAACATTAATATATGCGGACATATGATAAATGTACCAATACAGAATATGGAAATAAAATACAAATGGACCACCCTTACGAACAGCCCATGCAGAAATTGTATGCCAATTCTAGTTGTTATTCTTCATTATGTCCTCGATGGCCGCGTTCAACGAGTCTATATTATTTTAAAGCTGATTGTTGTCACCTCAGTGAAGTAACAGACGTTGAAATGGGAGGGAATTAAAATCACGAGAGATGGACGAACAGATGTTGGCAGTGGTAGTGTTAGCGAGTCTCTCCATTTGCTATGTGACAGAAGGAGCAAACTCCCGCTGGAACACATAGAATCACCTTGACGAGCGAGTCTCGCAACTTGTGGTGTCTGCACAGTGCCACATTTCGATCCTCTTGTTCATGTAAAGATTTGTAAGAAGTTCATTATTTCTAAATTGTTGGGGTTGATACTTTTACCAAGACAACAATGTGACATCATTTTTACTATCAGATAGGCAGTTGCTCTTGATATATCAGGAAGAGAATATGAGAATTTCTCATATTCGCATGTCACGTAACGTTAACCTCTGGACAACTTTTTATGGATTGCTAGGGATGTTCCTAAGTATATATATATATATATATATATATATATATATATATATATATATATATATATATGGGATGTGTAACAGTGTGTGCCTGTGTGTTTGTATGTGAATTACTTCGCGCGAAGAGTAGCATTAAACGGCGGAATAATAGTGGTTAACATTATCCTCTCGTGCAAATCCTCTTGAGTTAATTATAGATCTGTCCCTTCTAACCACACTCAGTGTTTAATAACAAGGCAACTGGGCCCTGATCATTGTGTGTGCCAAACAAATTTGACTCGTATAAAGCCTACTTGCTAAAGAGGAAACAACCCTTAGCGTGTGGACGTATACTCCAAAGTTTTGAAACACACGCTCGTAAGCGCACTCCCACCCGCAAGATATATATATATATATATATATATATATATATATATATATATATATATATATATATATATATATATAAAAGTGTAGGACTAACAAATCAGGTTCTTATCACACCTACTTGCTCCATGCGTAACAACACTAACACTCAGCGCGTGGGCTTATACTCTAATGGTTTCACACATACAGTGCGCGCACACACACACACACACATACACACACACACAGACAAACAGACGCACACACGCAAACATGTGCGTGCGTGCTTGTTTGTGTGCATGTGTGTTTAAATATGATCGTTTTTTGCCATTGGCTATATCAGGAGTACAAGTTATTAAATAAGTGAAAATTTTCATTCGCTCTTTAAATATGCAGTGACAGGTAATTCTATTTTATCAGGGGCTGCATTTAAAGCGCGTATTTGTAGTCTTCTAGCTACGTTATGACTTCCATTCGATTTAAGGGTCATGACCATTTCAAAAACTTTCTGTACTTGTATACAAAATATACGTCTGGCAAAAAATTTTAAACTCTAAAGTTTTAAAGTATGAGCAAAAGAAACACATCAGGTAATAACAATCATATTTCTTTTTGCAAATATGATTGAAGTAGAATTAAATGAAGCACTGCCAACAGCATATACTCCCACATCTAAACACACCCACATCTAAACACAAAAACTGTTGGGGCGCACCCACCTTCTCATCAGAATGGACTGATCTCTCTACTACTAATAGGACGGTTCTGTAGAGTTCTGGGAAGGGGATCAGGTGACCATTACACTTCCGTCTCTACCGAAAGATACAGTTGGACTTTATACTCTTTCTGATTGTTACTGACTAACCTGCGTTCGTTTGACTACTAATCTCTCTCTTGTAATTACTTCTTCGAATATACCAGTATTTTTCCCTACGTATGTGTTTGTACTTATTTCAATACACGCACGCGGAAACACTCAACATCTCACAAACATAAACACACACACAAACACACACGTACAACTATAAATAAACACACACATATATTTATTTATAGATACCTTCAGAAATTCACTTAGAATGAGCTTACATGATGAAAACGTGTCCCAGACTTAAACAAACACGAAGTTATTATGAACAGAAAAAGACCAAAAGTTTATATCTATCAAATTATATATTTTAACCTTTTTAGAACGTTGGGAATCTGTCTTTTTTCTTGCGTAAGTGGGGGGGGGTTGTTAAATGTGTATACTAAATTGCAGCATCTTAAATTGCAGTCAAAAGCTCATTGATTCGGAAATTCTTTCAAAAATCAAATAATTGTATTTTTTTAACGAAACATTAAGGACTTATTCACAAGTGTATTAAATTATATTGGGAATGTTCCTTTTTTGAAAAACTTTGTAAAACTATTTTTTATATCTGCTATACCACCAATTATTTCATTTAGGCAATTTCTAGGAATTTACTTTTTTGTACAGAATAATATTTACATTAGTTATAACCACACGTACTTGCAAAATTTAAAACATCACTTTTTTTTTCCAACAGGACATCCTATTACAGAAAATCTGCTCTGAATCGAAAAAATAAGAAAATGTAATGAAACTATGGCATTATTTAATTTAAATAGGTTTGAATTAATTTTATGAACAATACCTGTTATGGATACTATTGTCTTAAATTCTATTTTTCAATGAATAATTAATTTTTACAAGAATTGATTTCTTTTAAAAATTAATAATGTATAAATTTTAAAATTCTGTATTAATTTCACCGATTTGATGATATTACTATTAAGGAAAAATTATATTTATTTATCATAAATGAAAACGTTTACTGCAATTCAGCAACCACAAGTATTTAAAAAAATTGCATAATGTGAATAAACGTGCCGGCTTTTGTAAATACTCACGTCCACACACGACATTAACAGACAATAACAGTGGTAAGTATAGTAAATTTAGTGATATTTATTTCAATTTAATACCCTGTTACTTAGAATATTTTCTAAATTTCAAAGATTACTGTGTAGTTAAAAAAGGACTTTTTAAAGATATGTTCCTCGTAGAAAAAAAAAATTCAGACATAATTCTATCAAGGGAGCTATCAGACCTCATAAAAACAAGCACATCCGTGTTGAAAATGCTTTCCAGCAATAATTTAAATTAATAGTAGATAATATTTGTTTGGCATAAGATTAATTAAACATTAAATAATTTAATCTTCATAAAATAAAGTATGAGAAAAGTTTAATTTATTTTTGAAAGATTTAATAAAAAAGAGTATTAAGTTGGAATAAGAAAATTGTAATTATGGCTAAAATCAGCTATTTTTTAAATAAACTATTCAAAAAAAACTTCAAACAATTAATCGTTGCTTATATTTTGGTTATTGTCAATATTTATCAATTAGCTTCAAATTGAATTTTAAAGCCTATTATATCACTGTTATTTGGAGGTATATATATATATATATATATATATATATATATATATATATATGTGTGTGTGTGTGTACACGAAATATTTTTTGGCTTGTCACACCGTGTTCTTTGTCTGAATCGCAACTTTTTATGCATCGCACGCATATACACAGCATATATAAAGCAACCTTTTTTTGAATCACGCACGTAAGCACACACACAGGCACGCACACACACACGAATGCATATCTATCTACCTATCTCCTCTCTCTCCCTTCCCTCACTCTCTCTCTCTATATATATATATATACATTCATACATACATTCATACATACATACATACATACATATATATGTGTGTGTGTGAAAAGTGTGTGTATATAAATATACATATATATATATATGTATAATTATTTATTTATATATTATGCGCGGTACTTATTAGAAAGCGCTGAATATCAGAGATAGAGCTAACATATTGATGTTTGCCTTAGTACGATGACGAAACGACGAAGTTTCCCCCACCACTTCCACAATAACACCAATACACGCAATCTACATAAACCCAATTTTTTTTTTTAAATTAATCAGTTTGTCTGACGATCGCGAAAGCGTGAAACCCAGGGTCGCTAACTCACATCTATCCAACCAAATATATATATATATATATATATATATATATATATATATATATATATATATATATATATATATATATATATATGTTTTATCAAGAATACTTTTACAAATTTTTGGGGATGGTACCTCACACCAAAACAAGGATTCAAGTGCATATAAACATATGTCCATAAATCATTCGATTCCGAGTTATTAATTTTAAGGGACGTTTATGATAGATGGCGCTGTGTTGCCATACACTCTTGGATCTATTTGTGTACAATGTGGCTAGTCTGTCTTCACGTTTTAACGTGTATAGTATAGTAGTGAGCAAAGTGAAAAGTGTTCCGTCTAACAATGGTACGATATTCATATCTTGAAGAGACATATATGCTTTTTACATACGGACGCGCGAGGGGTAATGGACGCGAGGCTGCAGGGTTGTATCATATTTCATTTCCAGACCGAAGACAGCCGAGATCCAAACTTAGGTGTTGTTTATCGTCGCCTTGCTGAGATTGTATTTGTGGCACCACAATCTAGTCACGAAGAAATCATACTATAGGCTATCGAATACGATCCAGGTATCATCAGAAGTCAAGTGGCCCTAGCATGTCGTTACTCTCATAATAACGGCAGTGGGGTACTTCAAGGGCAGCTCCTGTAACCATATCATTTACAACGTTCGCAGGGTCGTTGGCCTTTTGATCACTCGCTACGGGTGATTTTTTGCCGATGGTTTATAGCACAAATTTCCGATCAGTTTTTTGTATATGTAATCTTGTTTAAGATGATGCAACCTTTGAAAGAGATGGGATTGCTAATTTATACAACCAACATTCGTGTGTGGATCGGAATCTTCGAATTACAATGCAGGCTAGATACCCTAATCAGTTTACAATTAATGTGTTGGCTCGAATTTTACGTGACTGTCTGGTAGTTTCATATGTTCTCCAAGCACGTTTTACAAGAGTTCTCTACAGGGGCTTTATTTTGAACACACTTCCAGATCTGCTATGTACTCGTGCTAATACGAAGAAATATGTAATTAATCGACGATGGGTTCCAGCACATTTTAGTGACATTGTTCGTGATGCACTGGTTGTCAGCTACCAAGAAAATGGAAAGATAGTGGGGGTTCCGTAGCCTGCACGTTCGCCCCAGTAAATCCTTTGGACATTTAACTGTGGGAAGTCACATAAACAATTATTTTATACAGCAGACGTTAATAATGCAGACAGACTTCATCAACATCTCATGTCTGCCTGAGAACCATTCGACACCGTGGCGGGGTATTTGAAAGGGTCCGCCAGTGAATGATCCGACTGGTAGATGCGTATGTAGATGCAAGCGGAGGACATTTTGAAAATATTTTATGATTTACTCTGTTGAGGCACAGCGATGGACGATATATGCGATATGCATTTAGTCTTCAGTCTGAAAAGTCTTTATTCATTTAATTTTTATATGAATTTTCTATCTCTGATCTTCTGAATCTACTTATCAATGAATCATTTTACATGACAAAGAAGATTTGCTGAGAACGGTAACATGTGCAGTGACAAAACAAAAGGATGCTGACTAATTGAGATACGAAAGTAAATATATATATATATATATATATATATATATATATATATATATATATATATATATATATATATATATATCTTCTCTCATCATACTTTAATTTGGTCTAAGAGCCTAATAATAATATAATAATATGTATTATTTTATCTTTATTATTATTATTATTATTATTATTGTTGATGTTTATTTTATCTCTGTAATTGCTTTCATCAACCTGCTTTGTCTAAAATAAAAAAGTATAAATGGGTAATCTTTATTTACTATCATATATATATATATATATATATATATATATATATATATATATATATATATATATATATACACACACACACACACACACATATATATATATATATGTGTGTGTGTATGCATATACATATTGCACACGTACACACACACACATATATATATATATATATGTATATATATATATATATATATATATATAGATATATATAGATATGTATTGCACTTGAAACCAGTTTGTATCCAGGCTTATCACTAGTCAGACTCAATTCCCTATTTTTAAGAAGTCAGTGGTCAAAAAATTTAGAAACATTTATGTGTTAACATTGATACATGATCGACGGTAATTTCACTGAAAAGAGAAAATATCGAGGACGTCTACTATAAAACGTGTACCGACAATGGTAACGTTTATAATATTAAGTAAAAATATCTGACTGAAAAGAAAATTAACATCCACACAAACATCTTTAAAGCGCTTTCTAGGTTTGTGTCTGGGACGCTTGCCTGCAGATAGTTCACCATAAAAGTCACGTTTAGGCCGCCTTGAGTCATCCATGCACACCAAGTAACCTGCCTAGCGCATTTGATTGAGGATGATTAGCTCTAAATACTGCGGATATTAGCTTTGTCCAGAATTTCTGTGTAAGGTACAAAATATTCATGATTCTTCGGAGGAACTTTTGGTGTACTCTTTCTAGGGTGGAATATGACGGCAATGTTCATGTTTTTGAAGAGTAAGAAAGGGCACTCAAAACACATGACATGAAAATTTACCTTGATGCTTTGTGTGATGTTTCTGTCACACCCGTCTTTCCAAGCAGGCAAAAGATTTAGTAGCTTTCTGAATGCGATGAGGTATTTCAGCATCTAGTGTCCCATCTCGTGAGAGTGTGCTTCCAAAGTATACAAAGGTATCCACCACCCCAGCCTCTT
Organism: Acanthosepion lycidas; assembly: GCA_963932145.1. Taxonomy (NCBI): domain Eukaryota; kingdom Metazoa; phylum Mollusca; class Cephalopoda; order Sepiida; family Sepiidae; genus Acanthosepion; species Acanthosepion lycidas. Next base: position 43,504,703 of record OZ010571.1, on the reverse strand, counting down.
GCTATACACAAGCACGCTTGGTTCGCAATACGGTTGACCAGCATGTAGTGTGAACATTACCTTGGTCTTCCAAGAACTGATAGTAAGCCCAAAAGACTTACATGTATCCACAAAAAGATTCAAGATGGTTTGCATATCTTCTTCCCTATGAGCTACGAAATCGGCATCATTAGCATAAAGAAGCTTACGAATAACTTGCTAAAAAAACTTAGTTGAAGCACAAAACTGTTGCAGGTCAAAAACTTCCTTGGTAGTTCGGAAATGCAAATAAACACCAATGCTATACTTTCTAAAGGCATGTGTGCATCACTGCAAAAAAGATAGAAAAAAAGTAGGTGCAGATATATCACCCTTCTTCACACCATTCTCAACGGAAATTTGTTCAGAGAGAGTACCATTGAATTTCAACCTGGCTTTCATGTTGCTGTGCAACTCTTTAGGCAGCCTGACAAATTCAGGTGAGCAACGTAGTTTTCTTATAATTGTCCACAAGTCCTTCCTGTTCACAGTGTCAAACGCCTTAGTTAGGACAACGAAGACTTGGTAGAGCGGGGCTCCGTGTTTAATGCGTTTTTCTACCAGTTATCGGGCTGTGAAATCATGTCTATTGTGCCTCTACGGATTTGATATCCAAATTGACTCTCTGGTATCACATCTGAACAGATGCGACTATGGAGGCGATTGAGCAAGATTTTAGCAAAATATCTACCAACGGCTTAAAGTAAGTTTATTCCCCTGTAGTTGCTACATTCTGACCTTTGACCTTGATGGAAAGGTGTGCCATTCCAAACATCTGAAATTAAATATAGTATTCTTCTTGCCATTTCGTTTCCTCCATGTAAGAGCATCAGGAATTCAATCAAGTCCTGGTATCTTTCCAGAATTGAACTCGCGAATCGCTTCCCTAGTCTCTTCATATGTTGGTGGAATTGCCATTTCATGCATAACATCAGACTGAGGCAGATTGTTGATTATGTTCAAATCAACAAAACAAATCCGAGGAATATTCAGTTCAACGCTGTAAAATGTTTTTTGAATCTTTAAAAAGATTAGTTCCATCCCTAGTTTTAGGTGGAGTTTCTGATGTTGACTGAAGCCCAAAGGCCTTTCTTATAAAGGCAATAGCCTATCTTTACGTTTAGAGTCATCCTGAATTTGTTTGGAAATATAATACCACAATTATATATATATATATATATATATATATATATATATATATATATAATAAAGTGTTTTCATTTATTTCTGTATTAAACGTAATGATATTTCGTGTAGTGTTACAATAAAAATACGCTTTTGAAATCTATCACACCGGCAGTGAACTTGACTTGTCGATAAACAATGATTCAAGTTCCAGTGTTTTTTAATTGAAAGACAGCCATTCTCATATGATATATAATAACTGCATACACTATAGGCCAATTTTTCTATGAGGAAACCATCTGGAATTACAACGATCGTCTAAAACTTTAAGATGGGACGCGTTTGAAAAAATATTTTACTAGATAATTTCAGGCCTGAGGGGCTTTCTCTTCTTGAAAGGGATTATTATATATTCAGCAAAAATGAAAAAAGCAACAACAACAACAACAACAACAATACTACTACTACTACTACTACTACTACTACTACTACTACTACTACTATAATAATAATAATAATAACGAAATTATTGCATTGTTTCTAAAATGCCCCCAAAACTTTATGTATTTTTGCCTAATCTACATTGCTAGCTATAGGTAATGTGAAGACTGACTGATTTGAAAATTTAGGTGACTCCACTCAAAAAAAAAAAAAAAAAATTAACACCATTCATTAAGGGCTTATATAGTTACAACTGCCTAGGTTAATATAAATTAATTGAACTAAAGAGGTGTGAAATTTACTAATTGTTAAACCCATATAATGGCCCCAACATTTTAACCTATATTATAAAATCACTAGCGCATTGTGTATCTAATGGCTGACCTTCGCAAAGAGCCCGCTGATGTAGAGGTGCAGGGGCTTCAAATAAGGAGCGGGTGAAAACTACACGTCGGGGGTGATATAATAATAGGATTTCTAGAGCATTCATTCGTGGATCACTATTTTTGAAATCCAACTTGAAGTAAAGCGAAAGGAGATACAACGGATTTGTTGCATTATTTAAAAAATCAAACAATAATCACAATTGATCTTTCTTCCGAATAATATTTTCATTTGTTATCGAAAATGATTATTCTTCAATAAAGTTCTTTTAAACCTGAAGAGTTTCCACTTTTCTGTTGTAAACAACGTTCTTACGATTGCCTCCAAACAAAAAAAAATATCTACGTTTCGGATTAAACAATTTTCTTGTCAAAAACACTCTTAGCGCATGTGGGAGATGCACAGGTGTGTTGTCCTCCTGTAATATTGATATTGGTGTCGTCTGCAGTTTTGTGGAAAAAAAGCGATAGTCAAACATGTTCATTATTTGTTACCTGTAATGTTTCAATCAATATGGCAGCTACATTGCTTACACAATAAATATATAAGAATATCACTAGCCATTTCTGTTTCTTCAGTTTTGTATATGCAATTTATCCATAGCTCATTATATGGTGGCTTGATTAGTGATTTTGTTGGGTATTAGATTACCGTTACAAATTATGAACACATCATGACAATTAAAAAGAAAGATCTGTTTTTTGGATGTGCGTGTGGTTTAATAGATAAAGACTCAGAAGGAGAAATCGGAGAGCCGAGTTCAAATTCCAGCCGGGTTCGTTACACTCACCTATTCGCAAATAATCTGTCGGGATTTATGAATTCACCCAACCCAGCTATGAGTTAAATAGTAGGGCGTGTATCTTGAAAAAATATTGCTATTCTCAAAAGAAATTAAGGCAAAAAAAGGGTTGATAAACGGTAAAAACAAATCAATCAGAACTCATTAGAAGTCTGAAATTTTAATAAGTTTATTTGTTTGGAAAAATACTTTTGCAAATATCTTGTCGTTTAACAATATCTTTAATTTAATTTTATATGGCTTCATGATAAGCAATATTTTTACGAATATTTGTTTCCTTTTTGACAGAGAATAATAAATTCATTACTCTTGAGCATGCAGCTAACAACTGGTCATTTGTAAATATTTCTTTCTGGAGTCAAATTCCAAATTTTGGAAGCGTTTGGCCATGAAATCTGTTTATATTTCTCGCAAATGCTGGGAGAACTGGAAACTGGGTTCTTGCATATATAAAACCAAGAAAGAAATATTGCATTTTAATTAGATAAGTATTTGCTATTTTAACCATTAAATTGTTTTTTAAGTAGGAATAATTTGTCCGTAAAAAAATAAAACTTTTTCTTAAAAGAATGATGGAAAATTATTGTACTAAGTGAGGCGCCCTAGTAAAACCAACTCTACTTTGTACAACATTACCTGTTTGCTCTTATCGACAAAAATTAGTTTCGGTCAATCAATCCTATATGAAAGGTTGCGAGGGACAGACTAATGGAATTGACATAATTTTATATATAGATTCGGAAAACTTAACTTTCTACTCTATCTAAATTTAATTCTGTTGCATATTCAGAGAATGTTGTCATGAATCAGAGGTTCATCACTAGTGGCAGGAGAGTCTCATCGTACAATTATTACAGTATTTACAGTTATTATAGTTTAATTTTCACATATTTTTCTATGTGACGTATCTCATGATGAGGTTTTCAAGCATTGGTATCTACAAAATCCTAACCTTATTAGAGCTTAGGATATCTTGATTTTTCTTCATCTCATTCAGTGCCTATCTGCCAAATATTTCGTTAGTAAGTTTACACGCTTTTTATCCCCCTTCATTTATTTTCAGTATGGTCTAGTGAGTGGCAAATTCTTCGAACCTTTTTTCCTATTTATTTCACTCTTCGCCTTTTGATTATTGAATTATAAAATTCACTATGCACATTTTATTTGAAACTTTCTCGTTAACCGCATATTCAGTTAATGGGGTTCTCAGCATCCTTCTGTGGAACTACATAAATGTTCCCTGAATTTTCTTCTTCTGTGAGAAGATTGTCTAGAATTAGCTGCCATAAAGAAGGATT
>OZ010571.1:43483135-43495635 GCA_963932145.1 Acanthosepion lycidas | reverse complement strand
TACCTTTCCTTCAACATGACTTATACTAACCTCCAGAAGAGTTACTTATTGCGCCTGCTCGTACTAACATTTTCCACTGACATGAATGAGAAAGGTTATAGTGAATCAATTGCTAAATCCGCAGCTAGAAAAACTGCCGGGCTAGACACTTTTACTCGCCAGAATCTATCTGACATATTCATAAGTCTACTATTCGTCTTTGCTTTGTATATTGCTACCATATCAGGTGTGGTGCTTCTGCCATATAATTAAAGATTCTTGATAAAATCCTAAGAAGAATCTGCAATGATAGTTTACCTGACAAGGCTTCTATTTTTCAGTCACTTTCCCACCACCGTAACTGCTGCTTTTCTATACACGCTTTCATGGTAACTGTTCTGATGTACTTTTCTATATAGTACCTAGATTTTCTGAATTTAAGCGCTGTACTAGATTGGCGGCAAGGTCTCATCATATTACAGATGAAGTGACTATATGTAATCATAAGTTCTATGCAAATAGTTTCTTCTATAATTTTCGCGTCCGATTTCTTGCTTGCCAATCAACTTTGGTCTTCAAAAATTTAAATATAATCCATGCGACTAAGTAACTTTATACTTTGCTTAGGGTGAAATTATTAAAAAACAAAACAAACAAATATTTAAAACAGTTAAAAGCGGTTTCTCTAGATCATTTTACTGTAGAGAGATTGTTTCTTACATATAGTACAGATTCTGATAGCTATGTATCAACGCAATTTATATTAAGTAATGTTTAAAGGTCTTCACAATAAAATTATTGCTGGGAAGTCTACACTTATAACCTGCTAGGAGAACATTTTGTGCATTGTGCGTACTTATAGCTTAGATTTTAATATAAGTAATTAAGCTATCAACTGGTGATCTCAGATCTTTATTTAAATTTGACGAGTTTTTACCGGAAATTCTTTCGGGCCATTGTAGTAGCGGTTATAACGTAAGTTGCCACAGTTTGCATATTAACTTAAAGCAACAACCAGATGCTGAGAACTATACTTCATATCTCCTGGAGACAACATCCAACTAAATGACAACTCTATGAACACATCTTGTATATTTTTACAATCATACGCGAAAGCAGAATGCCCTTTGCAGGAAAATGCTGGCGAGTAAAAAAAAAAACAAAATAGTGATCTACTGTCCTGTACACCTCAGTATGAGATAAGACGCGTTGGTGGCCAAGCAATCACCTACATTGACCTGTTATGTTATGGCACAAAATGCTTCCCAAATGACATTTTGTCCTTGATGCAGGACCATGATGGATGGTGTGATAGAATGCCCAAACCTAAATAAATAAAAATAAGATGCATTAAATAGCTATTAACTGATAACTTTTATGAGAGCATGTGTTCGGGCCCAGGGCATTCTATCATGTCTGCAAATTTGGGACATTGATGGATTATTGATTATGTCTTCATGAATTTCCATGAATTGCCCGATTGGCGTAAATTCAAAGCATTTTTAAAATAATTATTATTTATTAAATTGACGGTAGTAGTATAAATAGAAAATGAATCAATGTTGTGAATTATTAAAAAAAAAAATAACGTACAAATCTATTGTGATGAAGAGACGTGCTCTGAACGGAAGTGCTCTTATTAAGGCAAAACAAAAGATATGCTCCAACACAAATTAAATTATAAAAAAATAATGAAATAATAAATGCTCCAGACACATTTGGTATTTTGAAATTGTAGTAATACAAAAAGTGTACGCTGTTTTTTTTTTATATAAATTTTAAATGTGGTTCCTTGATTATAGAAATGACCAAAGTCAATAATGAATAGTCATTACAGACAAACATTGCACATTATATAATATATATTACACCAGGGTTTTGAATTCAGAGTTGACCAACCTTGAATATGGCACCCTGCCTTACAACAAAACCCAAATCATTCAGAAGATATTGCAGATTCTAAATTTTCCTCAATGCTATTTCTGCGAAAGTGAATGCAACCTAAATCGATTGGAATGCAAACTTGTACGCCGATTTCACGTTGAGAACCGCTAACCATTGAGCCCAGCTACACGTTCTCGCATATGTTATAAAGATGTCCTTTGAATTTCCTCTCATATAGTCAAATGTTTTTCATATTCTAATATAATACTAAAATTAGGATTAACTTTGTAATCGTTCCTAAAAATTGCAAGTCAATATCTAGAAACATGAATTTTGTTAGAGATGAAGTACTATTTAATTTGCTTTTCGTTTCTATCTAAAGGCTCCCTATTTTGACCAAAATATTAGGATGGTCGCTCCTGTTAGTGTCCCAACTATGGCCAAATAACGAACCATCAAATAAAAATTAACAGTACATTTTTATAATAAAGTGACTGACAATAGATTTTATATACAAAATGACAATGAATACAACACTAAAAAATAAAAGTACATTTTATTGTAAAATTACCAACAATATATTTTATAATCTAAAAAAATATATATCTAAAACATAGCTTTATGATAAAAATATAAAATTATGTGAAAAGTATCTGTCGTTAAAATCACAAAATTAAGTACAGACTATTTAGATTTCGACATTAGATAACCGATAGAGCTTGGAATGCCGCCAAAAGATCATCAAATCAGCCACAAATTCAAAAGAATTCTTTATTTACATCAGTAACATTTATTATATCTCAATCTATATACGTTATTATTATTAATATCAGTCTATCTTTATGGCAGTGAATGCTGAACAAATTCATCACAGATGAAGAAACTTAAAGCAACAGGAATATAGTTATACAGAAGGATGATGAGCATAAGATGGGCTGAATATATGAGCAATGGCGAGTTTTAGAGACAATAGAAATAAAAATGTGTCCTTTTTCTAAGTATAACATAAGAAACATTCAGTTAAAATTGCTAGCACACATAATGATAAAAGAGGGCTTGAAAAAGTTGATACTCATAGAAGATGGACACAGGAAATCATTGCATAATACACCTACTAAGCTTGTGTAAATTGTTAGCAGAACAGGATTTATGAGAGATGGCCAAAAGACAAAATTTACTAAGCTATAAAGGACAGAATAGTCTAAGAGAGCCATCAATTTTATAGATATAAATTTAATGGCATACAAAAATTTTAATCGGTATCTGTATAATTCTTCATTGCCATATTCACAACACATGACCTATTGGATAAATACGTTGGGTAGATCCAGTATCTACACCCAAACAGTCTGAGTTCAGTACAAGGCAACAGCAGTGGTGAACCAAAAAAAAAAAAAAATGGAGATTTGAGTTTTAAGAGAAATAGCTGAGATATCCGGAAGAAGCTTGCCACATGGAACTAGAACAATCTACACCCGGTAACCGAAATAAAGGTTTAGGTTTGATATTCCAAATCACCTGAAGAAGGCAGCAGCGTACAACGGCTAATACGTTGTGAATACTGCAATTAAGATGGGGATAACAGACTGAATAATGTAAATAATGCAAGTAATTATTAATCGGATATTTACAGAAATTCATATTATTCTGTGTGCGTAGGTTATGGGAGATTATAACGGTACAATTTCGTATCCATTGTAGGTTTAGTAACGTTTCTATTTTTACTATCCCTCCCTGTCCTCTTGTCCGTTTATGTAAATTGGTCAGGTTGATATCTCACTGTTTCCCTCTGTTCCTCTTGACCTTAATATGCTACATGAGTGTCAAATACTCCAAACCTTCATCTCTCATTATGCGTCCAAGAAATTTAAACTATGTCTTTGGGATGCTAAGTAGAAGTGTCATTTTTTGTTAAATTCTTTTTTATTTGCTTAATTTATTCTGTCTATTGTATTCTTAGCTTCGTTTATATTCGTTTCAAGTCTTCTGTACATTTGTAAAAAAAAAAAAATGGTCGGATCAACTGTTATATAGGGGTATTGATATGATATAGCAGTCCAGACTCATTTCTTTTGGTTTGTAACGAGATTCATCATAGACCTGGCCTACATTTTGGAAACCAACTTTTACTATTCCAGCGCGCCTTCGGATTTCGGTGTCACATATTTCCTTCTGCATTAACACCCTTCTCAGATCTTTAAACTATTGTACTTGCTTGTTTTGACATATTCAATTCGTATCACGCAACTTGGGCTATTCCTCCTGCTTGCAACTACGACATTCTATGTTCTTATAATTGATAGTTAATTCTTTTCTATCTCGATTTCCTTGACAATCTTGGCTATGAATTCCTACAATTTTCTTTATGTCTCTGAAATCAGTATTTTTCCTGCTTCCACAAAATTCCCAGGAACTCGAGTGTTCAGACCACCGAACTCTACGTCTCATGAGTCACCTCCTTAAAAGGATATTCGAAATTATACTGGGATATATGAGGGCTAAATTCAATTCCAGAAATGCCAGATATGCGGTTTTGATTCCTTCCCGACAGAGGAACAACCAACGTCACATTTATTCTCAGAATGATCAGTGAACGTAACATCAAAAACGAGCAGGACGTTTATGCATGTTTCATTGATTACAAGAAAGCCATATATTAAGACAATGAAACCTCTTTAACATTGACAACATACGCATGATCGAAATCATCTAATATAAAAAAAAAGATGCCGCCGTCGAACATAATGGCCGCTATATTAATTGTCAGAAGATAGAGCGTGTCCTTCTCTGAACTTTTTAATCCCTTTGGCGAATTTATTCTCCGTGAGCTGGAAGCGTCAACTGAAGTAATGGCTATCAAGAGTCATATCGTAAATAATATCTACCTCAACGATAGAACACTTTATGCAGAATCAGATGATGGCTTCCAGATGCATCTCAACCTAATCGGAGAAACTAGCGCAAAACATGGTTTAGAAATTAACACAAAGGAAGCTAAATGTATTTTTAATATAAAAAAAAGATTTCCTGTACAAAAATGTCATCTTAATTGCAATAAGCAAGGTATTGACCAGGTAGAGAGATGCAGTTATCTAAGGTCCTTGGTAACAGCAGATCGTCGCAGATAGATAGATAGATAGATAGAGAACGAGAGAGAGAGAGAGAGAGAGAGAGAGAACGAGAGAGAGAGAGACTAGCTGCCGAATTTGCTTCATAAAATATGGCTATCGATAATGAATCTTTAGTGGACGCCTTGTTCACTTTTTATCATTCCCAAACGAATTAAGTTTTTCGTGTAGCTCATTATTGTGGGGTAACTTACCAAATGTTTTTGCGTAGTCAATGAAACATAAGTACACTACTTTTTGAATTTTCATTGCTCGCTCTAATATGATAACAAATATTGCAATTTTGTTTCAATGTACACTATTTACATTATTCGGACTATTTGAGGGCAATAATCCGAATAATGTAAATATTGTACATAATACCCCATCTCAGAAATATAGACAGATATTGTTTCAATGTATTTAGCGAAAGTACACTATTCATGTATTGATTATGTCGTAATTATTCCAGTCATAAGACTTCAGGTTATAAGTTTAACTAAATTACCTCATTAAGCTGATAGTTCGATGGAGTTGCAACTTGCGTCTAGGCAGCACCAAACAAAACGCATCAACATTTACTTTACTGTTTATGTTTGCTAATACTTGGTAATAATAATAATTACGTTAGGGTGAAATTAAACGTTCTGTCTGATTCCTTCAGAAAATCATTTGATCACCTCATCTGAAAGTAGTGTAAACCATTTTTAGCGTGCACATTCCTAGTTACGGCACCACAGATTTAAAAGCTGCCAACAAACACAAAACACCCTGGAAACAGGCCTGAATTCAACATTACTCTGGAAAAAATGAAAAAAATAAAATTGTCAATACAAAAATAAAATTAATTGTACATAATTGCGCAAAGAACACTTAAAAAGGAAAATGGTGATTGTGACTCAGAAGAAGTAATCTTAAGAGATTACATGAATTAGAAAAAAGACAAGGCACAAGAAAATGAGAAATATCAGCACTGCCGACTCCTTTCTTCAGTTTCCTCTTTAGGTGATAGACTGACTGCTTTATTGGGTTAAGGTCTGTTGCTTGACTTTGCCCAGTCTAAAACTGTCCACATTTTCTTCATTGAGAACATCCTTTGTTGTGTTAGTAGTATACTTTGGGTCATTATACCCTTGCATGATAAACTTCCTTTTGGAAGTAAATTGGCAGATAAAATGTTTCTGTGGACTTTTGAATTCATTCTGCCTCTACCATCTTGAGTTTCATCATCAATAAATATGAATGAATTTGTTCCATAAGAAGCCAAGCAAGTCCAATCCAAAACACCGCCTCCATCATAATTGACAGATAAGCTTTTATCCTTTGGATCTTATGCAGATCCTTTCTTTCGCTAGATTTTAGCTTTTTCCTTGATTTGGTAGATATTAATCTTGGTCTCATCTGTACATAAAACTTTCTTCCAGGAACTTGGTCGCTCATTTCAACGTTATTGCAGATCCTAATATGACCTTCTGATTGTTACTGCTGATGAGTGGTTTGCATCTGGTGGCATGGCTTCTATATTTCTACTATCACAGTCTTCTTTGAAAGTAGGATTGTGAAACCTTTACTCTTGCACTCCTGATGTTGTTGGTGATGTCACTGACTATTGTTTTGGGTTATTCCTCACAGCTATCGTAATGTTTCTGTCATCAACTGATGTTTTTCTTGGCCGAACTGTTCTATGTCTGTTACTCAGCACGCCAGTAGATACTTTCTTTTTCAGGACATTGTAAATTTTTGTGTTGGCTATGGCCAATGTTTCTTCAACGTACCTGTTCAATGTCCCTTTTTTAATAGAATCAAAATGTTTTTCTCCCATACAAACCTCTTTCTTCTTCATTTTGGCTTATTCTTTTAAAAAGAAATCCAGTATTTACAGGTGAAACCGTAGGCGAAAACCAAGTGTAGTTATTCAGAGCTATTTAAAGTTAAAACAATCAGTGTAAAAGCCAACAACTAGGCAATAAGATACACCTATCATTCACATTATCCTATAGTTGTACTTCATTGAAAAACGTGCGGGTACAAAAAAAAAAAAGTCGTATATCCTAAGTTCTTTAATACATCTAAATTTAAATAAGAGGAAATAAAATCTAAAATTCTGAACTCTTGTCACATATTCATCTTTTGCTCTTAAACACAAATGTCTTCAGTGAAAAACAAAAACAAAAGAATTGGCCTTGCTGTTCCAATATTTTGGAGGGGACTATATATATATATATATATATATATATATATATATATATATATATATATATATGGAGAGAGAGAGAGAGAGAGGAAGAGAGGAGATATAAAAAGGCAAATTGATTCTGAATTTATAATTCAGAATAGAATATAAAGTTACACATCAGCAAACGTGAGAGTTCAAATCTGCAAACGTGACAGTTTAGAACCGGCGACACACCGGCGAATTCTGACAATGATTTAGATTTGATCGGGGAAGCAACCGCTATAAATGTTGATTAGAGACTGTTCGGGGAACTTGAATAAGTGAGATTTTAATCTCAAAGATACCATTATTCTGCTCACAAAACTATAGCTGATGTGAAAATTGAAAGAAAATGTGGTCGATACTGAATGTAGTCTTTTAGAGAGTGCGACGTAAAGATGAATTGAATATAAAATCAAATAACAATATCTTGTCTGAGAAACAAAAAATATATTGGATACTTTATAATGAGAAATGTATAAATTGTCCTTATATCTGCAAAGGCAGGAAGAATTGGAAATCGGGATGAAAATGGTCATATTCCATATTTTTACATGCGTTAATTTTTGGTTTGAATCAAGCATTATGGGAATATGAAAAAATACCGAAAGTAGTGTTTGACTACTTAGGAGATTAATTCTAGCTTGATTGACTCCGAAATCTAACGCATGTAAAAATATTTATGAAAATAATTTTGAACTGATAACCTTAGTAGAAATATTAATGATTTCTTGGTTTTTAATATGTCACTTGCATTAGATGACAAAGAAAGATGCATACTTTAAAACAATTAGGACCAATAATCATATCTGATTTTTTTAATCAACTTGAAGTGCCACGACCAGATTCTCGAATTTGTGGCTATATTTGAGAAATGAATTTAATCCATTTTCTGTTTGCTGGGTCCGGATATTGCCATATTAAACAAGGAGAAAGCACGGTAGTGAATTTTCTTGTAAGTGTAGAAAAACCCGTAAATGTAAATGAAAGTTGGAAGAGTGATAAGCATTGTCGGCTAAAAGGAAAAAAAAGTTGTAAAACGAAACACGGCGCGCTACGGTCTACATACGGAGAAGTAGGGACATTATATTTCCAGTGGTCACATTATTTATTCATACAAGAAAGTCAGCATTGGTCGAAACTTTTGAGATAAGACATATATATATATATATATATATATATATATATATATATATATATATATATATATATATATATATATATATATAATTATTTACCAGCTGCCCCACGCAGCAAGATGTGGCACACGTCCCAAGTTTAAAGTGGGGTATCCGAGCCCGTAGGCTCGGCCAAAAATTCCTTATAGACCACGTTAAAACGGAGTCAGTTTCCTGAGACGAGACTCCGCCCCTCGGCAGAGCCTCGTGTGAGGGATACCCTCTGACATAAGCCAGGTGAGTATATATATATATATATATATATATATATATATATATATATATATATATATATATATATATATATTATTTTATATGATTTTTTTTAAGACTGTTGTCCACTTTTCGGTTGGTTGTCACCACAACGTTTCTATCGTTGTCTTTATGGAACTTATTCAAGTTTTTGTCGTACGAGTTATCCCCAGTTGTCTTTCAGCTGAACCTGTGATTACAACAATCAAGTTGATGCTATTTTTCCTAATGTATAGATTTTTCAAAAGGTAGTATATTTAATTATATTATGGGACATATCATGGAAGAGTTCGAATCCTGCATTGCAATGCATGCGAGTCTCCATGGCCAATTGCTAAAAAACATGAAGATATTATGAATTGTTTGCATGAATACATAAAGGAACTCTTCAATGATGAAAGACAAAATAGTAAAATCTCCCTGTATCGAAATTATTGGGATACCCGAGTATCACAGGCAAAATTCGACATACCCTGAAGAAAATGAAGACAGGTAAGTCTGGTGATCTGGACGTAGTAACAACAAAAAGGTGGGAGTTAAAAAAAATTCATAGACTCATCTGAAAAATTTATGTAAGCGGATGATCTCTATAGGAAATGCTGAAATCAGTATTTGCCTCCATTCCAATGCATCCCCGGTCTCTGGTATGTTCGGACTACAGAACTATTACGCTTTTGAAATCCTAATCCAGATTTTACTGGAAAGAATAAAGGTTAAACTCTGTCCAGAAATCTCAGAGGTGCGATTTGGCTTCGTTCTCGACAGAGGAACAACAGACGCCATATTTGTTCTCGGGATGATCACTAAACGCAACATCACATACGAGCCGGACGTTTATGCATATTTCATTAATTTCCAGAAACCATCCGACAGAGTAAGACGCACAAAACTCTGAGATGTTGGAAACAACCAACATTGAAAAATGCATCATCATAGTATTCAATATGGAAGAAGATAAAAGGTGGCCTTCTTTCACCTTTTAGTCTCTTTGGCGGATTTATTTTCCGTGAGCTGGAAGAGTTTCGTGCAGAAATTGCTATTAACGCCGACGATACAAAATTGAAAACTTCGAAGATGGTATCCAGAGGCTCCTCGACCTAACCGGAGAAGCTAGCGCAAAAATGTTTTAGAGATTAAATCAAAGATTTCTAAATGTATTCACATCTCAAAAAGAGTTCCAGAACCAAAATGCCATTTTACTTGCGATAATAAGGAAATTGACCAAGTAGTGAGCTTGAATTATCTAAGCCCCTTATTAACAGAAGATGGGTTCAATCATTTTCGAAAATAAATAAATTATCTGACAGACATTTTCTGTTAAGTATAAAACATCGACTCTTATCTGGTTGATTTTACTGTATGCTCCGAAGTTTGAAAATTAAACGTCAAAGCCAAACGGACATTCCAAACAACAGAAATATGGTTCCTTCGACTGCGCACGAAACACATGACTCAATTCTTCAGCGTACCAAACAACTGAGCACACGCGGAAAAGATTCTTGGGACACATAATTCGAAAATAAAAACATGAAGACCTTTGTTTGTGATAACGTTTCTGTGGTTCAGAAGCCAGGGGAAGACAGCGGACCATCATTGTATTTCCCTTCAAGTCTAGACAACTGTGGGAGACGGAAAAGCACCGTGGATCTCTCTGATTCTGACCATTCTGTAGGTCTCTCGCCACGGAACTTCAGACGACGACGAGAGTGATCATCTTTTTTACAGTGCCAACGAATTTAGTTTCATCTTTCTAATACAGCCCTATAACGTTAATATACTTCTTGAATGTGCCATATTCCTTCATGACGTGAGCCTCCACAATCCTTGAAGCACATAACGTCGCTTGTCCCTCAACAAAGACCATTCTCTTCCTTCAGTCATCCATTCACACTTATGTAGGTGGTCCGCTGCCGTTCTTCTTCCTTTTGCCTTCAATATGTCTTCTGAGTGTCAAGTTTTCCAACCTCTCCTTCTTTATTATATGTCCAAGAAATTTTACCTGTCTGTTCCTAATTCTAAGTGTCTCTTTTTCTTCCCATTTTCATTATTTCTTTGTTTCTTATGTGCTCTCTCCACAGTATTCACAGCATCATTCTGTAAAGCCCTACTTGTTTTGCCTCTAGCTTTTTCTTCCTCTTCCACTTTACGGAGATTTTCAAGAATTCACTATCACCTGTCCTGAACTGGTATCCCGAATTAAGTCACCTCTCTTTCTCTCTTTTATATAAATTATTACATGACATTTATTCTAATGAGCTTTCCTTCTCGGTTGCATAAATTTATGAGTAGTACTAGATTTACAATAAGGTTTTATCGTTTTACACTTGAAAAGACTAGATTCAACCATAAGTTCTATACTAATAGTTTCTTTTCTCGCAATTCTCATCTGTAGAATTCTCTTCTGATTTCTTGCTTCTCTGCTACCTACCATCTTCAAATATTTAAATGCAAAATCAATGACCATCTTCAGTCTCTATGAGCTCTCTTCTTTTATTACCCTTTCTGCCCACTAAAATTTTCGCATCCTCGTCCACCTCCGGTACCACCTCACCATGAAAAAAAAAATGGAAAATTCATGTCTTTCTCTCTCTTCTCTTTCTTTTCCTCCCAACATGCTGGAGTGACAACTCCATTCGAGACATTCTCCCGACTATCCGGATATCTTTCGATTTTGTGTACGTACTCAATTCATTTTCTATCCGGATGCAAGCGGTTTGTTTCTAATATAAGTTCTGGATTATTCTACTTCTTTTCAAATAACTCCAGTTTTCCTAGTAGTTCAAACAAATCTTTGTTTCCTACAAAATCAATATCTGAATAGACAAATATAAACATGTGCACCGACTAATCATACTCTCATATGTAAAATCATTGTTTATACACTTGTACACTAGACTTCCTCAATTATATCCGCTGCGAAAGTATGTGGATTTTGTGCTTTCTCCGAAAGTGGATCTTCTCGAAGATATGTGAGAAATTCCCATGTTTTCCCTACCGTTTACGCCGATTATATATGTTATAGGTGGCTCATCCTTAGAGTATCAGCCAATCACTTCCTGTGAGACGTGAATGTGCATTGTGTGGGCATATAATATTGCCTTCCAGTCCATCTTTCTGATACACCTAATTCTTTTCTGATCCTCTTGTATATCCCTAATAACAAATACTATTTTGGTATCTGTTAGGAAGTATATATTACAGGTCATCAAAGATCAACGTCTTAGAACAAAGGATCTTCATTGACAAGGTTTGATTCAGACCGTCTGGTATTGTCTATCGTTAATCACAGTTGTGAACATCATTTAAAGATAGGTGTCACTATGTATATCACTATTTTATGATTGTCCGTTAAGATAATGAAAATTTCTCGACCTAAGTACCTCTCTAAAAATCTGATACTTCTAGATTTGGTAGAGTCTAATCGTAATGTTTTTAGTACTCTCTGGTAGATTCTTAGCGTACAAAGTTTGCCGTAAGTTGTTCAGGAAGAAGACAGTCCGATTACAATTCTAGACTCGACACATCCATCTGAGAAGGCACTTTGAAAATCTTTCGGTCACACCAATTCCAGATTCTGACCACAAGATCAAGCATTCGAAATTATTTAGAAATCTCATCATTTCAGCACCTCCTCTGCACATTTCAATAAACAAGTGTACTGTGAAATAAATAATCTTGAAGATTATGCCAATTTATGCAGATATAGGCGTTGGCAGTTAAAAATAGATGGTCGGAGAATTTGAAAACAAAGAGAATAATTCGACTTATTGAAATCAACTGAGAGACCTGCATTTGATGTAGCTTTTAATAAGAACTGTTTAGTCTAATTCAAAGAGAACGCGAATAGTAATGTTGCATGCTAGTTGAACTTTGTCAATTTAAAAC
>OZ010571.1:43393135-43480635 GCA_963932145.1 Acanthosepion lycidas | reverse complement strand
CGTATTTGGCACTTTTTTCATAGAGTGTTGTATATAAATCAGATTGAGTTTATCTGTGTTATGAGGCGGTTAACCGATGTAGAGAAGAGTGAAGCCATCACGCAATGAATATTTTTATTAGGCAACATAGCGAGGTTTACTGAGGTCGATGTCTTCTACATTGGCTATTAATACTGGTGGAGAAGGGGCCAGAAATGTATATGTGTATTTATTTATTTGTACGTTTAATTAAATTGTTTCTATCATTAATTTATATTTTATATTTTTCGTTTTATATTTTGGTAGTACTACTAAATTTTCTTTTTTATCCATGGGATTTAATTTTGTCTTAGTGTAGTTATCGATAGAGCAAAATTAATTTTGCTTTTATGCTTGTGTTTTAATTTCCCATCCTGTTGAGCGACACTAAGCTAGGGGTAGAAACTTTAACTGATGCCAAAACGGTCGGGTTTCGATCACGGCTTGAAGCAATCCGACGTCTAGCCACACTGAAGAGCTGTGATACAGCGAAAAAATCTTTCTGTGGATGGTAATATATATTGTTGTGACCAAATAAATGGTTAAGAAATAAAAAAAAAATCATTTGAATATATATTAAACCTCAAGTACACCATACCAAAAGAGTATTACACAACTTGAGTGTATAGAATGAACTAGGGCTCAATCTATTCTACTAAACTTATAGTAGGCGGAAGACGCTAAAATAGACACGTAAAAGGGAAAGCACCGCAACACACACACACACACACACACACACATATATATATATATATATATATATATATATATATATATATGGAGAGAGAGAGAAAGAGAAAGAAAGAAAGTGTCCGTCAGAAATCGATACACATTTCATGAAAAGATAAATTGTCTTTCAGAGTTTTACCAAAGTGTGATAACATTGTCTACGGGAGGGCGATATCTTCACGACAGATGGCATATCATTGGCGTCCTTTTAACAAGAAATTGCAAATGCATATGCAGCAATTCCATAAGACAGGATTAGTTCGTCGTAGTAATAAATGGCTGCGACTTTGAGCATCACTTTGGATTATAAAGTCCAAATCTAGCGGGTAATACTTTCGGGATATTTGCATAAATTTAATATTACAATATTTATAATTTTTTTTCTTTTCCCGAAGTGTGTATACAATTTTTTTTTATTTTTTCGGACGCTATATATATATATATATATATATATATATATATATATATATATATATATATATATATATATTAAAGACATTTTTTATGCTTAACATTTTTTTTATACATACAAGTATTTAAGTAAATGCTCTGTTTATAACAAACAGTATTAAATAACATGTACCGGCCTGAATGTCCGAGAAATTTTCATAAAAAATATTTATCCTTTGACAGGATTCGAACCTGCATCCTATACGGAACCGTCATTTAAGGTGACATGCCTAACCGCTCAGCCACAAAGGATCATTCGGTTGGCAAGGTCGAATTTACTGCTTATAAACTTCAATCTTCCATGAATCTCGTAAATTCATAACTGCTCATGGCGTATCAAATGTAAACAAATGACATCATACATTAAGAAATGGACAAAGTCCGACAATTTATTAAAGACATTAAGAATGTTAAACATAAAAAAATGTCTTTAATAAATTGTCGGATTTGTCCATTTCTTAATGTATATATATATATATATATATATATATATATATATATATATATATATATATATATATATATATGGCAGCATTACCCTGACAGTCCGTTTAGGTGAAACCTAGGTAGGTTTATCTGGCTCCTTAGATTCATCTTATATATACATATATATATATATATATATATATATATATATATATATATATATATATATATATATATATATATGCATATGCACTCCACTCTCCCGTCGAATTCGACGTATGAGGATCAAGCAGATCAGTTCCCAGGAAACCGAGAGCCCGACAACAGCACATCGGATTTTATTAGAGTGGTGAAGGTTACGTATATATATATATATATATATATATATATATATATATATATATATATATATATATACGGTGTGTGTGATTGTCGACATATAAATAAATGCTTAATAATGACTATTTGTTTCATTTCTCAATTCCTCAATTGATCTTAAGAACATATATAGCTGCCGGCTTGATTAAGAGAAATCGGGGAGCGAGGAGTATACCTTTGTTCTTGTTTTTTTGAGTCATGAGAATTAGGTTGCTTACTTCTTCATTTAATTATTACATATATTTGCTTTGTAAATTTTTTTCGGCTTGAAATTGTGTATCATTAAAGCTGTTAATGAAATGTAGTCTTCTTGAGTTAGGATGTAGTTGTATTCAGCTTAGTGGGGACTTTTTTTCGTGTCTACATATATATATTCACACACCCAAGCACAAACACACAATATATATGAGTTACAAAATCACATTCATAGAATTTTAGACATTTTCGTTTAAGAAGCTTATAAATTGGAAATACTTAGTTATTTAGAGATACAAATTTTAAACCCACTTCATACAATTCATTCCTTGAGTATTACTCGTAGGTAAATAGAACCTTAACATTAACTTGTAAAATCTAAGATCACCGTATGCATCAATAATTTTTTTTCTGCTTAACCATGCTAAGCTCCGTAGATATATTGTTCTGCATCAATACACAGTTTCTTTATGAATGTATAGTGCACCCTGGATTAATCATGTTAATTTCTTACTTATTTGTAAATTTGGAATTTCACTGGGTGCTCCAATATTTTCGCCTTCCGCCATAAAATCTTAGGCTTGAGAGTTATCTAGATAATCCAAATCTTTCTCTAAACCCGTAACATAAGCAAAGTGAACAGACGGCGTAAACTTGTTCGGCTGAAATATTAGCGAGTTCCATTAGTGCTGAGATCGATTTCTTCCTTCTTTGTCAGTTTTCGGTGTCTCCTGAGACTAAGTTCTTCAGCCATGGTCTTTTAGCAACGCT
This sequence comes from Acanthosepion lycidas, assembly GCA_963932145.1. Lineage (NCBI taxonomy): Eukaryota > Metazoa > Mollusca > Cephalopoda > Sepiida > Sepiidae > Acanthosepion > Acanthosepion lycidas. The sequence goes on along the minus strand of OZ010571.1, from coordinate 43,477,668 downwards.
TGGGGAAATATCGTGCAATGTCTAATCGCCTCATAATACAAACAGTTTGATGCAGAATTCTTGATGACTTCTGATACGATGTGAGATTGCATTGCTATTATGAAGAACACTATAATAATATTAAACTAACAACGCATCAAAGCGATGACGGCGTTATAATGTGTGAAGCCGGACACAAATCCGTTACCCTCTCTCGAGATTCTTTTCTAAACACTAGGATTTGTTTCAGAGTTTCTAATGTAATTAGAATCGTAATCGTCACGGCCAAATAAACTGACGAAGACTGTTCAGATGAATTCTCATCCGGAAATCAGCAAATATAAGATATTTTCCGTAATTTCTGTTGAAATAATTACTTTGAAAGTTACAACAAACGCTCATAGATATTCGGTGTGTATCAAAAGTTTCCATTGTTATCTTCCTTTAATAAGGAAAAATATAAAAAAAAAACTATTTGTAGTGTTATCGATGTAAAGATGAAAAGGTAATTTCCTAAACGTAGCTTAGATGTGACAAAAAACCAAAAGCTTGTTAACCATTACACCATGTCGAGATGCCCAAGCTGTAAGGAAGAATAGGAACACGAACTTAAAGTCTTCATGATTTAAAGTATTCTATAATCACCTTCGGTCTACGTGGATTAATTTCGGCGTACGGGTATATGACTTTGGGGGTTTAACTCTGAATTAGGAACATACACGCAAAGCTATGAGAGAAACACTGCCAATTCCCTCCCGGGTGGACAAACTTACAGTTGCAAGTAGCCGGTTGTCCCATATATCTATATCCTAAACTAAACAGGTGCGACCACATGCTTAGTCGAGTGAATCTGCGCCCGGTCGAAAGGAGATTATTTTCCGGAGCAATCCTCAGATTCACCTGATTTTTCTGATACTCAAGTGTGACACTAGGCGCAAAGATTTTTAATCTTTTAGAAGAAGCCCAATACTGTTTGGTGTCACTACTGATCAACTTCCAATTATTGACATTAATTTCGATCACGATCATCTGGTATTTTCTGGAAGGAATAAAATCCTTAATTTTCTACAGTGCATTCGGAATCTTATTTTAAAACAGGGATCATGGGTAATTTTGCAATAATGTCATACTTGTCACACCACAGAAACAAATTAACTATTAAAAATACGATTTTATAGGTTTCAATTTAGGTTACTGTATTAATAGTTAATAAACACAAATTATCGGGACATAAGAAAATCTATACGTCAGGGGTTCGCATTTGGTCCGCATTTTCGGAATTAAAATTTGTTCGCGACTCACCAAAATTTCTTTAATAAAAAGTACATTTAAATTTATGATAAAAATAGAGAGAGAGAGAGAGTTAAAGGGAGACAACCACGAATTCGAAGACAGATCCTGATTACTATTAGGTTGGTGCAAAAATAATATCGGTTTTTGACTTATTTTTTAACGTCCAAAACCGACATTACTTTTGCACCAACCTTATATATTCGTATAACTTGATATAACGCAAAGATATCACAGTATTAAAATCAGTCGATACTTATTTTCTAAGTATTTATACTTGGACTCACGTATACAATTACAAGTAATCCATAATAATATTTAAATTTGGAAATATATATTTATTTTTGGCATATGAATTTTTTGAAACAATTTCTAAATCATTGATTATATATATATATATATATATATATATATATATATATATATATATATATATATATATATATGTATATATATATAAAGAGATAGACATATAGAAACAAAGAGAGAGAGAAAGAGACAGAGAGATTGAAAAGACTTTTAAAATAAATTTATGAGTCTGTATATTTTTCGGTTTTCTTCTGTTTGCCCGAAATTAAGAACAATTCGATATACAATGTTTGATGGTAGTAGTAACAATCATTGTTTATCACTTTTAGCAATAGTTTACATATATATATATATATATATATATATATATATATATATATATATATATATATATATATATTATTATTATTATTATTATTATTAGCAACTGCCAGAATTTAGAAACGCTATTGTATAATTATATGATCAACTGAAAAATTACTTCAATTACTTTATGTTTGAAGTGAATATTTACACGTGTAGAAATATTGTTTGTATTATTATGATAACAGATTAAAGCATTTTCATTTAATTTCTTGATGTATTTATTGTGTACGTTGATTTGGGAGAGTAGTAATTCTGTTAGGAAAGGTGATATTGGAAAAAAAAGGTGGAAGTATATTAATATCGGGATAATATTTAATGGCGGAACTCTCGCGGATTTTCCTTCTGAGTGATTTTTTTTTATCAGTATAGCATTTATAAAATCAAAATTATGGTTAAATTTATTTCTATGTATGACTAGTGCATTTGTTAAATTGGTACTTATGAGGTCTCTTTTGTGTTCATAGATGCGTTTTATTTTATATAAATAATTTTAATATAATAAGTAGGCAAACCTCTTCCTCAAATTACTATATAGAAATATGCAAATATCTAAAAAAAAAACCTCTTTTTTAATACATTTTTTCATTTTCTCCAGGTTAATTCTGAGAAATCTTTTGCATATATATATATATATATCTATATATAAATATAAATATATATATATATATATATATATATATGTATATATATATATATATGTATATATATATATATATATATATGTATATATATATATATATATATATATATATATGTATATATATATGTATATATATATATATATATATGTATATATATATATATATATATATATATATATATATATATATATATATATATATATATAGATAAATAGATAGATAGATAGATACAGATATGGGGGTACTGTTGTGTGTGCAGTCGCCTGTATATTAATGATTAAGATTTACTAATATGTCTGTTTAAATGCTACAGAAATATTTCCTTTATTATTTGACTTTATTTATTTTTACTGCATTGAACCAACGCTATCCAAGTTATTATTGTTTTTATCTAGTAAGAACTGCACGCGAGCAAAATGACGATGAGATGCAAATAATAAAAGTCCAATAGCCAATCAGGACAATCAATTTGATAAGTGCATACCGGGCATATGCATCAAATCCAGATATGGACATTATACTGACAGATTTTAATAAAAGCAGTGTATAGCCTTACAGTTGGGACCCAGTCAGAAATGACGTCATGTAGAGTAAACCAATCTAATCAGGCAGGTTCTGACGGTGTTCCCAAGTATCTAGATATGAATCTCAAGTTGCTATGTAAGCGTCATTTTTCAAAATTTAAAAGAAAAATCAACCCGCTCGATAGCCGACCATGATGCCAATCCAACTACTCCTGTACTTGCGCAGAGATGAACTATGTATCAGTCTCTAATGGCCATTACAGCTGGTTGTGGTCAGATAACTGAAAAACAAATCTGAGTTATAATTGATATAGACAATTTAATTCATCAAAATCATTAAGATCATGAAGTCTTAATTGTCATCTTTATTATTTTTGGTTAGGCTGCTGTTGTTATTCGTATTATTATTATTATTATTATTATTATTATTATTATTATTATTATTATTATTATTATAACATGAAACTGAGAAGTGTTTATTCAAGAATAGCTGTGAGACAACTATTTTCTCTTCCGATTTGGAATATTTTCACCATTAAAGTTTTATCTTATCCGTAGTTCAGATATATCGTGGCTTGATTTCTCACGGCTTTCGAGAATCAATGATTTCTGAATGTTCTAGTGTTGAAATATGGTGTGGCGATGTGGGAATATGGCTTTAAATTTATTATCCCGTATTTCAGAAATGGATTGGCAAAGACGAACGTCAAATAGTTTCTAGTAAACTGCATTTTTTGTCAATTTTCATTGGACTTTATATTGTTTTAAAAAGCTGATGGAATATCTTTCAAAAATATTACAGAAAATTCACACGACCAGTCACGACCAATAAAAAGATACTGAATAATCCATCCAATCAAAATTGCAATCATTCAACTACGATGCCATGCAAAAAGATGTAGTAATTTTAAAAGAAAGGCAGGAAGAAACATAATAAAACTGATCCCTCAAATTATCGCCCTATTACTCCTTTACCGCTTTTCTGCAAAGTAATTGTGGCTCTAATCAATGCTAAAGAGCTTAAGTATATTCTAACCGAAGGTCAACCTCTGATGTGCTAACAACCATCACTGAATATGTATATCAATCTCAAGATTAAAACGGCGAAGCTCAGGCTGTGGCTCCAGAAATCTCCAATACGTTCGACATGGTTTGGCACGCTGAGTTTCTACTCAAGCTCCACGACTACGGTGTCACAGGATGAATATTTAGTTTAATTCAATCCGTCCTATCAAAACGTGAAATGAAGTCATTTTCAACAGAGAATTTCATACGAACGCGGGGTTCCCCAGGGAAGTATCCGAATTCCGAAGCTCTTTCTGATATTCAAAAACGATACCCCGCCCCCGATGTTATAACTTCCCATGTCGCTATTCATGCAGAGGATGCTTCCATTTACACCTGTCTCAGTAGCATATCCCCCAGATATTACAAAGTATATGCGGCAACTGCTCTTGAAAAAAACACTAATCAGTGGTTAACTGGAGCAAGAAATGACCTGCTAATATTAATACCACCAAAAAACAATTGCTTTCATTTTACCTCCATAGAGAAATATTTCTGCTTATGAATGACTGGCGGTATAATCCATTGAATCATTAGCTGCATCTATTGCAAGGAAAATTTGGTTCATTGTGTCGTGCCAGAAAACGTTTCTCGTCAGAATTCCTCTTGCACATTTACAAATCTATATTGTGTCTGTGCATTGAATACCTTCGCCTGATCTTGATAAAATTCTATCCAGACTAGGAATCTCAACATCAGTCACTTTCTCACCGATGCGATCTGGTTTCTTTCTGTTTCTACAAATATTTTCATGGGATCTGCTATGATTAGCTGTATTCCATAGCGCCTTAAATACAAGAATTTAAGTGTGCTACTAGATTGGCATCTAGCTCTCACTCCTTTCCTGTTGAAATAGCGAAATGCAACCGCCACTTCTACTTCAACAGTTTCTTTTCTCATAATTCCCACCAGTGGAAATCCCTTCCATTTATTTGTTTCTCTGGAAAAAACTACAACCTTCAGAAATTTAAATGCAAATCCTATCGCCATTTCCCGCCTTCCTGAATCCCGTTCATCTTTTGACCTTTTGTTATTCATCGATATTCTCAGTCTTCTCTTTCTTCTCTCTGCAAAATAGTGTCATTCTCATCTTGCTTGTGTGCAGGGGGTGGGTGGAGTTAAAATGAAAAATATTCTCCGAATTTAAATTAATGAAAAACGTTATCGAAGCGATACTGAAAACTTATACATAACCCAAATATATATTTGATCATATCTCTTCTTCGTTGCCGCATTGAAAATTTGTCATTTATCAATTTATCCTTTTTTATTCTCTTACTTTTTTTCACTTCTTTTCAGGCACTGCTTTCGTGAATTCTCATCTGTCTGAAACACCTGGCCGCTCTTGCAAAGATAACCGTTCTTCGAAAATTCCCGTGAGAAAGGAGTCTTTTTGTCTATAGAGTATAAACAACTTACATGCAGTCTGAATTTGTGATTTCAATGATTAAAGTACACACACGCACAATAACACAAACATACACACACACAAACGGACAGACAAACATATATATGCAAATGTGGAAATTGAAGTCAAACCCAAGAGACGACAGTGTGTTTCATGCTAAACGCAATCGTCAGGCTCACGGAATCAGGATTGCGTTTAACGTGAAACAGTCTAGAGTTTGACTTCAATGTCCACGTCTATATTTACCTACGCTCTATCTCAGATATTGAATATTTTAATCCATATATATATCATACCTTATAAATATTCCATATATATATATATATATATATATATATATATATATATATATATATATATATAAATAAATATAGTCTTAAGGTGTGCTATATTTATGGAATAAAGTGCTCAATATCAGGGATAGAGCGTGTGTAAATATAAAAGTGAACATAGAAGTCAACACTTAGAGGCGACAGTCTGTTTCATGCTATATGCAATCGTCAAGCCACGTGTGCTGTTATTTTTCTCGGCTATTTATATATATACGGGTTAGTGGTGCATTGTGGGTATTCTATTATGGCGGTTATTTACCGGAAGTCGTTTGTTTATCTATTTATAATTTGACCTAAATAGATAAACAAACGACTTATTTTTCTGGAGTATTCTAAAGAAGAAGTTGTACTCAATGAAATCACAGAACAAACACGCTTGACTGACCACATAAAGAGTGAATGTGCTAAAATTGACCGCAATGTGGAGTTATTGCATCGAGTAATACTCGTAAAACGCATAAACCTTTGCATCATAAATGATGGAAATCATATTGATAATGTTATTTCTTAATATTCCAATTCAATAAAATGTTGAAAAATTCATTTCATGAAAATATGCCTTTTTTGCCTATGAGTCCAGACATTAGGGACACCCTATAGCTTTAAGTTATCTGAATTTACGATCTGAACTCTCATCGTTATTATTTCTGGCTCGATTTCTCTTTGCTATTATTGTATTACTTTACTCTAGCGATATGAGCGCCGTGATAATAAACAATAAAGATAGAATAACAAAGTAATTCCAGTATTTTATACTTTAGTTTATTCCTTTACACCATTACTGCCACTGTATCCTAGAGAAATATTTTAACAAACTTATATATGAACTCACAAGGGGCTTATCAAACGCACACGTGTACTGGAGCATGTTTTACTATAATATTTATAGTCGGTATGTCAATGAAATCTTGAAAAGTTATAACAAGGTGTTTCGTTCTGAGATGAAATACTTTTGAGTAATAAAATTTCTATCGATGGAATCAGTCTTATATATAAAAAGGAGAAACAACAAAACTTGTAGTAAGAAATACAACTAAATCCAGTTAGAGTTTACATCGAAACATTAAAGATATAAGGACATCAAAGGTAAACTCTTAAATTCTGACGTCCGACGTAATTTAGATGTTAAGTTTAAACTAATTCATTCAACATTTTTATTTTTTTATCGTTATTAAATTTACAGAGTTGTATTAATATATTTAGCTACCCCAACACGAGGGTTGAATGTGGCACAAGGCCGGTTTGACGTGGGTTCTTCGAGCCCGAAGGCTCGGCCAAAATTATTCCCTTTCGAACCCGCATAAACGGGTTCAGGGGCAGTCTACCTTCTCGAATGAGTCTCTGCCCTTCGGCGGAGCCTCATCCAGGTTCCTATCTGCACGAAGGCAGAGGGTTCGACTGTCTAGCTCAACAGATCACAGCTAGTATATTTAGCTCCCCCCCAAACGAGGTTTGCATGTGGCACAGAGCTGGTTTAACGTGGATACTCCGAGCCCGTAGGCTCGGCCAAAAATATTCCATTTCGAACCGGTATAAACGGGTTCAGGGGCAGTCTACCTCCCCGAACGAGTCTGATTCCTTCGGCGGAGTCTCGTCCGGGTTCCTATCTGGCCAAAGACAGAGGGTTCGACTGTCTAGCTGGAACAGGTCGCAGCTTGTCTCACAGAGTTTTATTAATAAGCAACTTTCTACTTCAAACTCATTTTATATATAAGACTGTTACATTCCGGAAGGCTATGCGTCAATTCTAATCTTTCTACTACATACAAACTGTTAGTCTAATATATCTACAGGGGGATTAAAAAATAACTCCCTATTTTATGTAAGATGGACACGTCAGTCTAACTATTATTCTTAAAAGATGGGAGAGTCTAACATACATAAATTTGTGTATGTAAAACTGAATTCCTAAGAATCAACCAGAAATGGTCACTACAAATGCTCAGGTGAATCAATATAATCTGGCGAATCTTTTACATACATAGGGAGAGAAATAAATTCTACTGAAAATGATGTGAAAATTTGCAGAGCTAAATCTTGGTCTGCCTTGAATAAAATGGATGTAATCTGTAAAACTAATCTACCAGACAACGGAGATTCTTTCACAACAGTGTAGAGTCGATTTTAATGTACGGTGCCACTGCTTGGAGATTAGCTATAACCCTTGAGTCTAAGCTTGATTAAACCCACACCGTGATGTTGAGAGCGATACTTATCGCTTCGAGACAACATTGAACTAAATCGCAGCTCGATGGACCTATCCATGATATTGCTATACAGTAGAACATAGAATCTCATTTGTAGGACACTGCTGGTAAGTAAGCTACTGTTCGTAACATTTAGCAATGACACACGGTTTGTTGGTCGCCCATTAACAACCTACATTGACCAACTATATATAGACACAGAATGCAACTATAAGGACATTCTGAACTTCATAAGTTACCGTAATGGATGACTCATAAATTATAGACTCGTGAATGTCTGAGTTATCACATTTGAATATATATATATATATATATATATATATATATATATATATATATATATATATATAGTTGTATCTTTAGGCAATCATTAATTATGCATGTTTCATTAAAAACGACAGACAAGATACTACGGTTAAGCTTTTTATTTAATTATTTTTGTGTTCTAACAAGAGCTTTCTTTTCTGGACAAAGGGTGTGTAAGACTGTCCAAATGTTTTATATTTCCGAGTGCTTTCGGCTATACCTTTAGCAATTATCAAGGATGATTCGATTTTTCAGCTTAATTGAGTGTGTGCGTTCTGTGTATGTCTTAGTGTGTGGTAGGGATGTTTTTAATTTCCGAATACGGTTAGCACATTGTGGCTTTGTTCGTAGTTAATATTGTTAAAATTTGGCTTTTTCTTTTTTATTATTAAAGATTCCATTATTTTTAGTATTTTTTTACAGGTGGATGCAGTTAATATATTTGTGTTTTCTACAAGTATATTCCTAATGGAGTCTGGTAAATTTGTGTGTGTGTTTAAATGGGTTCTAATGGAGCTGTGATCAGATAGGTGTAACGTAAGATGTCTGGATAAGCATGTGGTTGTGTAACCGATGTAAAAGATGAAAATGATGACGAAACAGGGAAAAGTCAATGAATAGAAAATATATTGGTTTGTAACAAAAACCCTACCCTGCATTTTTATGACATTTAAAAGAAGATATTGATTAATAGCGAAATATTTTTCATCAATATAATAACAATTCTTTTGAATGAAATTGTCTCATTGTTGTGGTAGGATCCACGAAATATGCATAGTGGAGTACCGACCATATAAATATGGTTGGTACCGGGAAGAGAGAGGAGGAATCAAGAGATTCAACCAGAGACTCTGCCCGACTGCGACTCAGTCAGCACACATGCCAGGAACAGTCTTCCCAGGAATATACAAAAGACTATATGTAAATATTGTATACACTTTCTTGTTTCAATACATTTTGTTCTAAGTACATTTTGTGTTGCATTGTTATTCCATGCATTAGTCAAGTTTCAACACTCATCAATATAGTAACCATTCTTTTGAATGAAATTGTCTCATCCGTCAACCAGCACAGTAATGTTCTGTTTGCAAATCCATTTAGGGTCTGATTTAAAATAAAATAGTAAATGATTTTAAATCTGATCACTTCTTCTCCTTTTTCTACTTCCTCTTCTTCTTCTACTTCTTTTTCTGTTTCTTTTCTGTTGTTTGCGAAATTCATGGAGATTGACATGAAGAATGTGTTCTTTACATGAGAAAACATGAGTTCGAACTGAGATTTTTCTTCAGTAACTTCCACATAATCCGAAAGAAAATGGGTTCTATTAAATATCTAGATATATGACACATATCAGAAAAAAATTGGGATTCCTTAAATCGTGTTCGAAAAATCAAGTCGACATTCAGTTACAAAATCATACATTGTCACCATTTTATATTTTTACTTTCGCGCATAGGTGTTGTCTGTTTTCGATTTTGTCGGCTTCACTGTTTAGTAAGGTCAGTTCGTCTGTTTGAAAAAGAACACAGTGACGCAATTTACAACGCCAGAAATTTAGAAACAGTATGCTTTACTGTTTGGCATTCTCACTAGAAGCCTCAATACGAACATTTCAGAGTGTTATGGTGCCAATCTTACGACAGTGCAAAGGATTCAGAAAGAGTTGGATGCGTTTCATGCTGATTGTGAATGTGTTTGGAATGATCAATAGTGATGGTGACGTAATGCCTCGATTTATCTTCTCGCAGGGCCTCAGACTCAACACAGAATTATACATCAATTGCCATAAGGTGGTAGTTAAGAAAAAGACTGCTGGAAGTACTTATGTCTCGCAACAGGTATCTGAACCATGTCACACAAGCAGGAGAACACAGTCAGGGTTGTCAAACAAATTCTGTATCAACATCACCCTTTACATTTGGTAACCCTCTTTCATCAGACTGCAATCCCTTTATGCAGACCGTACAGAAGAGTTGCAGGAGATTCCGAAGTCTTCAGGAAACCGTGGTTGAAGCCAATGGTGATTTTATTGAATAAATTTACTTTTTCTTATTTCAAGATATGTTTCAGTAATTTTGTTAAATATATCTGTTAAAATAAGTTGTCAATGTTACTTTCATTTTTGCGTAGACAGTTTATCCATCGCACCTATATCTATCTATCTATCTATCTATCTATCTATCTATCTATATATATATATATATATATATATATATATATATATGAGACAAAGGTTCAGAATCAGATGAATATGTGCATTTTTAAAAACGTTGTTCATATCTGTTTGGTAGTCTGCCGTCTTCCTGTTTCGATGAAAGAAGAAAACTGCGTGATTTTTTTAGTAATAGTGGTACAATGTACTATACTATCTCGTGGAAGGTGTGACGGGGATCTGTTCGGAGTGAGAAAATTACAAGTTCAGCAGGGATTGGTGAATTGAAAAAAAAAATACATGCAGGTTTCTTCTTTCATTCCGACCGAAGGACACCCAACTAGCCAAAATGATTATAGCGATTTTAGTACAAATAATTTTTTTAACCAATCCTATGTAACCAAACGCGTAGTCTATAAAACAATTTTCCACTGGCTGATTTGTCAAACTTTTCTCTGAAGTCTATATAAATATTCTTTTGAAATCCTCTTCTGTCTATATTTCCGAGATGAAGTGTTTTAAGTATGTACACACTTTAAATTGTTGGTAGAGTTGTCCTCATCTTAGTCATATTCACAACGTTTCGGCCGCTGTACGGTCTGGCTTTCTTCAGGCTATCAAGTGTAGGGGGGTGGATGCAACTAAAATTAAGACAGCCAAAGCAATGGTACATGGAATTCGAACAATCTACCGCCGTGCACTGAATTAGAGTTTTCGTTTCGAAATTCCATGAATAGAGAAAGCCGTAGATCACAGCAACAGAAATCCGTGAATATGCCAATAGAGATGTGAACAAAAGTACGAACAATGTAACTAGCGTATATAATGTTTAGAAAGGCATCATTTCTGCATAGAACTTTTTGCTAAGTAATGGCTAATTGTGTTTTCTTATAGAGGAAAAATCTGAATTCAAAATCAATCTATATTGGGATAAAGTCCGTCAAGCGATAGTCACCTAGACAGACCATGGTGGCTAGGGTTACCGTACATTAGGTTCCCCTACAAATTAATGACTTACGGGGCTAATGACATGACGTGCATGATAAGAGAGGCTATTGAAAATCATTTTAATATTTTATATTATACAGTATATCTGACATCATGCGTTTATTCCGAGACAGAAACTATTTTTTTTAAAAACCTACCATTATAGTTTGCTTTTTGTAATGTCAAAATATTTTTATTTCTTTTTAATGCCTAATATTGCATTCTTCACCATAATTCATCCACTTTTTTTACTTAGGACATTATCCTTGTTCATATATCTTCCCATAATACTGTCTCCAGTTAGAGTTTATAAATAACGTTGGATACTTTTTAGTTTTTGCTAGACAAATTTATCACTCAGTCTTACGTTCATTTGGGGAATCCTTACAGAAAATCAAACAAAAGATAAAGAAATGCTGTTAACAAGAACTTTGAAAGCTTCTAACAGCTCAAGATTTATATCTTCTCTTAAATAGTGGCAGAAATTAGTCTCTACTGCCCCTGACCCTTCGCCCTGTCTACTCAGTACAAATATTCTGCGACACACTGACGTTTACTTGTCTGTAAATCGCGGAATACTTCAGAAATCGCTTATGCAGCAGCAATGGCGTCAAAACTAAAGGAAGTACGGATGCAGAAAGACGTTTATTTTTCTTTGCATCCAGTTTTGCAGCTTGAAGAAAAAAATACTTATTTTAATGTCAATCATATATTTGCAACTAAACGAATGTACCCTGTTTTGGAATCCTACGTAGTTTACCTAAAGTCATGACTACATCTAACTGCTAAACTTATAGTAGCAAAGAAAGGCGAAGAATGTGGAGTTTGGCATGAAAAAAAAGCTAGAGTGTGTTATGCGAAAAAGATGGAATGTGTTATCCATTAAGACACATATGTCTGATTTAATGTCTGATATAATTTTTTTCATTTATTTCTTCCAATTCGCCCATTAAAATATATTTAATCCCATTATTTTAATCGAAAATGTAATGCTGAAATCTTCCCATTTTTATACAGAAAATATTCGTATCTATCTATATTTGAGATGAGGTATTATGTACACTATTTACATTATTCGGACTATTGTCCTCATCTTTTTCGCCATATTTATTACAAATTTTCGGCCGTTGTACGCTCCGGCCTTCTTCAGGTGGTTGCAATGTCGAACTGAACACTTTATTTCGCTCACTGGGGTAGACTGTTCTATTTCCACGTGCCATGTTTAATGGATGTCAGTTATCAGTTATCTCCTGTTAATTCACCTCTGCAAGTTCTCCACTGACTTAACCAGGTATTGAACTCACACTCTTGGGGGTCATGTCACTGGAGCTAACTAACGCTTTTATCCACTGTGCCATGTGTGCTTGAGGAAAATATTCGACATTCATTATTTTTCGCATAGATTGAAATTTATGTCTTTTTTTTGTCTTAAAATAGTGACTTTTTTTGGATAGAGTGCAACGTTAAGAACTTAATTATATCATTATATATATATTCAACGAATACATGGGAGACAAAAGAGTACAAAGGACAGAAAAAATAACGAAAAACCAGAAATCTGAAGTTCAATCAACAATGACTAAATTGATCAGAAACAAAACAGCAGGTCCAAACAGAAACGTAATAGAAATGCTAGCAGCCTTAGATGATTTCCGCAGTAACAGGTTTACATCGATAATAAATAAAATGTACAACAGTGTCGATATACTAGAAAACCTAAGTAGATCTATTTTCATAGTATTGCCTAAGAAGCCATTTGTAAACAAATGTGAACTCTATTGGAAAATCAACCTAATAAACAGTGTAACAAAACTTATTTTTTGAATCTTGATGAATACAGTCCACAGCGGGATCAGACCAGAAATAGTACAACAACAATGCGGGTTCTTTAAAGATAGTGAAACAAGGAATGCGCTATTTATGCCCAGAATGATATCAAAAAGATCAAAACAAATACAAAAAAAGTATAGCTAGGTTTTATAGATTATGCAAAGGCATTTGGTAAAGTATGTCACGCAGATCTGCTAGGACTACTAGCTAACATTTACATATGTAAGAAAAATATTCGAATAATCCAGAACCTATGCTGACAACGAACCGCCTATATACGGATAGGATATAACTTCATTAAATACACATAAATAAAAAGGGCTGTAAAAAAGGCTGCGTCTTCTCACCAGATCATTTCCATATATTCAACGAGGCTATTCTGAGAGAGTTAGAAGCCCTGTCAGGATTCATTATTGGCGGCCACAATCTTAACAAGATATGTAGATGACAATGTTGTTAGGAGACCTTGAAGGTAAAGTAAAAGAGTTCATACAAAAAGCAGAGTATGAAAGCAAAAAGAAAGGACGAAAGACCAATTGTAAGAAAATTAAATACGTTTTTTTTTAAAAAAACAGCACCCCAGTATGAAAATTAGAAATTGGAAATACCGAAATCGAAAAGGGCCAAGAATTTAGATATCTGGAAAGTGTAATAACATGTGACAGAAAGAAAGACACCTAATTGCGAGAGCGAAAGATGCCTTCCAAAAGCTGAGCCAAGTATTAAGTAACAGAAAATTATTCCCAAAAAGAAAGAGGCGAATATTAAACTGTTTTGGAATATTATACCTCCTTTATGGCCACGGATGCTAGACGATCCAGTTATGTATGACGAAAAGACTAGAATCAGCAGAAATATGCTTTTAGAAAAGGATACTGAGATTTACACGGACCAAATGTGAGAAATCTTGGGGAATTTGATACTAACAGGACAGTTTGAAGGTAGGAATAACAAAGGAAAGCAATGCATAGCCTACCTTGTATGAATAGATGGCGGAACAGGGTTTGGCAGAGATGGGAAAAGTCAAAGATTATTAAGAGCGACAAGTGACAGGTGATTGTAGACCCATGATAATAAGAAAAAGATGATGTCCTTTTTAGTAGTATCCGTTAAGTGTCAATTTTTTTTTAGTTGAGGGGAAGAAGTATATTCTTTTATCGTGATTACTATTTGTCTATTTTTACGCTCAGAGTTGTCACCTCAAAACAATCTCCTGCTTTCCATTAGAATTCAGGTGACAATAAATCTATTTATTACATTATTCTATTCCGTTTTATTTTATTATTCACTTGACCACACCAATGCTCTCTGATCGATAAAAAGGTCTTGAACTGGAAATCTAAAAGAACGTAGCACATGAGGATATCAATAATTCCAGTTATAGTTGGAGCCTTCGGATTGATTGGAAAAGGTTCCGATAGAATCATTGAAGGGATTCCTGGGAGGCCAGGCTTAATCGAAATTGTAAAAGCATAGTAAAATGTGTTTGATTTTAGGGGTTTTTTTTTATGTTCACTGAAAAATATCATGAAGCTATTTCTGACCTTACGTCTCTGGCTGGGAAGGAAATGTGTATACAACATAAATTAATAATAATAATAATGATAATAATAATAATAATAATAATAATAATAATAATAATAATAATAATAATTATTATTATTATTATTATTATTATTATTATTGTTATTATTATTATTAATAATAATAATATTATTATTATTATTATTATTATTGAGTGCAAGTGAAACACAGCAAAAATATGACGCTAGATTTAAAAGTACGGAACACACTATACAGATGGTCTCCAATTAAGTACATGCCATAATATCTTGATGTTACTTTTGAGCTGAATTAATTGTGTCCTTCTTGAAAGTTAGTAAAGAGCAAACAAGCCATGCCAACTTAAACTATTTCTGCTCATGACCAGAAATGCCGTACGTGACAGCCCTTAGTAAACACACCCAAGTGATTAAGTTTTTTTTAAGTATCTAGAGGGGACTCCCGAATTGAACTTAAAAAAATAAAGTCTCGCTCGAAATCCGACCGTGTAGTACTGCAAAACTCGCATTCATTAAAAAGATATATAATATTTCCTGTAGGAAACATACCCAACTGGTTACAGTCAGACAACCGACAAGCAAACTCGTGATATTAAATGGTATTTTTATTGTATCCCATCTAAATTCACCAAGACTTGCAGATGATATCATCACAGATCAATTAAGATCAGAAGTCATTATTATTATTGCTATTTCATGCATTTGCGTTTCGTTCCGGATATCTGATAGTAAACGGTGAAGGCCGAGGGAGAGCAGATGTCCTCAAATCGCTAGTATCTTTCTCAATATTCACAAGCCTTATCAATCTTGTCCCGATAATACCAGTTCTTCCCGACTTTCTAATTTATCGAATCGGACACAATCTTAACATTATACACAACGTAAAAGTCTCTGTGGTTTATTCAGTGTAGATTAATTCGATTTTTACGACTTATCAACCTTTTGCTGGTCATTTAAAGTCGAAACATATTTCTTGGATTCCAAGAATAATTCTTAATTTTTCGAACAAAATGTTACATTAACACTGATTTTTCCAGATATAAATTTTACTATTTAATACATAGCTCGGAAGGCTAGGAATCAACACCTTTCCTAAGAGTGTCTGCGAGTAAGTGAATGTAATGACACCGGATGAAATTCGTAATCGGCTATCCGAATTCTCATTCCGAGACGTTATTCATAGCACCACACGCACATCCATAGCATATTCACAAAGAACATTTAAAACACAAGGAAAAAGTAGTCGCTGAAAGTATGGCATAAAGAATACCCATTAAGAGCAAGAAGACAAAGTGCATGCTTATAAAAGGGCACCCGATGTTGCCCGTATCGAGGATCTCTAAATCAAGCATTTGAGGAAATGTTGTGGCAATGTAAAGACACAACAAAATTATCTTACGGAAATTGGAGAATCAAAGAATAGCGTCAGAAGAAACTAAACAAAATATTAAGGCAACAGGAAATATATTAGGTTGGTGCAAAAATAATGTCGGTTTTTGACATTAAAAAATACGTCAAAAACCGATATTTTTTTTAGCACCAACCTAATACTTCAAAACAATGAAATATGCTTAAGTGACATATAATATTTAAGATAGTATCTGATAGTATATATATATATTATAAACTGTTACATTGGAATATGGAAGTTACCGCGACAAAAATGCACATTTGTTTCGACGTCCAAAAACGTCTCGTCAGGCGTCTAACATTGTCGAAACAATGATGCACTTTTGTCGCGTTGACTAGAATGTTGCAATGTAACAGTTTATAATAAATATTTATTGTTCTAGTCTTGTTTTGAACCCTTTGTAAATTAATGTCTTCTTTATATCCACATTGAAAGCAACTTTATCATAGAGTCAGTTCAATTCCTTCTGCCCAAATATTCCGCAGTCGTTTCAGGTCTGCTTCTCACTACCAATCGCACGTATTTATTGTCTTAGTTGCTATGGAATTCCTGTCAATCTTTCCATGAAGCAGCATTATCTCTCTTGATCTAATCTTCTCGTTTAATACTCTCTTCGTGTATGTTTCTCATTTTTCTTCATTTTAATTCATCCCCGACTATTAAACACATCCAGCGATTTATCCAGTGTTTCAACGTGACCAATCAAAAACTTTCGTAAAATTTGTCAGTTCTGTGGAAAAATTCCAATATTTCTTATTATTATTAGGTTGGTGCAAAAATAACGACGTAATAATGTCGTTTTTTGACGTATTTTGTAACGTCAAAAAACGACATTAACGCCGTTATTTTTGCACCAACCTAATATTATTCTTTTAATTAATTAAGGAAGTTTTCTGATTTCGATAATCATTTTGCGATGTCAATTTTTAATTCTTCACCGACTTTCTATTTCTTCCTGTCATTTTTCTGTCGATCCTGTTAACGTTTCATATTTACGAGATGTTCCATTCTGTATCAAGTCGGAGATAACTTCACTCTTTTCCTTGCGGTCTGCTGAAAGTGACATTCATTATCTGAGATATGCTTTTCTCCTTGCCTGTGATGGAGAAATATGATACTGCTTAAATTGGATACTGGTTTCCATGTGTTTTGAACGAAACGTTCTACCACAGATCAAGTGAAAGAAAGTCCTTTCTTTTATCCTGAGCGCTCTTCAGTATGCAAACTATTTTCAGTTTGTCTGCTTTTGGTACGTTAATAAATATTCCTTGGATTTCTAGTACCTCGTGACTTTTCAGGAGGCATTTCGGAATTGTTTCAAGTTCCCCAAAAACAATGGGCACAATTATTAACTTTATGCCTCATATTTTATTTGAAATTTCTTTTACAGGGTTTAAAAATATTAGGAATACTTTCGTTTTTAATTTTGCTTCCGGTGAAAGAGATAATGCATTACTTTCACTTTTTTTTTTTTTTGCACTTCATCACACTCATTCATCATTTTCTCGATAATTGCATCTTCTTCACTGTAACAATTTCTTCTTCACTATATATATTTTCCTTTTCAAGATAATATTTTCGTTTTTACAATAATTTTGATACTTTACGTATTTTCCTCTTTTTAATAATCTTTCTCGTTGCAATTTTTTCTACAATTATTTCTTTATGTATATATTTCCTTCATTTTAGGATTTTCCATGAAAATTGTTCTTTTTCACGATCATTTTTTTTTCTAATTTATCATATTTATTTGTCTTTTCAGGTTAATTTATTCTATTAGATATCTTTTTTTTCGCCATTCTGTCTTTTTTGTTCATTTTCTCATCTTCATAATATTTTTTCCTTTATTACGATATTTTTTGGTCATCACTAATATTTCTACCCGATCATTTCGCTTTTCGCAATAATCTTCTTTATTGCGATATCTACTTCTTCTTCTTCTTCTTCTTTTTCTTCTTCTTCTAATGAATTTTCTTTCTTCACCCTTTCCTTCCTTCCTCATTAATTTGTTTTTCAGGATAATTTTATTTTTAACGATAATATTAGTCTTTACGATATTTTTTCTTTGTCAATATTTCCTTCTTCATGATATTTAGATCTTGTATTTTGAAATGGTTGGGTTGAAATGTTAGGAACTCAATATCCCAGATAATCTTCTTTCCTTCTCTACGATAGATTCTTAATATTGTCATTTGTTTGCATTTTCGAATCCTTTTTAATTGGCAACTGGACCACGTCGTTTTGCTCTTGATGTCGCTAGATTCGGCTCTGAGTTCTATTCTAACATTTTCTTTTCGCGCACTTCTCGCCAGTGGAACTTCCTTCTGTTTTGCTGCTTACCTGCCGCACTTGAAAGATATTGATGCAACGTCTGTCGGCGTCATATGTTTTCCTGAATCCTGTTCTTCTTTCTCGTCATTTTCATTCGCCCTCAGTAACCACTTGCTTCTTGGTGGCATTGTCGCCTTGCTTGGGTGAGGTGATAGAAACGAGAAGAGAAAATAAATCGCCCTCTTTTGTTTTCTTGAAGTCTGTTGTTTTATTGTCCCTCCGCTGCACTAGTATTGACATTATATTTCACTATAACTTGGGTTTTAGTGGCTGTATCATCTTCCTTGAGGTGAATATAATTAATATAAGTAAAAAATTGGAAGGGGGAATGACAGGCTTGGTGGTGTCTATACGGTAGATTGGTTGTACAATATTGTCATTATACATTACTAAATCCTTGATGCATAATATGACAGTTTTCCTCTATTAATTTAAGCCATTGTGTGGCTTTGCGGTCTTCTCCGAACGTGGATCTGGTGTGATCCAAAAGTCTTGTCACTCACTACCAAAAATACTGAAAACAACAGACCCACAAGTAATACCGTAATACAAAGCAAATGTACTGGAGTCACTTTATTCACTTTCGTTGACGCTGTCCCACATCGAGAAGGTCTGGATGAACACCATCATTTTTGTGTAGGAGCTCCTGTTAGCCATCTGAAATGGGAAAATATAGGAGTGACAAGACGTCCGGAGAACCCTGTACCTTCTCTCGATCATGTCTGTGATTCTTTTTTCATTCTCGGATAGATGTTATATATCAAAATCTCATCATTCTTTTTTTATGGGTGCTCATTCTTGGCGTTGTTTGGTTGACCACATGCTTACCCAGCGGGTAATGCTAATGGAAATATTAGTTGTTTCCTTAGAAGAAAATATTCTGCCTACATTGACAAAACAGACAGGGCCAATTTCGAATTGAAAATTATAAAAAAAACAATTTTTTCTGGAAAATAGTTTTCTGAAGACCAGATACTTTTATCGCTCTTTCTGATATTGATGGCGACTTCCTTCCTTAACTTTTGATTGACATATTCTAACATGTAAACATCTTGATTATGTCATTACTATCACTTGCATCTGTTCTCTGATTTAGTTGTTGATTTTCTGAATGCTTAGCCTTGGAGCGGGTACAATGGAGATCAACTTGTTTTAGCGGAGTCAGCAGTTTTCAATCTGCTAGTCTGAATCGTCTTCAAGAAGCGAGAGAAAGATCTAAAATATCAGTCAATCTAACAGTGATCACATCCCACAATCCTCACTCTTACTCCATATGCGGCATCCTTTGTAAACCATTAGAGCGTCTTAAGTGCCACTTAAGATTATCGCACAAAATTCAAACCGAATTAATTGGTTAAGTTTTCAGATCCTCATATGTCCAAACCGACGGGGAGAGACAAGGACCTAAAAACAGTCACGAGTTTATTTAATTAATGAACAAAAATCAAACGAATAGTTGTCAACTTAACAATCAATAAGAAAAAAGTTTAGGAATATAAAAAAGATTAATAAATATAAAATGGATTATTTTTTCAATGTACTTTCTATGAGTTTTCCCAATCGACTATTTCATAGAAGATACCCAAAACTCCAATAAACTTCAAATTAAATTCTTCATAGATTGTTTAGACATTTAGATTTATATCAAACTGTAACCCCCAAATATGCCCTTTAAATGCGAAATAACAGCGTCTAAAAATTTGAGTGTAACCTGCCCTCAAGGAATTGATTTATTATTGTTGTTTGTTTGTTGTAGCTTCTTCCTTTAATGTCGGTCTTCTTCCTCACCCCTTACCCATCTATATCTAGAGATAACACGCGTTAAGTTTAAGCGACGTCTAACCTAAACAGAGTGGGGTTAGGGATAAAGAATTGAAAAGGTACGTCTAAGTCGTGTCTTCTCTCCCACCTCACTTCCTCACTTCGTTGATTTTAAATATGCTTGGTGCGGTCCGTCAAAAATGTGTAAATTTCTTTTCATTTTTCATTTCAACCTTTGGAAGTAAGGTCTGATGATCCAGAGTCCTTTTAAGGGGGTTGTGGTGAAATAACTTATTACATTGAACCTTAAAGTGGTCTGTTTTTATTTAAACCATATATATATATATATATATATATATATATATATATATATATATATATATATATATACACACACACATACATATATATATATATGTGTGTGTGTGTGTTTGTATAAATGGTATAAATTGGGGAAGCTTATTAATGAAAAGTTGTTACGCCTTTGTGTGCTCATCTCCACGCATGTTTAAATACTGTATCCTATTCGCACGCGAATATGTATATTTAAACGAGGATGTGCTGAAAAGGTAATAGGCTGGCTATGAACGAGTGACACACGAGCTTTCAAATATTGCATGAATTAATTTCTGCTATTCTTATTAACCACCATATCAGCTGAGATAAACAGATATCTAACTGACAAAAGAATGTTCATCCGGTTTGTCAAAAAAGTCAACAGCAGATATGACGTTATCCCCACTACGATAATCTTTCCCAGCTATATGTTTTTTCCATGATGGGTAACAGATAATGGTCAAATCAGGAGAATATGGAGGGCATTCAAAGATTCAAAGTCAGTCACGCACAGCGGCTGTTGAAGACTGACTTGTGCGCTGAAGAAATAAGAACTCTTTCTTCAGTTTTCCTGGGCGTTTGATCTTGATAGACTTTCGTAACTGCATCAGCAAGTTGGCATAATAAACTCCATATTACACTACCTCCCAAAACTCCGAGGTCATCAACTACCCTCCATATAAGACGACCATAACTTTCTTTAGAGCATTTGAGGAGGGGGTGTTCCCACTGCACAGTTTTTTCTCTTTGTCTCAGGCGAAAAGTTATGTATCTAACTGTCATCTTGGGTTAGGAAACATTCAATGAAACTATATTTTCTTGTGGTGTCAATGGCCAGTGCGATTGATCAAGTATCAGAAGACGTGGAATAAACGAAGAAGAATCCACCATCATGTCATCTTCATTTTGTATAACGTTCTGAACTATTTCACAAATAAGCATTGGCTATTTGAATTATAGTCAATTGCTTTTCATCCAAGACCATGTGGGGAACAAGAACAATTCTATGGTTGTGGCTGCTGAAAGACGTCCAGCCCACGAGTTATATTCAAGACTCTGTTTTTCCTTCCTAAATTCTGTTGTTCACTTTCGCAATGTTGAGAAAACGGCATCGTCACCACTCTAAAGAATTATAGCAAATATATCCGCATGAACATCCTTGGATAACACCACAATGCAAAATTTTGTTCATTTTCAAGAGAATTCACTACTAGTTGCCTTTGATGTGTTCTTTGAATAGGTCAAATTTCAGTTTACGTGGAAAGAAACAATGCTCATTATTATGAAGAGATGAAACTAATGCATGTAAGATTTCCGTGAATCTAGAAACATTACTTCTTCAGCCTATGAACGTTTTTGCCTTCTGGCTTATATATATATATATTCCGACTTATATATATATATATATATATATTCCGACTTATATATATATATATATATATATATATATATATATATATATATATATATATATATATATAGGGTTCATGCGAATGATCGTTGTGGGTCATGAAGACAAAGGTCTTTCTTTCTTTTCGTCTTCACCATTCTTGCATTTGTGTGATATAATTACCTAATCATTGTTATTAAATTCAGCATTGAATGTGAAAGAAAAAAAAACGACAAATATCATTAGTGTTAAATATGCATACAAATTAAAAATATATCTTTTTCACTGCACTTTATATTTAAAATTAAATTAATATTAAGTGAATACATATAATTAAGGTGCTCTCATCAGTGTTGCTTAGCAATCATTTATCTGCCTGCTGAAAAGGTTTCTTCAAAATGATTTTTCCATCGGAGTGCTCGTACAAAGAGAGAACATTATATATATATATATATATATATATATATATATATATATATATATATATATATATATATATATGAAGAAATATAATCTCAAGGTGTGCTATATTTATGGGATAAAATGCTCACTATCAGAGACAGAGCGTGTGTAAATATAAAAGTGGACACTGAAGTCAACACTTAGAACCGAAAGTTTTTTTTATGCTAGACGCAATCGTCAGGCAATATATATATATATATATATATATATATATATATATATATATATATATATGTACGTAAGTATAAAAAAGACAGACAGAGAGACTGTGCATTCTTTCAGCAAATGCTCTTTAAAGCAAGTAATATTGAAACGACTGACATCTTATTATAATGATTGTTTTTCCCAAAATTACAAAAATTTCTTCTCAAACTAGGAGGAAATTATTTCAAGAACTTTTCATCGTCCATTTTTGAAAAAAAAAAAGGATATATATATATACAGGGATAAATTGTCGTCTAAATTACACAAAAATGAAAATAACACTGACGTCTCATTTTAACAAATATATACTAAAATTACACAAAAATATCTTGATATACTACAGAATAAAGTTAAATTAAATCGCTATTGGCATCAGCCACGAACCCCGGATGACTTTGGAATTACATCCACCTCTTCTGGACCGTCTCATTCTTTAAGTTGATGATTTCTACCATAATCCTTACCTTCAGTTCATCTTTTGTGTTGCAAGGAGATTTTCGTCTCTCGTTCAAATACGCCCTCAGATATAATAATGAAAGGATTTGCAGTCCTGAAGTTGGGTGGCAAGATATAGGAGGTGATGTGGCCGCAGAAATTGTCTGACAGTCATCACCGGGTTCTCCTGCTTGCGTGGCGCGATGCAGGGTCATGTTGCCAGATATAGGTTCTTCCAGCAGACATTCTTTCAACACAGGGCAGCAATACCTCCTCAAGACAATTGATGTAGGACTCCGTGTTTATTCCGAGTCTCTGCGGGAAGATGAATGGAGGCATAACGTCGCCATGACTAGTGATCAATCAACGCACCATGATGCTGACTGTATATATTATTCAATTCATTCCGAATCCTCTTCACTTACCTCGGATTGACACCGAAACACTCTAAAATATTCGTATTAGAACCTCTGGTGCGAATGCCAAGCATTGCAACAAGATGTTTCAAAATTTATGTCATTATGCTGTTTTTCTCAAAGACCAATGCTCAACTGACTCTACTATATTGTGCTGTCGACAAAATCAAAAAAAAAAACGTGCATGTGAAAAAGAAAAATATATAATAAAAATATATAAATACCCATCGCAACCTCTGTGTGTATATATATATATATATATATATATATATATATATTTGAAAATATATATATATATATATATATATATATATATATATATATATATATATATTTGAAAAATATAAATATGTTAGAAATTCACTACAAAAAATGACATTTTGTTTCAACACTTCTGGTGTCTTATCAAGTGATGGTGTTGAATGTAGAATAAAGTTTTTTTTCCATTGAAGTTTATTCCGTATACACCACTGCTATACTTGGCTATATATATATATATATATATATATATATATATATATATATATATATATATATATATATATATATATATTTGAAAAAAAAAATATATATATATATTTGAAAAAATATAAATATGTTAGAAATTCACTACAAAAAATGACATTTTGTTTCAACACTTCTGGCGTCTTATCAAGTGATGGTGTTGAATGTAGAATAAAGTTTTTTTTTTCTATTGAAGTTTATTCCGTATACACCACTGCTATACTTGGCTATATATATATATATATATATAAATATATATATATATATATATATATATATATATATATATATATATATATGTATGTATGTATGTGTGTGTGTGTGTATGTATGTATGCATTTTTAATGTATAATGCCCGAAATTGTTGTGAGTCTATTTTCGTATAGATGCATTCATGTTAGGAATATTTTTATGTTTTATCATTCATTGTGTGTGTGTGTGTGTGTGTGTTTTATGACAGCAAGCAAAGAGGCTGAATATCAATTTGGATGAAATTGGTATTATTTTTATGGTGGGAAGTGCAGCAGAAATTTTGTCTTTATGGCCGAGTGGCTTATATATTAGCGGAAGTGTGATAGCCTATGCGAGATTGATCGGTCACATGGGAAGACAAGCGCGTAAAATTATCTACGCTATCCTTATGCGTCGAAACTATACGACTCGGCCAATATTTCGATAGCTGCACGACGCTTGTGTTTATTGCTAACATTATTTATTCGACAGCTGATTAGAACATAGTTAAATGCACGTTTTATCTATTGACTTTTTCATTAAAACTTTTGCACTTTTTCAGTGTTTTGCAGTTTGTTTTCATGTTACTGAGTTTGTTTGATTTGCAATGAATATTACTTTTTAAATCATTTTTTTACGCACAGATATAGTAGCTATTTTATTTTGTCATTGACCACAGAGTTTCTTCTACGATGTGTCATCTTTTCAAGGTATGTTTGATTCCACCCCTCCAAATTTTCGTATCATTTTTAAACATATTTGTTCTTTTTTTGTTTTTTTGTTTTTGCTAAACGTCTTATTACCTGTTCTGTCATCCGAGCTTGTTGCCTAGGTTAATCTTTGGTTTCTTCAGTTACTCTCTATATATATCAGTATGTTCTGTTAGGGCCAACGAAATTTTTTTTTATTATGTGTTGTAAAATATTTAAATATATCTTTTTGATTCTAATTATAAGTGTCGTTTTTGTTTCTATTTTCCTTAAATCTCCTACGTTGCGCAGTATTTCTGTCCATGGCAATCCCAGAATCTTTCTCTATAAATTCATCTCTCTTGTCCCTTAATGTGTAAATAAATTATCCAGTATTAACTGGCCTATAGAGAAACTGGTATTACATAGCAGTTCTTTCTTTCTTGTCCCTTTTTCTTACTACTTTGTTTAGTTTTAGGAATCCATCTTCCTTTATTCTAATCCGTTTCGGATTTCCGTGAAACTTTTTCCTCTCCCTTTGTAATTGTCGTCGTGTCTAGTTTTTGCTTTGTTTCTTAGAATTCGCCTATTTCGAACGATTATATATTTTGTCATCTTTAAATTGATGGTTATTTTTTTTCTGTATAGAAGAAAATTTAGAGCCTTATATCGGAGCGCTTGCATTTCCTGCAGTTATCTTTCTATGTCTACTATCAACATGATGTCATCTGTTTATCGTATGATATTAAGAATGTGTCCGCTAATAATAAATCCCGATATGACTTTTAGTTCTTTTAAGATGAACCCGCAGTAAGTAAATCCGATGAGACGACGTATCATTGTCATACGCTATTTCATATTTTAGTGTATTTGATCAATTATTTATCTCTTCGAATGCATGCAGTTTGTGTTTAGTTAATATTCTGGGTTATTTTATATCTTTCTCAAATCAAAATTCTCTAACAGTTTAAAACCATCTTTATCTTTTATTTTTTGTAGTTTATCAAATGCTTTTGTATAGTCTATAAAACACTGGAACAAAAAAGGTAATCTTTATTATTAGAGCTCTATCAGTGAGGGTAACAGAAGTACAGGAATATAAACACTTATTCTTCACAGATCTCACACAGACATTCGATAAAAGGCGGCACGAAGATATTCTTGAATATATTCGGAAACTTCGCGCTACAGAGAAATTATAGTAAATGAATCCTTCATCTATATTGTATGCAAGATGCTTGAACGGGGACAGAAAAAGCTTTAAGTGAATACACAAATAGAGAAAGTGTAATACGACAAGATTATTAAGAGCTATAATTTTCTTGGGATTCATACTTGAGTGGCTTACTATTACCTTGTCACTGGTGTTTTATTGAAACACCACCTCTAGTTAGTTGGCTGTTGACACGTCTAGAGTTCTTTCGTCCTTTGATAGGTACATTTTGTCTCTTATATGGTTGACAACAGCCGTTTTCAACCACAAGGAATTAGAGTGCTGGTCTAGCCGCCGACCATCTGTAAATAGCACGCACGCTTTCACGCACACACATAAAACAATCACTTTACAATTCAAGCATTAATTTATATATTAATAATAAAACACAGGCAGACGACTACATGTGTTTATATGCACGCGTTTATAAAAAAAAAATATATGTGTGCGTTTATGCATGTGCATATATCTATATATGCATCTATATTTACGCGTGCGTGCGTAGGAACAAACATATGAATGGAAGTAAATGCATACAAATTCAAACAATAATCTATAAAATTGTAATTATAAATCAAACTTTGTACAATTAATAATATCCTAATAATTACTATAAACTTAATATATACTAAATATAACACCAAATCAGATAAGAAAAGCGACATAATAGCCAACTGAGGACATAAATAAATAATTGCATCATTATTTAAACATAGAAAAATTATTAATGTAAAACATGAAAAACTATGATTTTATCTGAAGAGAACGTTAAGACGCTTAAGAATTAACAACACCAGAATATTTCTGGAAAAGCCGAATTCAAAATGGTTGCAACTGAAAGACAAAAGGAAAAAAAGAGAAAAAGATAGAAAAGGTTAAAAAAATATAGGGAGCGATTGTAAAGAGTAAAAACGGCACAAATGACAACGTCATACATACATTATGAAAAAAACTGCATATAATAAAGGAAAATAGAGAAGTATAGAGAGTCAGTTCCTGATATTCCGAAAGGTTCGTCTACGAAACTCTGGAGATCGGATGTTGACAATAACTTGAATCAAATCTTTATTTGTGTATATATAAATATATATAAGAACAATAAGTTATGTAATCCGGTTTCCTTATTGATATTTTGATTTTTTACAAAATGGTGCTCAATGTAAATTTACAGAGCATTAATATTATAAATGAACTGATTTAAAATATGTTTTTAGCTATACAGTAATAACCATGTTTCAAAATGGAAGCTAAAAACTTTAAATTTAATTTTGTAATTAAATTAAAAACATCAGTTCTATTTCATCATCAAGCGAATTTTGGAGTAACTTATTTTTTAAATTTACTAAGTTTTATACACACACACACACACACATATATATATATATATATATATATATATATATATATATAATTATAAGAAGAAGAACAGTAACATATATAATCCGGTGTTCTTATTAATATTATTATTTTTACAAAACAGTGCTCAATGCAAATCTACCGCCCCTTGTTAAAATAAATCAATTTCCTCATATATTTAGAAACTAATATTATGAATGTATGTGCTTATAAAACTCAATAAATTTCAAAATAATTTATTCCAAAATTCGCTAGAAAATGAAACAGAACTAGGGACTTTAATTTAATTTAATTCTATAATTGAATTTGAAGTTTTAGCTTCCGTTTTTGAAACATCATTATATATATATATATATATATATATATATATATATATATATATATATGTCTGTATGTATGTATGTATGTATATATATATATATATATATATATATATATATATATATATATATATATATATATATATATATATACACGCACACACATACACCAATGCACACGCCTAAGGCTCATTGCAGTAGTGGAAGTGAGCTAACAAAAAACTAAGCAAAGTATGAACATAAAAAATATATATATATTCCGAGAAACAAATAAAAGAGCCTCCGAATGGTTATTCATTTCTCTACCGTGCCTCCTAAGTATTCTAATGAATAGGAGAAACGAGTTCGATAGAATATGTTTTCCAAATAGAAAGGAAATAGAGTAATTCACTTCTCCAAACCTGATCCTAATATGTCAAATGCCTAAGACCAATGATTTCATTCAAAACTCTTCACATTAAATGTTTTAATACGAGAGTAAATATTGTATAATTTGTACAGTCTGTTATCTGTTTAAAATGAAATGTTAATATTGTGTAAATAATGATTTCCACGGAATATTCTCAAGTAGCTTCAATTAAAACGATACTATTAGGTTAAGTCAAATATCATTTCTGTTTCTCTTCATCAAATCTATTTTTCAACAAATAAAGTACAACAAAATTTTATTCATTTTTATATTCACCATTATTTTCAATGAATCCTTGCTACATATCGGACGACTCTTCAATATAATTCTCTCAGGTTTGATACATAAATCCCAGATTTTAATATGAACAAGTTTTTGACGGATATTTTATTTTGCTTTTGACGAAATGATTTTATTAGGGAAGAATTTTCCGATCAAATCATTTTACAGGTATTGAAAAAGTACTTAACAATAATTAGTGCAAGATAAATTGAATATGTCAGTTGAGATAGAGCAAACTGACCGAGTTCTAACAATTTCTCCTATGTTATTCCTGTTGTATGGGATTTTTCATTGTCATTGTCATTTACTTTCATTTACTGTATATGCTACTAGATCTGTGCAAAAAAAATGTACATATATATATTAGTGTACTCTAAATGTATCCTTAACTGCCATATATAATTTGTAGTTGTGGTGATGCGTTCGCCATTAAAATTGTTTTTCCTACCAGACATATCACGCAACCTCATGTATACCTATTCGAAATGGCGTCCTGGTCATGATAATAAACTACTCTGATCGGGAGATTGGATGTTTTTAGGAGCCTGGAATCAACACTTAACTGCTGTTGTTCCCAGGACTACCCTGATCCGGGTGGTAGCATCTCTTAGGGTCCCAGGTATTGAGAAAATAGTGAACGAGCAAACAAAAATCAGCAGTAAATTTTTATAATGAAATGACCAACAGTACATTTTTATAGCAAAATGACAATAAAAAAAAATATAAAAATACATTTTCCTACTAAAATTAACAACAATAAATTTTATGATCTATATATCTAAAAAAACTCACCTTTACCGTGAGAGTGTAAAATTGTTGCATTCATAAGCAAATATCTACCATATAATTAGCAGTTGGTACAGCTGGAGCCTGGATTAATTCTGATCTTGAAGACAAAACTCCTCTAGAAATAATAGTGAATTCTTCTAATCATAGTTTACAACATTTTATTCACAACTTTTTCTTTAGTAGTTTCGTCTTCAATGTCAGTATAATTTTAACCTACAACTATATCAAATGCTATTTACATGGTAGAGATTTGTATATGAATACAACACAGACTATGAATCTAAAAAAATATACATTACGTTACCCTGAGAGTATAAAATTATATACAAGTCATCTGTAGTTAAAAGCATAAGATTGGGTAGGAGATATTTAGATTTCATCATTAAATAACGCCTAGAGCTTGATATACCACTAAACAAAATAAGCCCACTAACCAATCCACTGGAAATGAAGTAAGCTCACGTCTATTAAAATAAAATTGCTTCCCTTTGAATTCATTTTTGAGAAAAAGGCAAACAAAACCCGATTAATTTATTGTGTGTGTCAATTAAATTAGAGCTAATCTGCAGAATAACAGTACTTCTTGAATAGGGAGGACAGCTTGCTGATAAAAGCAACTTCATTAGAAACGTATTCATAGAAGTTTACTATACAATAATTTGATTATCTGAAAGTCATTAATTCGTGATTTGAAAAGAAAGAGAAAGAATAAGCGGGATTTATTTTCAGCTATATCAACAAATAGAATTAGCCACTGATTCAGAATTACCCAGTTATTTTTCGATTTCAGTTTCAGAATGACATACATCTATGCTTCTCTGGGATTTAACTCATTGCAGACATGCTGTAACTAAGCCGTTTCAATTCATGAAACATTTAATAGTTTAATGAACAATCTGTTCAAAGCTGGGATTAACTGCTATCTTCCCCACATATCCGCCTAAACTCTGTCTCTTACTGTATAAACGTCTACCTAGTGTGGCTCTCGGTCCCTGCATATGGTGAACATCACTGAAAAAGTAAACAGTCTTCAAGAATTAAAATGTAAAAACTTTCAACATCAAATTTGTTGTCGATAATTTTTCATTCTTTCTGTTTATTTCTTGTCTCCAAATTTACGATTTTTTTTTTTTTGGCTACGCCCAGTGTTGGGTTTTTAATACATAGTGGGACAGGAATGCGTTATGTTTTCTATCAAACCCAGTCGAAACATGCGTGTGTGTCTATGAGCGATCTTGTTAAATTGAACGGTTACCTGTAAGTCGCTGATACAACACACAGATATATACCTAGGCATTACGCACAAGCATGCTACATTGCAAGCAGACAGTTTTAATCGACAGTCAGTGTTTCTTTTCTTATACAGTGGTTTACTAAGCTTGGCTTAGACGTGAAACAAATACGAAACTGGGGAGCAGCAAGAAAGGCCCGAACTCATACTCAGATGCAATTGGTCTACAGAGATAAACTTGCTAACTACGTTGAAGTGCCCTGATTTATTAAGCATAACTTAGATGTGGCACAAGGCCGAATGTAGGGAACACAAAGAGAAGATCGAAGTCCCTATTCAGGCGTAAATTGATTTAGCGAGACAGGTTTGTTAATCATCACACTACGTCGAAGTGTCCGCTTCTTTTTTATATAGTAGTTTACGAACCGTAGCTAAGAGATGACACAAGGCCGAAAATAACGGGCACTTAGTGAGGATCGAACTCATTATTTCATTATTCTGTCTTAATTGATCTAGCGAAACAAGATTGCTAAAGATTACATCGAAGTGCCGTAAATTTAGAAGCATAATTTAGATGTGGCACAAGTCCAATGTTGGGAGCACGCAGTGAGAATCGAAATCACTACTCAGTTTTAACTGATTTAGCTAGACATGTTTGCTAATCATTACACCACTTCGAAAAGTCCTCTTCTTTTGTTATATCTATATATATGAACATCTGTCTGTTTGTTATCGAATCCTCATGGGGTTTTGGAGATAGACCTCCATAAACATATATATTTTGAAACTACATTAATTGGATAGGTATATTTCATTTTGATGAAAAGACCCCCCACTCCCGAGGGAAACAAACAACCCATTATTTTTAATTGAATTTAGATTTGAACAAGGAGATGACTCCTATCCAAAATATAAAAGGAAATACTCAGAAGATTGAATCACATCAATATCAAAATGAGACAATATGGACATCAAGTTGAGCAAGAAATCACCAATTAGTAGGTAGTAGTCTTACAATTCATATTTATTGCGACAATTCAACTGTCATATCTATGTTGAAATCTTATCATCAATTCAATCAATCAAGTATTACATCAAATACATATCAAAGGGTTCAGATCAAGCTGTTTTTGCACAAATACCCAAATGATTTTTTTCACTTGATTTTAATTAAATTTAAATTTTAACAAAGAAATAATTCCTATCCAAAAAAGAAGAAAACCAGAAGTTGGACGTCACATTGACAAAATGATTGAGTAATATTGAAATGTATCATTTTTCTCCACAAGTTATAACAATGATTTAAAATCAGTGGTCATTTTCATACAAAAATGTGCGACACGCAGCAAGGCGCGGGTAATTCGTCTGGTAGATCATATATATCACATCAAAAAGATATCAATCGATCTCTCAGAAAAAAAAAGAATAATAGGTTACTACAGATACTGCATTATTTCTTCTTATTTTTTACACATGAATAGAAATATTTAGTAGGTTCTTCATCAACGATCTTCGAACAATTGCTGGATGAGGACGAGAAAGAATAAGACTTATACAAACGACTGTCAATCATTGATCTAATTTCCGGTTGAATTTGGCCTTCGTGTTTTAGTTAATTTTCATCTGTATGTTTTCCGATTATCAGCAGGTAACATGATATAAGAATAACATTCCACTCGTGTGAAATAATAATAAATCGTTTTAATTACAAATTATCTCCATTGTTGTGAAATGACACTGTCATCAGACAAATGTGCCTTTCATTTCAAGATGTTCGCTGCAATGAACTGATACTGAGACTGTTCGATCAAATTAATATCTGTCAGTTTAGAATAAGTTATAATGGCAATGGTAAAATCAGCCGTTTCATTGACCGACCAGCCATTACTGCTTCCGGATGAAATTTATAAAAAAGTTTCCCTTAAAACACTTCTTGTTTTAGAAGAACAGATTTCTCATGTTCAGTAGGTGTTATCGCTCTTTACAGAATAGATGGTTTTCTGCCTAACATTCTATTTATCACGTTATCGAATTTTGATATCTTGATTATGTGATTATTTTCTTTACGAATTACAAGTGATATCCATTTTAGTTGTTGCTGCTGTTGGTATTCCTCAAGCGATGTGATTTCTGTTATTTAAGAGTTTATTATTTATTTGAGACTCTGTAGCGCTAGTGTACAATGTTCAATGAAAGATGATTTTTGCTAAGATTCTAAGGCTTTACTCACTCAAAGACTTTTCACAATTGATCTCAGGCAGCGGTTGTATACAGCTAATAGTTCAAATATTTCTGAAGTAGTTTGGGGCCATTCATGGCATTCTTAAAAGAGTCTAGATCTGACAAGGATGTTTAAGCACATTGCTTGGATATTTTGTTTTGTTTTTTTTTTGTTTTTTTTGTAGCAATTTGCGGTGTTGGGCAAAAATACCTCTGAAACAGACTATTCTAAATTGTTTTTAATGAAACCGCGTAAAACCAGGCAAAAATGTGAATAATTTATCGTTTAAACTTTCGCCGTATTTACCTGGTCAGAAACAATACAATAATAATATTAATAATGATGATGATGGTGATGATGATGATAATGATGATGATGATGATGATGATAACAATAATAATAATAACAATAATAATAATAATAATAATAATAATAGATCATTAATGGTAGCTTAGGATCAGGGGTTGCAAACAACCTGGGTAAAGATGTATTTTTATAATGTCATCAATTCAGTTTTATGCAGTCATCCTGTATCAGAATATGCGTGTATAGCTCTGAAGGAGTATAATTAATGGAGTCAATGATACAATTACTGTCATTATTCACTGGATAGTTTTATGTTAAATATGTTTGTATATGATGAAAAGATCTCAAAAGGGAATAACAAAGTGAAAATCCTCTGGGTTATTCCGATGCCGATAGTGACGATATAAAATCTAAAAACCAAAAAGAAAAATACAATCCTACTGAACAAACAGAAACAAGAAGTTTGCCGCTTGATAGGAGTATACTGTTCATTTGACAACAGAATTGAAAGCAAGGAAAAGTAACTTGAGAAAAAAAAAAACAAACAAAAACAACAGTGATTTATAGTATGAAATGTTGATAGTTTGGCATGGACTGGCAACGAAAGATATTACAATACCAGCAACCATTGGAGAATTGTTTCTTTTTTTTTTTTTTTTACTAAAACATTAAAACAAACTTTGCGGATATTGATTTGTAATTTGGAAGAGCCATGAAAAATATTTCCTATCCGAAAGAGTGGGATATATCGGTAAGTATTGGATACAGTCTGTCAGTGAAAGAAAGAAATAACCGCCTTTTTCTTAGGTTTCTGAAAATTAAGTACTCTACGGAATAATAATAATAATAATAATAATAATAATAATAATAATAATAATAATAATAATAATAATAATAATTCCCTGTTTTTTTACAGTAATGCTCACCCTGTACAAGGTTCAAGAGTTATTAAGTGTAGAGGGTTACAGAGTAAGAGGTACAGTTTATGGGAATGTAAGATATCAGTTAAAAATAGACTTGAACAAGTTAAGTTTGCATTGATCGAAGGAAGCATTTTTTCTTGGAAGTCTGCTCTACAATGGACAGTTGTTTGGTATAAGCCACTTGCGTGGAGCTTAGATCTCCTCAATGGTATATGAAGGGAATGAGGGTGGTTCGCTATAATGTGCGTATCATGGCGGATCTCAGCCTTGAATGTTAGAACTCGTAGAAGTAATGTAGTTCGTCTGAGCACTTTCCATCGATAGAGCAGTCAGAGGCATGTGACGTTTCGTCTGTGGATAAAAAGTTGTAGGTTGGAAAACAATTTGATTGAAAAAGCGTTTGGTCTCTATCATAACTGAAAAGTGAGACTGATCAGCTCCCGTCTATATACGGCAGTAGTAATACATTTTTGGCCTGATCAGGCTCTTGTTAAGGTAAAGGATAGCAAGAGGTGTTAGGTACATATTAGAGCGGTACAGAGAATCGTCCATACATACAGACAAATGCGTTTGTTCAGTATCTTTAGTGGTAAATCGTATGTATGAGTTCATATTGAGGTCTACGTTGAATTTAGATCCAAATACGTGCTCAAGGCACAGCAATTCATCGTGATTGTCGACCGACAATGTTGGAAACTACTAGTTTGGTTTGCGAGGCATTGAATGTAAACAGCTTTCATCCCACTGTGATATTAGATATAGGTCAGACAAGAAATCAACTATCAATCCCCCGTCGTCTCATGCCGTTAGGGAGAGATTATTTGATGAAATGAAGATGGGACCCACAGCAACAGCAGAATGGTTCTCTAAATGTGTCACACATTTTCTCCCATAAAACGATGACACAGGAAAACCTAAAATCCATCGACCTATCCCTTTTTAGTGAACAACTTGCAAGTTTTAACCTTCGTATTAACTGGAAGAACACAGTATATCTTCTACTGAGCTAAAGGTTTGTCACAAGGGCTCATATAACTGCAAATATCAATTGCTTATAAATAGGATGTTTCTTGAAAATAGTGGCCCAAAGCACAGACATTGATAGACTAAAAAAGCCTTCGATAACATCCAATACTTGTGAATCATCACGGTCCTTAAGGTTTAGAAAATCACATCAAGCGTTAATTTCTTACGATATAATTTATCATTCTGGAAGTACAGATCTGTTACTTCCGCATTCTTATTTAAATTTTGTTTGACAGAAATGTTCATCCTTTGTGTTACAGTGAAAGAGGTACAGTTTATGGGGATATGTGGGTAAGATTAAGTTTATCCCGAGGCATGAATAGGTTAAGTTTGTTGTGATCGAGGGGAGAATTCTCTTGGAAACCGGTTCTTCGATTTAGGGTGTGGTGAGAAGAAGCTATCAAATGGAACTTATATCACACTAATGGAACAGGAGGCGAATAAGGGCATTTCGCTACAATGTGTGTAGTATGACGAGTCTTAGCCGGGAAAGATAGAATTCCGGGAACTAAGTAATGTAGTTCGTCTGAGGACTTTTCATGGAAAATAGCGAGAGATATTCGACGATTTGTCTGCGGGAATGGGATTATAGGGTGGAAAATAATTCATCACCCGCAAGTAGGCGGAGATGTATTTGGACTACAAAGTCCATGAATGGTAGTAGTACTCCATATTCAGCCTGATCTGCCTCTTGTAAATATAGAGGATCATACTCACTTGAGTTGTACAGGCAACCGACCATTTTAAAGCATCTTTAGCGATTGAATCTCTATCTATAAAAGTATAAAAGGCAGGATGTGTGTGTGTGTGTCGATGTGTGTAACAAATGCACGGACGCAATTTTCGACGGACTTGCACCAAAATTTACATGCACATCCTCCAAGTTAGCGGCAAGGCCAAGACCGACTTTGCATTTACCAACTCCCATCGATGGTGGAAATAATCGATTTTTTCATGCTTCTACGGCAGTTTTCATGTAGTTTGCGGCCATTTTGTACTGGCCAGAGTGAGAGCCAATAGCTGATGCCACGAATAGGCAGGAAGATTCTATTGGCCAGCGTGAGAGCCAACAGCTGACTGACACGAATGTTAACCATCATGCTAGCATGCAAAAAAATCGATAGCTGCATTCGTCACAGGTGGGAAAAATTTAAATCTGCATGGCACATTACTCTAATTGGCTCATTCGCTTTCTCAAACTCAACGTTGATTCTGATTCCGGAGAACTGTGTTGGGTGTGAAAAAGTATTTGTTGTTAACATTTTTTTTTTCATTCGGTTATTCCAGTTACGAGTCCTTTTTTTTAAAGCTGATCGTTTTGTGTTCATTTTGTTTAGTTATTTTTTCATAACAGATTTAATGTTTAGTATAGAGCTTAGAAAAAATCCGCAGTGTGAGATAGGCAAGAAGTAAGGCATGTAGCAACATCAGCACGGCAAAGGGCACTCCTTTAAAGCCAAGGAAGGGCAAAAATATTTTAAGTCAAGTGATAGCGATTGCTGTATGAGTCGTACAATTTTTCAACCAAGCACGGGCAATGTCAGGCCATGCTGCTAGTCATATATAAGAGTTCCGCGAAGTCTGGGTTGATCTTAAGTTTCAATAGATGCTCAAAACATAGTACCTCCCTAACATAACACTCATTCATAGATATTTAGAAAATTTACGATCCACCCGGTGAAGATCGATCGTCACTAATCTTGTTTTCAAGGCATTGATTGTAACTAGCTAGCGAATGGTCGAACAGAAATTGTTGCTAGCTATAGCTTTTTACCAGCCAGATATCGAATAGATTCATTCACGTAAGATTCATATGAGCTAAAATTTATAAAAGAAAGATACGTTATAATAATCCTATAAATTTCACACGGATAGTTTTTCAAGTTAAAGCGAGCAATACAGACAATTTTAAAAGCAAGAGTTTGAAAGATTTGTGAAAAAGACCCAAAAAAACATGGCACATGCATTTATTTTTAATCATGTCAGAGATGAAAACAGATTTAAAAGATAAAATCTGTTAAAAAAAAAAAAAAAAAAAAAAAAAAGTTTGACAAATTGGGACCAACATGTCTTTGGAGAAAAAATGACATGAGAATGTCAAAGTACTTTCCAGAAAACAAAACAAAAAAAAAAATATATGAAGAGATTATTTTGATATTGGCACTGTTTCACCGACTTTGCCAAAGAACAAAAAATGTTGAATAGATGCCTAGAAGACTTAGTGAAGAAGCGAAGCGCCGTTTACATTTGTTAGAAAGATAAAATCAACGTGTAAAGAGATAATGGGAAAAAAATGGCAGCTGTATCCACCAGAAATGACTGCATGAGAAAAATAATACTAAAAAGAACCCAACGAAACAAGCCCAAAACAATAAGAGTCACTTATGATTCTTCAACGTTCTACATTTCATTGTAATTTGATATATTTTCTAGTTTATCTCAACACAAAATTGGATATGATCATGTAAAAAGGATTGTTTCAAGACTGCCAAAAACAAATAAATGAACACATACACACACATATTACACACACACACACACACACATATATATATGTATATATATATATATATATATATATATATATATATATATATATATATATGTATGTATGTATATATGCGTGCGTGTGTGTGTGTGTGTCTCCAAGAGAATAGTAGGAAGGATGAAATTTCATGGTATAATGTTTTACAAAATAGATATTTATGGCACTCAGGGTAGATGTGGCGGGGGATACGATACAGGATAAATAGGTTCACTGACAATATATTATTGAAGGAAAAAATGAAATTTGAGATGTTTACTCAGAGATAGTAAAGAGATATGAGACAGAGCCAAATAGAAAAGCGACAAAAGATAGCTTGAAAAAAAAAAGTCAAATAAATAGACATAAGAAGCAAGAAATGAGCATAAAACCCTGCTTCCATTTATATCTGGGGAAAAATTTACATGTTTTATTGATGCATAAATGATGTTTAGCCAAAATTTATGGTGAAACACTTTGGAAGTTATTTGCGGCAAATGGCGGATTACATGGATAAAATGAGACGACAATGAGAAAATGGCTTCATAAGACAGAATGATAAACGATTTCTAGTTTAAAATTTTTCATTCTTTTGCTATTTTTATTTCAACCAATGATCGAGGTGTCCTTTCAAACGGTTCTGAAGTGTCGCTTCAATGGTTATTTCTAACCTGATGGTATATATTAAAAATTACTTAAAATCTTGTGATTGTCGAAACAAATTGGTTCACTTAAGTACATTTAACTTTCGTCTGGGAACTATTAAAAGTGAATCGCTTAATATATTGTATCATCGTACCCACTCAGTCAATAAAGTGTGTACGAAACAGACATAGAAAAATAACGAATGATAATATATACCCAGTAAAAGGAAACTTTTATATGTTTTGTAATTATTTCACTCCAAGCTAGGCAATAAAGTCACTAAGACGCAACTGGTTACAGGGCGTGAAAGAAATATAAGAAAATAAACACATTATTAATGAGAAGATCAGTGAAAGAACGGAAATTAAGAAAATAGAAGATAACTATTTAATTTTTTTAAAGATCAAAGTTGACTAAGTCCTAAGAGAGTTCCAGAAACGAGAATTGCGAGAGATGAAGCTTTCGGCATAGAACTTACTGTTACATCTAAGAATTAAAATGATGAGACCTACCTGATATTCTTTTATTGCCTTTGTTATTTGTATATATATATATATATATATATATATATATATATATATATATATATATATATATATATATATATATGTATGTATATTGGTGAATTAAGGTATAAACATATATCGCTTTTATCACAATTTTAAACTTAGACTTCTCCCTGAGGGTTATTCCGATGACACTTTCTTTTATATAGACGTAGATTGAAAGCATAAATGTCATTCAGAGGAAAATCGACTGTGACATTTAGATTTTTATCAAATTCACTGAGTTAGATATGTTTTATTTGAGAAAATTTAGGACCCTGAATCCCAAATCAATACCATTTGTACTGGTTATTTTGATAAATTATTTTCATAAAAAAATATCCCATAATGCTTTCCGTCCTGGGTAAGAGGTTAGCCCACATCCGCGTTCTGTGTAAGACGATAACTACATGCAACAGCAAGGCCACTGATCAGGAGTTTTTTAGGAGCGTGGAACCACCTCTTAATTGCTAGTGTTCCCAGGTCCATCCTGAACGACGGTGGTAGCACCTGTTAAGGTCCAAGCTATGGGAAAATAGTTAACTAATACCAGCAGTACATTTTTGAAAAAAATCTTTACCAACAATACAATTTTGAAGGAAAAATATTAGAAGAAACAGATTTTTTAAAAAACAAAATATTGCCAGCAATGAAAATGTCGTCATTAAATAACCCATTGAGGTTCATATGTTGTAAAACAAAATAAACCAAACCAAACCAAACCAAACCAAACCAAACCCATAATGATTCAATTAATTAATCAATTAAACGTATTTTTAACTTAATGTCTACTGGAAATAAAAAAAAAATTAAAACATGATTATTATTTAATTCCTTAAGTTTCAAACATCTTTTTGTATTATGATAATGTAAGAGGATAATTTCAGCATATTTGTATATCATGAATGTAAATATTATAAAGTCCTTGCAATGTAATCGTATCGTTTTAAGTTAATAATGAAAAAAATATGAAGAATGTGTATAAAATCATGTACATAATTTTTATAAAATATTTTTGTTATCAGTAGAGTGACTCGTTACGCCTCCTCACGATACATTCTCTGCAGAAATGAATTGAAAATTGATTCCATTGCTAGATCCGTTGCTATGAAAATTGGTTCACTGTGTCCTGCTAGACAATTTTTATCTCTAGAATATATCCTATATATTTATAAGTCTACCATTCATCTACGCTTTGAATATTGTTGTATTATATGACCTGGTTCTCCTGCTATACATTGAAGGATTCTTGATAAAGCCTAAAGAAGAATATGCAGAATTATTGCTCTTGAAATGACATCTCCGCTTCAGTCACTTTCGCACCGCCATAATTTATATTTTCCGTGACATCTATATTTAATTTCATGATAATTGTTTTGATGCACCTTTTGAATGTAAGCGGGTTACTCGATAGGCAACAAACAATGTCTCATCAATTTACAGTTGAATCGGTTAGATTCAACAGATTTTGCACTTTTCTGGCTTCATCCTTTTCAGCCAACTTTGATCTTCAAAAAATTAAATGCAATGTCAGTCGTTATCTACTCTGATCCTGATTCATCATCTTTTTTTTTGTTCTCGTCCCTTAACAAAGTATCTCCTTTTTATTTTTTTTTAAATCAGTAACCCCCTTTTATCTTAGTTGCTTTACTTCCATACTTGGAATAAAATGAATAAAAAAAAAGGAAAACGGAATTTGAGTTTGTCAGAGAAACAATTTAATTTGAGTGTTGTTAGCTATGAACAAGGTGAAACATTGCACAAGGATATAATTTTATAACAGAACGCTCTCACGGAAAATAGAAAGACAAAAAAATGATAACAGACTCCGTCTGGAATCTAAAACGTGACAAATGTACAAATCATTCATGGAAATCAAATGAGCGAAAATTCTTGCCATGACAACCAATTGTTATAAATATTG
Organism: Acanthosepion lycidas; assembly: GCA_963932145.1. NCBI lineage: Eukaryota > Metazoa > Mollusca > Cephalopoda > Sepiida > Sepiidae > Acanthosepion > Acanthosepion lycidas. The sequence continues at coordinate 43,436,826 of OZ010571.1, read as the reverse complement.
GAACTTTTATCACTTATTGCGTTATATTTCTTCCGTATTTCAGAAATTGTGTCTTTTTTCACACTAATATTGTTTTTAAACTTCTAAAGAGCATTTATTTTTTTTTATTCAGTGACCTAACCCAGTTATAACCATTTTTTACGTATGGTATGGTATTCTGGAGCTGGAAAACCAAATTTAATATTAGGAAATGGAATGTTATTTGTAAATTCTCGAACATGAATGGATAACATTGCCGGCAAGGTCTCATCCTTTTATATTTGACATGGATTTGTGTAACTGTAACTTCTATGCTGATAGTTACTTCTATCACACATCACACTTATGAAACTTTCTTTGTAGTTCTTGCTTTCCAGTCACCTTCGACCTTCAACAGTTTAAATACAGTGTCAGTCGTTATCATTTGTTTTCTTAATACCTATTCTTTTAATACTATTTCTTCATAATAGTTTTTTTTTTAGTCATATTGTCTAAGACTGTTTCCGTCTTAGTGGATTTAATTCTTTGCTTTGGGGGAAATGATTAAACAAATTTCAGCACCACAAAATTATTCAGAGTTATCAAAAACATGCCATGCACACTCTCAGAAAGTAATTTATAGTCCTGTGATATCTATAAATAATAAGATATTGTTCTTTATGCTAAAATTTCACTGCCAAATAATATAAGTTTCTACTTTGAATGCATAATGCCTTGTTTCTCATAGAAGATTACTCGCAACAAAATGGCAGTGATAAATACGCATTGCAATAGGAATTGGTAAATATGTGGTAAGAAGTGGATATTATTAATATAAGAAAGGAAATAGGATAACTGACCGTTGTCTTGAGGAGGGCTTGATTTAATTTGTTAGTGTAGAAACAACGCTGGAGTTTTGCCCACAATATTTCAGATATTTAGAAGTTGTTTGAGAGCAGACGATTCGGATCTATGGATATAGCATGCCGTATCGCAGCTATAAATTTGTGAACTGATGGAACTAAAGTATGGAGCTCATTTGAAAATTTGCCATAGAAATATTACTGATAGTAATGATTCGTTGCGTCTGGGTAAAAATGATTGCATGTTGTAAAATAAGTCCCTACTCATTAGCATGTAAAGTGTTTTAAACTTTCTCAAGGTGGGAAAGTGTGGATTGCCGAAATGCATCCCAAATATGTCAACTATAATCAATTTTTGTTTGTCAAATCCGACATTTGTAAAGAATTTATAGATGAATAAATACTAACAATTATTAATTTTTAAAGTGCATTTCTTTAATTTTGATATTAATTTATTTCCATCCTGACCACAGAAACCTCGCTCTGTGTAGTTTTGATTAAAACTGATGAATTAAGATAAAAAAAATAAAAAAATAAAGAAGATGAATGAGTACCAGGTATTGAAGAGAATTGTAGCTAGCTAAGCGTTGATTAGGTGTGGCACAAAGCCAAAAGTATGGAATATTCAGTGAGGACCAAATTCACTATTCATACGTCATTGATCTAACGAGATAAGCTTGCTCACAATTGCACCAAGTCGGATTGCCCTAAAACGATTTTCTTAGTGTTGCTTTGTTGTGGCGCAAGTCATACAGTGTGGAATACAGAGGGAGAATCGAACAGACTGGTCAGTCGTAAATGATCTAGCGAGACAAGCTTTCTAAAAATTACACCACGTCGAATTTCCTTAAAATGATTTTCTTTGCGTAGTTTAGACGTGGCGCAAAGCAGTGTGGAACACCGAGTGAGAATCAAACACACTAGTCAGCCATAAATGATCCATCGAGAGAAACTCATTAACCACATCGAAGTGACCTAAAACGATTATTCTAGCGTAGTTTAGATGTGGTGCAAGGCAAACAGTGTGGAACACCGAGTGAGAATCGAAATCAGTAGTCGTAAAAGATATAGCGTAAGGGATTCGCTAAACCATTTACCACGTCGAATTGCCCAAATTTAAAGATGGGGATATATACGAAATTTATTGATAAAAATGGAAAAAAAAATAATTAAAATAACACATCTGCAAAAATATAAGCAATGTAAAATATTTTAGACCAAATACTAATAGAATTAAAACCTAATGACGTTGGTTAAACTGTAATAGTTTCAATAGACGTATTTTAGATTGGACTATCTTGCTAGAGATTTAAAGTTCATTTTTGATTTCGCCTAAATTATAATCAACAATTACACAAAGTGCTGTCATGTAATTTGATCTTTTTAAAAATTCCTTACCGGCTCAATAATTAATGCAGAGGCTATAATTCTCTATATGACTGAGTTGAATAGTGAAGCGCATTGACTTGACTTCTCAAATCTTTGCAAAAAATTGGTTAATCATCATTATAACGAACACGCATGTATTTTATGTAGATGGGAAAGTTATCAGAAGGAAGTTACTGTTTCTCAAAGCGCGTACCTTACTCTTTTTGAGTAAGCTTGCGTCTACTTATCATCTCTCAGTTGCGTCTCTGTCTTTGGGCAGTGTGCGCTCAGGGGCTTCTCAGTCAAAGGACAGAGGGGCAACTGAGGAAAATAATACTGAAGAGGTGCCTAACCTTGGGGAACAGCTGCTCGGGGCCGCGGCCGCGGCCAGCGCAACCAACGGTTGCGGAGGCTGAGGGAATTTAGGTTCCTAGCTCGGGTGTACGCGTCGGGTTCCCTGCATTAAAACGACCTTGTGTCACGGGGTGGGGGGTTAGTAAATACAAAACAGTCTGTATCTGGTGACAGTGATGAAATTACGTTTGCTTCTTTATTTGGGAAGTTAAAAAGCCAAACTTCAACTTACCAACTCCATTTCCTGAATTGTATAATACGTTTTAGTCACTGCTATTCGAAATTAGTGCGTTCCTATTAAACATCGGAACACGAAGACGCTTTTAATTTATTAGTGAAACATTTCGAGCATTGCTCAAAATTGTCCGCAGATTTTCACTACAACTGACAGTTACGTAATGATTACAAAAAAAAAAATAAATAAAGGCGATTTTTCTATAGGAAGGCACCTCTCAAATAAATAAAAATTTTTAACAAATTTGTCTGAATATTAATTTTTAAGAGGAATTTAGTTTTCCATGTAAACTCATAATGATCTCCCTAAGACAGCTAAATGTAATAAAATGAAATAATTGAATTAAATAATTAAAACCAATAATAATATGTGGGAAAAGTAAGAAAGAAAAAAAAATCAAATTTCGTGAGTGTTTTGAACTTTTTAACGCCATACCGGAAAATGGTTAGTACGAATCTGCCTTTTATATATATATATATATATATATATATATATATATATATATATATATATATATATATATATATATATATATATATATATATATATATATATATATATATATATATATATATATAAAAAAAATAAACATTTTTACTTGAATATGAAATTAATTGAAATTTTGAAAGATAAGGCTTTTTTCTTGACTTGTTCGTTTGACTTATTAATTTTGTGGGGGAAAATATAAATGATACACGTCTTACTAATTAACCCATATACTGGGAAATAAGACGTGGATTCAAACCTAAGTGTATTTGCCCGTAAGCGAATATAACGAACCTAACTGGGATTGAAACTCGGCTCTCCGATTAACAATCCGAGTAATTATGTATTGCACCACATGGATATTCAAGCTTATAGCACCTGGTATTCCGAAGCAGTCAGGCATCTAGGAATTAACAAGGATCGATATTGCTTAACTTCAGTGAATGTACGGGGACCAATATTTCTGTGGGATATGACCATGAGAATAGGCATTATTACGTTAAATGAGAATACATTTTGACGTGCATATGGGATTAATTTGCAATCAATCTATATAGCAAACTGGATTTCACCATTAAAATTTAGAGAACTTAACCATAGAACACTAATCATAGGTATATAGTACCCAGAGAAAATTTTCCTATTTTTAATTACAATTTTCAGTACCTTATTTAATTAGCTAAATAATTTTTTTCAGGTTCCTATTAACGTTAACTCAAAGTACAAAGTCTGAAGTGCCAGCATGCAAAATATTTCAAATAAACATTTATATTTATTTTTTTTCATATATTTAAAATCGAGTATGATATACCCATGGTTAGTAGTGGTGTAACTTTAAATGATGGTTAGTGTTCCATTGTTAAAAAAAAAAGGTAAATATGTATTATTACATATTTGTAGTGATCATTTGAGGGTGAAATAAAGTGTACTACTTGAAGAGGTAAATTTCTGCTGAAATGCCAGATATGTCTTTAATCATGAAATGCCGTACAGTGCTAGGAAAACTTTGTTGAATACATTATATGAGTACAAATAATTGTATGATAGAACAATCTGTGAGACAAGAATTCTCTTGTATTTGAAACCGTAACACATTACCCATATCATGCGATCAACATAAACTTGCAACATTTAAAGATGCAAACATGTAAGAAGGTTATTTTGGGATTTGGAAAATTTCAAAGTTTACCCCATATACATTAATGCTTATTGCTTCTACGTTTTACCCCATTTCGGAAAACCGAATTAATGTAAATCGAACATTTTTAAAAAGCGGGCATACGGTTACTGAAAAAGAAAATGTAGCTTTTTAAAAATATGACATCATTAGCATTTGTTATAGGATAATTTATGCTAGACCATTTACTTTTAGATACTAGGTTGGTGCAAAAATAATGACGTAATAATGTCGTTTTTGACGTTAATAAATAGATAAAAAAACGACATTATTACGTCATTATTTTTGCACCAACCTAATAATATCGCATTTAATAAATCTAAAAGTAAAATGATAGTGTCGTTATTATTTTCAGATATAATAATAATAAGCTTAAAATAATGATCCCGCAAAAATGCATAAATATGGTAATTTATTTAATATTGGATAATGTTATGGCTTAATTAAAAATGTGAATTTAAACAATTAATTTATTTTAAAATATTAAAAAAGTTATAATCAAATTCTAAAAAATATGTCATCTAATTTTTTTTTATTATTTTAATGTCAATCGTTATCCACTGTTTTCTTTCTTCTTCTCTTTTTGTTCTTACTCCTTTCTTATTTTTTCACAATCAGCAGCCTCTTGTATCTTAGTGGCTTTATTGCCGTGCTTGGGGTGAAATGATTTAAAAAAATACCGTGACTCTTCATGATGCTGTCGATGATAGTTCTCCAAATTCTTCTCTCCTTTCTAAATCAAACAATGATGCAAGTTAATATTGGAATCTACTCGCTGCTTCTCACTCGATGTCGTACGTGTTAAGTTCTGTAAGGTCTATTTTCTCATTTTGCGCCATATAATTTTAGACTGCCTTTTTATGATTGTAATACAATAGTCATTTTTGTTACTCTTTACCATAAAACTTCTTCGCTTCTCATATTTTTATTCTATGATATTCTCAACATCCTTCAGTAGAACCACATCTCTTTCACATTTATTTTCTACTTCAGTTGTGAGGAAATTGTCCAGCTTTACATAATCGAATATTTCCTCTATGGTAACGGCTAATATTACCATTGTAATTACCATTGTAATTACCATTTAAATTTTTTATTTGGTTAATTCTGAAATTTCATATGAAATTAAAATAGGAATAATTTTTATTAGTAAGTCTATTGGGTTGGTGCGTAATTATCAGGCGTTTATGTCGATGAGTGATTTCTTAAAAAAAATTGCTGTTTCGTTTTCTTTTTTAATAAAAATATTATTTTATTTTCACGTTATAAAAATACGTGTCGATAATCATAAACACTGGTATAATCATTTAAAAATGTTATTGTTGAATTCGTATGTTTCTTTCTTCGTAATAAATATTATTTAAAAAACGCCTGATAATTATGCACCAACAGAATATATCAATTTTGGTTTCTCTTTGCAATCGATTTCAGTGGCTGTGTACTGACGGAGTTATGAGGTAAGCTCGGCTAAAAAATATTCATTATTTCCGATGAGCGTGGGAGTATTTGTGATGAAAAGTAATTGATATTAAGATGAACAATTAAAGTAAAAGATAAATAATGGCTGACGGTACATCAGTTAAAAGTCTTAGGTGAAATGAATTCATTGATTCAATTATCAACCATTTAAAATTTATTTAAAGCTAGATAATATTTTTAGATTGAAAGAATTTTTTGAGATAATTATTTGGTAATAAAATTCTTATTGGTTAATCCATTATTAGGGAAGATGTGTGTTCATATCTTACCCAACGGTATTTGTGTATAAGTGAATATAAGGAAACGAACGGGAATATGAACTCGTCTCTCTGACACACAATTGCGTTTCATTATCCATTACACTACCCACACATTCAAGTTTGCAACACCAAGTATTCTGAAAAGGTCACCATCTTTATACTCAACAGTCTCGCCGTAGCTTAACTTCGGTGATCGTAATGGAACTAGTAGTTTCAACGTGATAATAGATAACAAAAATGCTTCATTTCATAATAACAATAATATTTCAAGATTATATTACTACAAATATGTTGCAAATGGCCTGACTCTTCTCAAAAGAGTCTACGCGCCCTTGTGGATCATTAATCCTTTTCCAACCTACAACCACTTTCTCACAGAAGAAAATTTGCTCCCCTCTCGCTACTCTATTCTTCCACGTTATGTGTACAGATGGCTTACATTCTTTAGGTCTACCACATTTGACCTTCCCAATTGGGACCCACCAAGCCCCGTGAACAATATGCCATTATTTTCTTATTCCATTCGAACAGTGTCTTCTTATGAACTATTGATTTGTGGAAGAGACTATCGGCAGGACGTTTTCCTATAAAGTACAATGTTGAGCTTTTCAATTCGAAGGTTAACTGCTATCTTTTCTGCGTATCCCCATGAAATTATTGTGTGAAAATTAGTATAAGAAATGTACACGATCCCGATTCTCCATAGATTTCTTTTCGTTTTCTTTTCTTTATTTTCAAATTTTTTATGAAAAAAAAAAATCAAAACAATTACCCTTTTACGGTTAGAAATCGGATTAGTCTTCTCTTAAACCGACTCTATCCAATGGTAGAGATTGCAGTATACACTTATATTGTAGCCCTTACTCGGAAAGAGAAGAGATGGATTCATGTCTTTTCTAAGATTTTCGAACTGAACGGTAGAACTTTAACTCGGCTTGTTGATTACACTTTCCATGCCGAAAACAATTACATACAGGTAAGGCCTATTGTGATAGTCACCTTTCAAAAGCTAAGCAAAATATTAGGAAACAAAAAAACATTCATTTGAAGCTAAGAGAATTATACTGAAATGTTACGTAATAGCATTTTGCCAATATGGCAATGAATGCTGAACAATCTACTCATAGATAAAGAAGAGACGTGAAACAGCAGAAATGTGGTTTCTACAGAAATATGTTGAAAATACTATGGACTTAACATGTGAACAACGATGAAGTTTTAGAGGAAACAGAAACAAAAAATTAGACTAAACGTCAAAATGAGACAGTTGGCATAACTAAGGCACATAATGAGAAAAGTAGTTTTGGAAAATTTGATAGTCACGAAACAAATTGAAGGCAAGAAAAACAGGAGAAAACAATGTATAACCTACCTAACAGGCTTGAGTAAATTGATAGCGGCAAAAAGTTTAGGAGAAATAAAGCGCAATATTTAGAAAAAGCCACAAAGGAGAAGCAATTGTGGATAACTATAATCGCCAACGTTTTGAATTGACACGGCACATAGAAGAAGAATTTGAATCATACAAATGACACCGAACTATCCAGAGAAAATATATTTTATAATAATATTTTCCTACTGAACTCTAAAAACGAATAAGTATTATGAATTGTAAGAAAGCTTTATTCTGTTCCAATACATTTCGTTCATTCAGTTTCAGTTTGGTATAAATCGTTCTCTAAACGGAACGAAAGCAATTCAGCATTGGAGGCATCAATTCGCTCATGTCTCAATATTGCAATTTTTTCTGAAAAAAAAAAAAACGTTGAAAACATAATGCTAAAGAAATCTTTAAATAAGCCTGAGCGAAAGACTTTGCAAAGTTTGCAGGTTTTTATGCTAGGCAAACACACACACACTGTATGTATATATATATATATATATATATATATATATATATATGTGTGTGTGTGTGTAATTCTCCTTACAAACCTGTACATAAATTTGAATTATTCCAGATAAAATAACAATTTTGCGATTTCTTTCGTGCGATATTTGGTGTAAAAGGAGAAAAGAAATCTTTGAATGCATAGAGAGGTAAAGTAAATGAATTTGTCAAAAATGTATAGCTGCGGAAAATAGCCTGAGAAAAAAGGTAACTTCTGAGCTTATCGACAATTGTATGAGAATAAAAAGTTTATAATTGCAAATCAAGTAGAAAGATTGTATTAAGCTAATATCCAAAGTCAAGAAATTCGCCTCGAGAAAAACACACACACGCTGTAATGGTACCTAAGAAGCATGCCATTAATTTGTCTGGACTAATCGAACGCTGCTCGTGGCTGAAAGTAATAAATACAGAACACCCTGGACAAGACCAGCGTGTTTTCTGAATCTTTAACGAAAATATAGTCGCTCTTTGTCTGTCTACGTGTCTTTTTGACCCATTCTCTGAATCCATTCTAGAAACTTGCGTTAACAAATGTCTCTGGAAAAAGGCATGAAAAACATTTCTTTCTGATTTCTCTTACATCGCAATATATCTTAACAAAAATGTCCGCTTTTGCAGGATATGTCATGTTGAATCATGACATTTAGCGTACAGCTGCTCAAAACTCAATGATTACATTAACTGTTCCGAATATAGTAACACGAAAATAGTGTTGCAACTATTCTTAATATTGACTAGGGACTGCAGAAAATTTTCGGCCCGAAACGTTCCTTAAAACGAGTATTTTTTTTTTTTTTAAGTGGGTCCCAAACAGAAAAGAAATGAAGCCTATCGCGAATTGGATATGAAGAAGAGACTTGAAGCAACTGAAATCTTGAAAATATTGCTGCAACTATTCTCAACCTTTACTAGGGACTGCAGAAAATTTTCGACCCAAAACGTTCCTTAAAACGAATATTCTCGTTTTTTTTTTTTTTTTTTTTTTGCTTTTTTTAAGTGGGTCCCAGACAGAAAAGAAATGCAGCCTATAGCAAATTGGGTATGTAGAAGAGACTTGAAGCAAGTGAAATCTCGTTCTACAGAAAGATAATGAAGATGCCATGGACCAAATATGTGAACAACGACGGGGTCTTAGAGCAAATGGAAACAAAACGAAACTTATATATATAACAACAAGGGACAGTTTTAATTTCTAGGGCACACATAATAAGGAAGCAGGGCTTTTCTAAATTGTTACTCGCAAGACAGTTTGAGGGTAAGAGGGACAGAGGCAAAAAGGCATAACATATTTGACGAGCTTGATAAAATTGACGGCAGAACAGTGTTTAGAAATATAGACATGACACAATTTATTTAAAGCTGCAGGAAATTGTGGAGAGCTATGATCACCTAAGCCCTGTGGGGACACGGGACATAAAGAAGACAACAACGTTTTATGTCGGTTTCAGCTCTATGTATCCATGTCTAGAGTAGGGAATTTTAGAGAACATGAGGTAATGACAAAAAGTAAATGAGTAAATCGATGTCTTGCTGAAAATATCGTTTATAAAGACATTTTATGTAGATATTAGGTTGGTGCAAAAATAATGAAGGTTTTTAACGTATTTTTAACGTATTTTTAACGTCAAAAACAGTCATTATTTTGCACAAACCTAATAACATAAATTCTATTATAACATACTTCTCTAACTTTTTCTCTCTCTCTAAATCTACCCCTTTTTCTCACTCTAACTCTCTCTTTCTCTCTTACTCTAACTCTTTCTCTTTCTCTCTCTCTCTCTCTCCCTCCCTCTCCATAGGACACATACTATGATAGTTATAAAAATTTGAATCAGATGTCAATTATAGAATAAAAAAAAAACAGGTAATATATATTTAAAAACTAGTTCTAATTATAGGTTTCTTCCTATAGCCCATAAATTTCTATCCCTCTCCAAAAGTAAATAAAAATGTGTGAATTAATGGGTTATATTTTTGTCTGAATTTCCGGGATGAGGAGGTATCGTTATTTACACCATTTACATACGGGCTATTATCATCAACTTTGTTGTTATTGCAATGCTTCGGTCGTTTTACACTCCCTATTTTCTTAGATGTAACTCGATCTGGGTAACCTACAAGGCATTTTGAAATGAACCCTCAGTATCCTTTACGTAAATAGACTGCCTCTATTTCAATGGCCATATCTATGGATACCTCGTTCATATTTTTAGCGCTACTCAGATATTGCTCGTCCTATCTCGACTGAAACCGAGAACAAACTGCCCAGTCCATGGATGAAGCCACATTTACCAATTCACCAATTCACGAACCAACTCATCAAATCACTATGCTATTGTTCCTATAGTTTACTGGAATCGACATGATCTGATGAAGGCAGGATATCACAGAGCTTTAAACTTGGGGATATAAACAACAAAGATGAAGACAATCGTCCAAATTGAATAGTGTAAATAAGGTAAAAAATAATCGCTGCATGTGAAACGTAACATAAAAAAAGAAATAAAGCAAATAATATAAGAAAGTTTTTTTAAGAGAAAATCAAAGAATATGTAAGACTAACCCTTGCCAGTAGATCAGAGAGTATTGTAAAACATTTTAATGATAGATCGATTTGTTTTTACGGTTTATCAACCCTTTGCAGATTATCATTTTCAATCTCTCTTTCATACAACTTCAAAGATCATTTTGATATATTAGAGATATTATCAAATGTTTTTCTTCTTTATTAATGAAAATCAAAAATAAATAATGCGTCTATTCCAAATATGAGTTCCACTATAATATATTGTGCATACATTGTCTCAGTTTGTATATTTATTGATATATCTATCTAACTGTCTTTATGTATACATAAATATATATGTAGATTTTAAGCTGCTGATTGACGGTTTTTCAATTGCGTTATTAAATAACGCATGTGCATGGTACAGTTTTGGTAGGATATAAAAAAAGGTATACGAAACAGCGGTTATTACTAGAATTTCTCAAATGAGCAAACCGAAATACATACAGTTGAATAAATAAAAATGGAGCCTCTATTACAAATAAGTGTAACCACTGTAATAACAGTTGAATACAAATATCGGATTAAAAATATATCCATTAATTTTTTAGAATTCTTTAGTAGTTGCTTTTTATAAGTATCGATTATGAAACTGGGTAGAAAAGAGTTCTATACATGTTTTGAGAAAATACTTGTAAATTATATTCAAAACCTGTTCTTTATGTATGTGTCTCCATAGCCTATTAAAACAATTACTGTTAGAAATATTGTTATATTTGGTACCTCAATTCAACGTACAATAAACTGATATTTTTGTAAATCAATTCATTCTAAGTAAGACGCTAATGCTACTCAGACGCAGAGGGGGTGGGCGGGTTCTGTTACAGGGAATCAAAGAAAATGAGAAAAACTTTAGGAGAAGCAACCCAATCGTAAATAGAAAATAAGGGATAAATCTTTAAATCTCTTCAAAAGGCCAGGAAGGAGTGTGAACCTAGCGATAAGCGATCTATATTAATTCAAAGTAGAGAACGTTTTCTAACAACATTTGCTGAGAATGGGAGGGATTTTTTTTTATAAGGAACAAGGATATTCTAAAAAGAAAACAAAAATGCAAATAGCTGCTAGGAATTTTGAGGTCAACGCGGAAAAAAAGATTTGAATAAGTTAAGACGTATTGAAAATATATATGGAAAACGCGGGTAGCAAAAAAAAAACACAGATAAGTGAACGCACCTGTATACAAAACAACGTCCACCTGACATAACGAATCTTTCACATTAAGAAAAAATAATCTAGCCTTCGTATGGTATCAGATACATTCGTACAACATAAAACTCATGTCTAAAAACTAAAATATGACAAAGTAAAATCATCTGAGTAAACTACTATATGGTAACATAATATATGGGTTAGTATTTCAAGCTTTCGACTAACTTTTGTTAACATATTCTGACTATTATGTTCATCTTTGTTGTCAACACGTTTCGGTCTTTATCAGGTGCATGTCGACATGGGTAACTTTTTTTTTTTACAGTGGTGTTCACCCTGTACATATCCCTGGCATTACAGAGTAAGGGGTAAACTGTATATCTGGGAAGCAGTCCTACATGGAATTCTGGAAAACTTTTATTTAATCTATGGAGGTAGACTGTTCTCGTTCCATGCCTCATGTCTAAGGATATCATCTTGTTCATATCCCATGGGACAATCGACTAATTGTTAAAAGAATAAGTTTGTGAATTTCGTGTCATAGTGTTTGTTAGTTCAAACTCTAGGTCGGTCAGGGTGTATGTGCAATCAGTGCAAACGGGCAAGCAATACCTGAACAATATGAAGAGAGAGGAGGAGATTAGGGATTTCTATACTGAGAAAAAGGCGAACGATAAAAGGAAAACGAGATAGCTAACAAAGTGCAATGAAGAAAGATAAAAGCACATGAAAGAATCATCCTGAGACTCAAGACACGATTCTCTTGGAATAGGATTTTTTTCTGGATGTAAACACCAAAGCCATGCATATCCTAGACTCTTTTCGATAAAGTTGAGGATAGCCAGAAACAGAGAATTCATTGGCTGCGATAAAAGAATTTAAATTATTTTCTCAAACAGCTAAGATATTTGGAGAACGTTTCAAGAGAAATGACTATACATTAAAGATATTGGTAAGAATATCACGAATACTGGTAAATGTAGGACATTTTTTATTGTTTTTCTCGTATTTCTTTTAATTTTAACTATCATGATAATATTATGTTTTAAGGTGTAAAAAGCAACAAAAAAAGTAATTATCATTGTTCATCGGAAAAGTCAATACATACTGACTAGAATAGGAAAAGATAATGTGGAATCAGGGTTACTACTGGAATTTCTCGAATGGATACGTATCCATGAGGGACATGGCACTGCATATATACCGATATTCTACGATGGTGACCAGAGCAGCGTCTCAAAGTACAATCAAAGAGCTCGGGATGCAGGAACGAAAGAACTGCTAACTCGCTATTCTCATTAGGTTAAATAACAACCACTGATCAGTCAGATTACCATAAATTTAAAAAAGTTACTTTATTAAGGACACGGAGAAAAGGAATCGGTAAACAAAATCCTAACAGGAATTAAGGGATAAACCGGTACTCCTCTTCAATAAACATGGAAGGAGTATTGGTGATAGGCGAACTGGTATGGGCGCATTTATCGAGGCACCATCTCTAGGAATATTATCGGATAAGGCTCTAGACAACATCTTGTCAAATGGGGCGGGTATGTAAAAATCTCTGAAGGTTTCCAGAGGTGTTAAAATCTAAAATGATATTGACATAAAATAAGGTGGCTTGATTTCAAGTACAAGAATTAACGATTAATTAAATTTGTAGTTTAAAAATACACATAAAAAACACAAACCCACACAAGAATTTGTCGATAAATGAAACAATTATTTTCAACAACACCATGATTTAAATGATAATATATATATATATATATATATATATATATATATATATATATATATATATATATATATATATATATATATATATACGACTGAGTAGTGAGTTCGATTCTCACTGGGTGCCCCCTAATTTCGACCTTGTGCCACATGTAATCTACGCTTGGAAAATCACTATATATATATGTGTGCGTGTGTATGTGTGTATATGATACATTATCGTCAAAAAATATATAAGACTACTTTTATTATTATTGTTGTTAATATATAGTTCTCAGAGAGCATTTTCCTTGGGCTAATATATATGAAAGTCTGAGGACGCATTGTGTAGCCTCTGGATTGTAATAAATTGCAGGCACAGAAAAGTCTCTGCAACATGCTCTCGCAGAGTTTAGTATTAGGAATTATTATGTCAGCTGTAATAAAAGAAGCAGCTTATTTAGCGTTGAATTTATTTTGTCTTTTCAATTGAAGTTTGTTGCACACACTATCTCTTTACAGTGGTTACTCACAGCAAAGTCTTTCTATAAGCATTTACTAAACTCCTCTGAGGTTTTGCATTACTTTTTTCCTTCGAAAAGCAGAACTGTTATGACAGCTCATTGCTTAGTACGTGTTTCCAGATGAGCAGCCATATTGTAAGAGGATTATGGATATGAAAATGGAAAATTTCCCCTGACACTGTAAACATGCTACGCTAAATAGCCCCGAAACACTCGTGGAATTTTGAATTAATACATTAAAAAATAAATAATGACATATATTACGTTCTTGCCAATATATATATATATATATATATATATATATATATATATATATATATATATATATATATATATATATATATATAGATAGATATATATATAGATATATAATTAGCTCTATTTCGACAGCAATGCTTCTCTCAGACACGTTTGGTTAAATAATATGGATAAGTTCTTTCTATCAACTGAAGTAGGTGTTTTTTATCGTTAAATTTGATAAAGTTCATATTTAGTTTTAATTTATATTATCTTCTTCCCGAGAACATTCGAATGTTGATATGTTCATTTTTCTAGCATTGTTTTGTGTCTATTCACGAAATTTTTTATTTTTATTCTGGTTTTCTTACATTTAATGAAAGTAATTTCAGTTCACTCAGTGACGTCATAGACACGATAAAACTGATATTTTTTTTATTAAACCCACTTCAGAAAGATATCTTATTTTATGTTGTCTGCTTCTCTTTTATCACAACGGGCACCAAAATTTGAACTGTGTCCTATGCATATTAATATATAGAAAATTATATATATATATATATATATATATATATATATATATATATATATATATATATATATATATATATGAGGAGAGAGAGAGTTATAGATTTAGAGAGTTAGAGATAGATCTATGAGTGCAAAACAATCATTTAGTATTGAAATAATCGAATTTATAGAATATTATACAGTTAAAATTTAAGATCAAAATTCAGTTTTTATCTGTTTTGAACTGCGGACTCATGCATATACATAAATAAGAACACACACACATGCATACTTATATATATATATATGCATACATACATATATATATATATATATATATATATATATATGTGTGTGTGTGTGTGTGTGTGTGTGTGTTTGTCGGTGATTGATAAAGAAACTTGAGGTAAGCAATGGATGATGAATTAGATAAAAGAAAAATGGCAAAAAGTTAACGAAGTAAAAGTAAAATATAACAGAGATTAGAATGAAAGAAAAAGAAATGTGAAACCTCAAGGGAGAGTGCCAGTAGAAGAGTTGTAATGAAAGATGAAGAAATGGAATAAAGAGAAAAAACTGGAAAAAAAATAATAATAAAATCAACTTATTTTAAAATCACAGATTACGAGAAAACTAGTCCAGAGATAAAAAAAAAAAGGGGGAGAGTTAGAGTTATAACAAATTGAAAACATTCAATGGATTGTTGGATGAAGATAAGAAAATGGCAACTGGTATATAAATTAGACAGTCGAAGAGAGTTAGTAAGAGAAGAAAGAGAGGTAACGAGAGAGAGAGAGAGAGAGAGAATTAGTAAGAGAACGAGAAAGAGAGAAATGGGGGCAAAACGAATCAAACTGTATTAGAACAGGAAAGCCAGAGAAAAAAATATACAATGATGAAATTGCGAGAGCTGAGGAGTGAATAGATTTTACGCGGAATCAACCGACAGTGAGCGAGGGAGGGGCATATTCAACTCATAAGTGCAGCTAGGTAAATTCGTCGTCCATCTCGTGCGGGCAGATATAGATTTCATCGTAGAATCTTGGCGAGAAATCAATAGTGAAGCCTTCAGTAATCCGACTTTCCCGCCCCTCTCCAGAGCAACGCGGTCGGCGCATGCGCTTTGACGCCATTTTTGTTGCTAACGTCACGATGGTTGGCAGCGGAAAGCAGAATGCCGTAACTCAGCTTTGCAAATGTAATTGAATCGATCAATTCACAATAAGTTTAAGCAATCACAGGACCGTCTGCATGTTTCATTCTTCTATCTAAAAAGAGAACGAAAAACCTTTCTTTTTCTTTTTACCTGAATATTGATATAGGCTTACGTTCATAGACGTTTCCCATAACCTATTTTCTTGTTATGAAAATTCAAAGAGGCAGTCTTTAAAGATTTTAGCTTTTATCTGATAGAGTAACGACACAAATATTTCATTGAACAAATATAATAATCTGTATAACAGTTCCTTTTTCATCATATGATAATCAACTTTCTCACATAGATTCACAGCAGTATTTGATATAACAAAAGATTAGAAAAGTTATATATACGTATACAGACATTGTCCTTTCAGTATCTACAAATGTCTGCTGGTTTGTTGCAGTTAAATAGCTATCTTTTTACCAATTATATATAGTATGTATTTTTTCTTCGGATAGACGGATATCGACAGCCCAGGAAGGCAGGCAATCGAGAAGGATAATTTTGATTTTAAAATATCTCTGCTTTGGGATAATATCCAAGTAAGGAATGGGCTATTGAAATCGAAGCAGAAAACCCAGGGTGGCGCCCCGAGTGCGATTGGCGGACAACTTTCTGGTAACGCTTGCAAGCCAGCCCGAAATGTATTGCCCTGTAATACTTTGCGGTTTTCGGGACGGCTGAGATGGTAGAGAGCACGTTCTACATATCAACATATACAATCATCCAGGTCTACGCCCTGGAGAAGTCATTCCAGTTTCACTGCAAAAGGACTAATTTTGGACCAAAAAGGGTGCTAGCATTACCTCGAAAGTCACCTACTGCGTTTGATATTCGTTGGTTAATTCGTTTTCTACGGTTTATCTACCCATTTACATGTTATTTAAAGCCAGAAAAGCTACCCTAATAAAATAATCTGTACTTTGTAACTTTTTATCTCTTTGCAATTCTTCCCTATTTTGATTTCGATCGGTCA
Source organism: Acanthosepion lycidas (assembly GCA_963932145.1). Classification (NCBI taxonomy): domain Eukaryota; kingdom Metazoa; phylum Mollusca; class Cephalopoda; order Sepiida; family Sepiidae; genus Acanthosepion; species Acanthosepion lycidas. The sequence goes on along the minus strand of OZ010571.1, from coordinate 43,419,873 downwards.
ACGTAGGGCTATTTTAAACGTTGTGACGGATTGACGAACTAATGGAGCTTCCTGAATTTTATATATAAATTTAAAGAAATGTTTTGTGAAGAGTTTTGATAATAAGTGACATTGCTAAAATTTGTCGCCTTCGGCACCACCTGACCACAAAATTTGACTGGATCTAAATTACCAACCAAATTGTGAAAATAAATAAATATAATTACTCTCCTCTCCATTGCTTGCATAATGGTAAGCTAATTAAGAGCTGCGCGGTTAGTGAAACAGTTATCGGTGCATAAAATTGAATCGGCGAGCCGAGAAGAATGTCCGACTTAGTCTTTCGAATTACCTTTTATTAACTTTCGCTCTTGGGCAATGCATGCATGCATATATTTCTTCCTGCCTGGCCCGTCCTGAGTATGAGGATAAACTACATCCGCGTCCTGGGTAAGACGTTAAACTACGTCCAACAGCAAGGCCTCTGATCAGGAGGTTTTGAGCAGTGTGGAACCACCTCTTAATTGCTAGTGTTCCAAGGTCCACGCTGACACGGGGTGTTAGCAGCTGCCAGGGTCCCCGTTATAGGGAAATAGTTAACCCGTAACCAAAGGGGGTAAAAAAACTATGAAAGTGTAAAAACAGGTTTTAATACCAGAAATACTTTGTAAAAAAAATATTACCAGTAATATATTTTTAAAAAATATTACTAGTTATATATTTTAAAAAAAATACCAGCGAGGGAAAATTATTACCAAAAATAGATTTTTGAAAGAGAAAATATTTACTAGAAATAAATAGTTGGGAAAAATATTACCAAAAATGAAAATTTTGTCAGCATTAAATAACTCATTGAGTACGATATGCAGTAAAACAAGACAAACCAGATCCCTGCCTGGCTATAGGTTATATAGCATGGTAGGCTGAACAATCTTTGCATAATAGACTGTCAAAGAATTAATCTAAAACACAGTAAGAAACAATAAATATTAATGAGCAGCTCTGCTATATATATTATATAAAGGCCTCTATGAAAGTGAATGTCAGAATGTCTCCTGGCAGACGATGGATAAACTTCAATCAACAGAGACATGTTCTTACGAAAGAAGCTTGTGAATACCATCGAGAGAATCTTTGAGTAACGTGGAAGTCTTCAGGCAAGTAGTAACCACAAGACACGATACTTACAAGCAGAAACTGGGGATATTTACTGTGAACAGAATATTTGGGGGAATTAAATACACATGGGAATATTGAAGAGAAGAAAAGCAGGCGGAAACATCGATTAATCAACTAGAGATATTTGAGGAAAGGCGTGGCAGAACAGGGACAAAATATGTCATGAAGATTCAGAGAAATAATGACAATTCACAGATAATAATAATAATAATAATAATAATAATAATAATAATAATATTAATCACCTGAAAATTCAACATACCTAAAAAAAAAGATCAAAGACAAATTCAAACGACAAGATACAGAAACAATGGCAAAATAAACCGCTTCATGGCCAATACTCTGTCGTACCAAACAAGCTGATGTAGACAAACTCCGTAGCCACCAGTGGCTGCATAGTGCAGTGTAAGAGCTGAAACTCAGGTTTTTATCCTTGCTGAACAGGACCAATGCTTTTTAACTAAAAATTATCAAGCACATATACTAAAATATTGTGTTAGTCAAAACAGCAGATTCTGTTGATCATCGTGTATTAGGTTGCACGGTATTGGCACCCACTGAATCTATAACCCGACATGACAGAGTAGACAAATATCTGCATGGAAAATTTTCAACTTCTACGGGAAGGAAACTGAACGAAATTGGTATGAACCCAACCCAAACCCATTTACGGATATAGGACCTGTTAGAATTTTATGAGACTACACAATACACACAGACAGAACAAGCAATGCTAACCGCCCAGACATTGTTATTAGATACCGTAATAAAAATTACCTACTTATTGATTTGTTAGTCCCTGAAGACTGTAATGTATCTTTGAAGATCTTCAAAAAGTTATCAAAATACAAGAACCTTGAGATCGAAATCTAAAACAAAATGTGGCACATGGGAACATTAGAAATACATATTGTAGTTGGAGCCCTTGGATTGTTTAGTAAAGATTCCAGTAGTCTTATTGATGAGATTCCTAGAAGCCCATGCCTTAAAGAAATACAAAAAAAAAAAAAAAATTCTCAAAAGTATAGCTCACACCATACGAAGGGTTTTATCTATGTAAATTATGTGTTTGTGTACTTTTTTAATTCGTTAGTGGAATATGTCATGATTCCATATCTAACCTTAGGTTCCTGGCGGGACCCGGAAAGAAATGTGTACACTACACAACAGAAATCAAAGGAAATAATAATAATAATAATAATAATAATAATAATAATAATAATAATAATAATAATATGATATGTCAATAAAAAATAAATACAAGAAATATTTTTTAGGAAAATCTACAGACGTGGATTATCAAAAAAAATGGTTACAATTTGAAGGAATCTACTACCATATACATAATTTGATCGATCCAAACTTTCCGATTAGTTTTCCTTTTCCTTTCTGCCTTAAGACAAATGGAATATTTTTTATAAAATATTTTTGCATATCTTCCTAAGCAATTTAAGCAACAATAGACATATAGTAGATAAGAGGCAAGATATATTTATTTTATTATATTACGAACATTATATATGTATATACCGGCTGTAACAACAAAATTGTCCAAATCGTGTTACAGAATAATTGTCCATACCATAAAATGTTCAATATCTGAAAAAAGACTAAAATAGTTCAGTTCATTTTTGCCGGTTTTCAGATAAGACGTCTAAACATCTTGATACCATCACTGAAAAAAAACTTTGAGTTATTCAACTAGAAAGAGAACAGGTTAAAACCATTTTGTGTTAGCGCCACTGGTGAGAGCAAATATCAATCAGGACTTTAGTAATGTTACTAACATTCATGCAATGCCTTCCACCTTCAAAGTCCTTTAAAGAACCATCATAAGAAAACTGAATAAGTTTTAAAAAGTAGGTATAGTAGAGACGGAAACTTAATCAGGACGGCGCAACAGAAAGATGGAACATCATGCAAACTTAGAGCTAAAAGATCAATTAGAAAATATCCAACTCAATCCATAATATGTTTCCCACCTGAGAGAGGAGAGTCCGAAAGTAGCAGTGAGGAAAAAAAAACAACAGAAAAAATACTTGAAAATGAAATCGTACGTGAACCTGTGAGAAGGTGAAAGAGGACGAAGATAATCTTGAATAAATTGGAAAATGATCCTGGAACTATATATATATATATGATTAGTTAATGAAGAACATGTCATTTTCATTTATGATCGATTTAATCACGATTCTTCTCTTATCCTTGGAAAGAAATTATATATACTTATTGCTCAAAGTAGAGACGAATAGCATTAGAAGAACCTCAGATAATTCCAGTAACATATGTTTAATCATTTCTAAGAATCAACAGTTCAAATCTTAATGTAATAATTAGACAATTTTCCTGTTACGAGATTTGGACAATTTTGCTCTGACGTCCGATATATATATATATATATATATATATATATATATATATATATATGTATGTGTGTGTGTATATATATATATATATATATATATATATATATATATATATATATATACAGACACAGACATACATACACACACACACACATACACACACACATATATATATATATATATATATATATATATATATATATATATATATATACAAACACAGGCACAAACATATATATATATATATATATCTTTGCAGATAAGATGCGCCATACCACTTGTATGTCCTTCATATTCCATTGTAATTCCACTCAAACACATTCTTCTGTTACTTTGTCGAAACGACTCCCAAGATCACATGGGTATGACGATAATACATCTGGCAGCAATTCCTCTGATGGGGGGGTGTTTGAGGAGCGTGATACCACCTCTTAATTATTGTTGTACTCAGATGCACCTGACACCGGGTGGTAACACCTGTTAGCTCACAGCTATGGATAAATAGTTACCCCACCAAGCTGGGGTCAAATCACTATGAAAGTATAAATATTTTGTAGTAAATATACTAGCAATTAAATTAGAAGCAATAAATTTTTGGGAAAGAAATTACTAATGCTCCCAATAAAATTTCTCCATTAAATGACCCATAAGTACTTGACTTGCCTCCAACAAACAAACAATACTCTGAAGAGGATCCTTCTTCAGATCACTGAAATCTTAACCTTTTCATGTCTAGGGTTCACCGTTATCTTTTCTACATATCATCATGAACTGCACCTCAAAATCCTACTCTTTTCGTTCACACAATAAACCCCTTCAGAAACCCTTTAATTCGAGCGGCACTTCAACAGTAAATAGGTGAAAATAGAAAAAAAAAAAATAATAATGTTTTTGTAGACTTTTTCAGCTGTATATTCTGACAGAAAATATGTTTTTTTTTTTGTTTTTTTTAATTAGTGCAGACATATCAAGTGAATGACAGAATCGCGGAAACTACTACTACTTTTATTTAACGTGACTCTTCACACCGTAAGCGTTAATGTTTCTCCACAACTTCCTATCAATTATAGCTCTTAGTAATTCACTTTAATATACCACCGAATATATGTTCTGCTATACATTTAAACAAGCTTGTTATGTAGGTCATTCACCGTTTCACTCTGCACATCTTGCCTTTAATGTTTTGTGAGTGTCGAGGTCTCAAAAGCCTCCTTTCCTAATTTTGTTTCCCAGAAATTCTAGTTGTTTCTCTCTGGTTAATAGAATAAGTGTTAATTTTGGTTCTATTTTCATTAATAATTTCTCATTGTTGACACGTTTTTTGGTATATCCAACCTTCTTCCGTTGATTCACTTCTCTGTTTCTTCAAATGTCTACTTACATCTGTGAAGAAATCGTCCAGTATTCACTGTCAAATAGGATTTTCCTTACTAGTTAGCAATTCAACACTCTTTCTCTTCATACTTTGTCATGCTTTTGGAAGGCTGCGGAAAAGTGCCCGAGAAATATATTTTCATTAACATGCACAATACATTTTATTCCTTATATATTCATTAATTTATCAGAACAACTCTTAAACTGGTAATTATTCTTTTCGTTATTATGGGTAATAAAATATGTCCTAGTTTTTCCTCATCATCATTCGGAGAGGTTATCTGCAGAGAACAGAAATAACTCGTTAATTCTCTTCGAATTTCGGCTGAGGCAGATTAAGTTAATTACACAGTAGGAAGCGAATTTATTGCCAACTAGCAAAACGGCAACTAAATCCAGATGAGTATGAGGCGTTTCATAGCTTATTTAACTGAGAACCTTCAGGGAGTGTAGTTGCTATATGCGCGGAACAAAGAATCATCGAACCGAGTTCAAATTTCTATTGATTGAGTCTGTTGCGATTACTCACTCACTATCTTGCACACACGCACACACACATACATGTCCCCTCATATATATATATATATATATATATATATATATATATATATATATATATATATATGTGTGTGTGTGTGTGTGTGTGTGTGTGTGTGCGTGAGCAGAAAATTTTCTTTTAAATAGGCATCATCAAAAAGACAGACAAATAAGATTTAATTATTTTTTAAAAGAATTTTATTATTCAGTTTTTCTTACATATATTATGTATTTTCCCCTTCTTGTAGGAGTGCCGTGTAGGAAGAAAATGAGTCACTGAGCGTCACCGATGTTCGAGCGTGACATTCTGGACTTATGAATATATGATTTCCGCCAGGTGTATAAATAGTAGCATCATGCTACTGACTGCAGGGATGATTGAGTGGCTATTGCTTGGAACTATCCAGTCGAATTAGTTTGATTTATTGTGCGTCAGTGATAGGGGTTTTGATTTAGGATTCAGCGGATGTTAAGCCGCACTACTAACTGGGTATTCACTGAAAAGAATAATCATCTTTGACTAACTTTTACTTCATTGTTCTTGTTAACTATTTATTTGCGGTTGTAATACTGTTTTATTTTAACATTTAAGTTTTGAGTTAAAATTAACTATTAACGGCCACAGTTCCTCAGAGAAAGGAGAAAAGGAGTACAGAAATTTTCCATAATTTTCAATGTACCAGGCATTTTCGGCCACTTTTTTAGCCATTTCCAAGGAGATTTTGTTTTTAGTGTATTTAGTTTTACCTTATACTTTGACTGTGTAAGTAGTATTAGATTTTTCTGTTGTTTTGAATGGGAGCGTTCATTCCGAGAAAACGCACGTTAAGCGAGGCTGGAATTCGCGTAAGAGTCTTTCCAGTTTTTTCTAAATTTAACACTCCATTTCCACTGTTATATAAGATGGGGATGATAGATGAAGAGATATTTATGATATACAGCGCCTGCTCAAAAGTGAGATGTTTCTGAAAATGTGATTTATATAGAATTTTAGGGTTTTCTAATTAGAAACGTCAAAGTACTAGAGAGAAAAGCTCGCCAGAACAGTTACTATGAAAAGTCAATGTACCAGAGAGGAAAGCACATAAGAAGAGTTACCATGATAAGTCGAGGTACCTGAGAGGAAAGCCCATCAGAAGAGTTACCAGGAAAATTAGGGGTACCAGAGAGGAAAGCATTTCAGAATAGTTACCATGAAAATTCGGAGTGCCAGAGTGGAAAGCACATCAGAAAAGTTAACATGAAAAGTTGAAGTGCCACAGAGGAAAGCACATCAAAATAGTTACCATAAAAATTCGAGGTATCAGCGAGGAAAGTACATCAGAACAGTTAGCATGAAAAGGTACTTTGAAGGTTCATTAAAGTCGTGGGAAACTAAATGTTTTGTTTACTGTGAAAAATTTAATGATGACGTTTAACACATATATTTTTAATCCTTTCACTCCCAAGCGAGGCGAAAAGTTCACAAAGAAGCAAGAGGTTACCGAGCGAGAAATATTTTTTTTTATGTTTCTGAGAATTTTATGTGTCAGGTACTAAACTGGAAGATATGCGAGAAAAGAAATTCTTAAAATAGAACTTGTGCTTACATCTAGGTAACACAATAGTAAAACGATGAGATTAGTTGCCAATCTAGATATACTCTTAAATTCATTGCATTGGATGTACCAAGGAGGAGACCTAAATTAAAACAGTTTCCATGAATTTATTAAAAAAAAACAAAAAAAAAAACAGATACTTAGAATATATTATTCAAATAAATCAATAACAGACTTCCATTTAACACCAAAGAAAAAATGGTAATTTACAGGTTGACGTTCCTCAGCTCTTCAGAACTCGATCGTAGAATAAAATTACCTGCTGACGAAAATATAAGAAAAAAACAATAGAACGTTATTATTAATATACTAAACCTGGAATATTCAAAAAGAGACCACTTTAAGTCATCGAAAACATTTCTTTTCTTTACACAGGGCAGTTGAAATTCAGAATGAGTTTTGAATAACACAAAGAACATGTTCTGAGAGTACGCCTCGATAAGTTGAGACGGAATGGAAATGCTATTGGCCTCTTATGAAATATCACTCCTCCTATCTGTCAGTAAATGTTCGACAATCTCCTCATAGATGAAAAAAAAAAAAAAACTTAAGGCAAGAGAAATGTTGTTCTCCAGAAGGTTGCCGAGACTACAATGTCAGCAACGACGAAGTTTTAGAAAAAGTGGAAACAAAAAAGTAAGTTTATATTTAATTTCATAAAGAGACAATTGATATTTCTAAGACACATACTGAGGAAATAGGGCTTAGAAAATTTAACATTCACAGGTCAGTTTGAAGGCGAAAGTGGCAGCGTAAACAGCGTGTAACCTACCTAAAGTGCTTTTGTACCTGGTTGGCAGAACAGGGATATGGAAATACAGCACAAAGACAAAAATATCTAAGGTATACAAAAAAGATAATCATGCAGGGATTTGATCTCAATTTTGTCAGTGAACACGGTTCATAGATGAAGAAGCAAATGAACAAGAGGAGAATATTTTCGTCTTGTGAAGTAAGTTGCTTTTTATGTGGGACAATCAAGTGAAATTGTTATATATCTCGTGGTTGAAATGTTATTCCATTCGGAATATTAAATAAAGTTATAACCACAGGCAAAAAAAAAATCTTAATCTTTTATTTCTCGGCCTGGCATATACTCATGAAAATAAACTCTTCAATAATTTACGATACACATGGTGCATCTGTCGTAGAGGATATCTAACAACTCCTCCTTCTACTCATCGTCCTCCTCCACTGGCAAGGAAATATCGGAGTGATGTATTATGGGCTGGACAAGGAATTTAGATTTTGATCCTTGAGATTGTATCTTGAGTATAATTACCCATTGGTGGTTAAGGATAAAACGCCCCCTCCCCCCAAAAAACTCAAGTTTTGCAAATAAAAACTCATACTGCATCGGTCCTCATTACGGTCAACAATGGCCCCGTCTCTCAGAAAAACACCAGTCAGGGGTCGAAACATCTGTCACTGGAATATACCTTTCCAACAACAATGAGTTACCTGGTCAGCAAAACAAGATGGACTATAACTTTGAATCAAATCTATTAATAAAAAAGCGAATGATATGGAATCGTGGTGAATATAATCAATTCATAACATCTTTTTTTTATTGCGCTGGAAAATTTCTCAAAATCAACAGCAACAACAAAAAAAAACCTCACGGATGTCCAAATATGGTCAGATATGGAAGGAATTGAAATAAAACCCACTTTCGCTTGCTAATAATCGCAAGAACCTCAAGGTCCAAGTGAACCTCAAATAAAATACTTTCAGATGCAGAAACAGATCAGATAAAACTAAGATAAATATAGGACAAAGTACAATAGACATAACTCAAAGAAAATTGAGGCAAAATGGAAACAGATAATATGACAGATGATGGAATAAAAACGGAAATAAATGAGATACGAAATAATGATCTCCCAGGAAACAAAAAAGAAGAATCTAGCTGCGACATACTCAATTGTACTGATTTAGATTCGGTCACTAATGAAGATGAATAAAACAATTGAGATACTAAAACGGAAAACCACATCATTCAAATAATCAGCAAAGTAACTCACAGACAAATGTCAGGAAGAGACATGCTTTCAAAAACTAATATGGCAACGTCCAATAAACACACTGTGCAAACATATAATGATGCACTATAAACACTGTTAACGGATAGATAACTGAAAAACTTCACCGAAGTAAATAATGTCTCATATGCAATAGAGTTATCAGCAACTGGAAAACTTAATGTCAAAAAAGAGACCCCCTTGGAAGGGAAATTAAAGCGAGAAATTGAGATGTGAATTATTGATACGAAATGAGATTTCAAGAAATCCACATGATTCAACAAGGAAAAACAGAAAGATGGAACGGAAATATAAAATTAAGGGAGTAAATAAAATTTCACCAATAAAGGAAATAATTAAATAGAAACTGCAATTAAAGGCAATATTAATAAGACGATATGAAAAGAGTCGTAGGTTTTATCAACAAAATAAGATATTTCAAAAGGGTCTGAAAAAGGTTTACAGGGAAATTGGAAAATGGAATATTAATTTGAGAAAGAGCAAGTATACCATAATACATCTACTGTAACCGCAAACAACCAAAAAAAAGAAAAAAGAAATTCAATGCAATGTACCAAATACAGAAACGATGCCAAGATATGTCTCTGTATGGTCAATACCCTGCCCGGGTTAAGATTATGTATTCAAACCAGTACTCATCAATACAGTGTTAAAAGCTGAAATCAAAGTTTTTATTCTTGCTGCACATGACCAATACTTCCTAACTTGAAATTACAAGCACAGATATTGAAATGTTTTAAAAAGAATTCGTGATAAATATTTAGAAAAATTGGCCATTTTGTATCAAGCCGCACGGTATTAGCACACAATGAATATAAAACTTGGTTTTACAGATTGAGCCACTGGAAAATATGCAAATATTACGGGAAGGAAGTTGTAAGAAAGTGCTATGAACACGTCAGCACAAAAAGACAAATTTTATTAAGAACTGTAAATGACAGGGAATGGTAGAGAATCATAAAGGGAAACGTACAGAAAGATCATGGCACATAGGTAATGAAGATTCATCATTCAGGAACTACTATTTGCGCTGGTGAATTCTTCGGAATCTATTTCTGTTTCATGATATCGATTCGTCATTGATACGCGTACACATAAAACATAATTCTATGAAAATGAGAGACAATAATAATAATGTATTCATTCCAGAATTAAAATAAATCAATATCTTACACTCATTGTCCACCTTGACAGAATCCCCTCTCTTCAAATCAAAATCACTCAAAGGTGCCAGTTTTCTATGTCGGCATCCTCTGATTCGTTACAACACTTTATCCTTTTCAAATAGAATAGCGATGTGTAACTATTTTCAAATTATGATCACATAATACATTGCTTCTTTGAAAGCAAACGTGGCGCCATAGTTCAAGGAGAAGATAAAAAAAAAATTTCACAGAAAGTATTACAATGCGACAATGCTGCATCACGGTCACACTAATAAATACCAAGATAAAAGAGATTTAAAAATTAAATCTGGCTTGATGAATTGACTGTTATCTTGAGCTGAAGACTATTGAAAACTTGAAGGATATTCAGAAAAGGGAAATATGGACGTTGGCGAACGGTATTTTTCCATTAACGTTTAACAGGATATTCTGTTTCATACGACTAAACACAACTCAAATCATCAATATTTGGACGACATCTAAAAATAGCTTTATCTGGAGCGTACGTTTCACATGAGACTGTATTTATAAGTGTGTCATCATTGTCATAATTACAATGCCACGATTCTTAATTATTCTCTTTGAAATGTTTGCGCGTGCTACGTATTATGTTAGTTATACGCGTCAGTGAGATAAGATCTTGCACACTTCAGTAAGTGTGTTTTGAAAACTGAATTCCTACGAAGATCTATTTTCATCCGTATATCCATAACAGTTCTACATTTCGACAACTTCTCATCCTTTGTCACTATTAGTAATTAGTAATGTTTTTCTATACTATCCCACATGTTCAACGATTCATTTAAACCAGTTCATTGCGTAGGTCTATGGCTGTTTTGTCTCGTCTAACCTACCTTCAATAAGTCCTTTGACTGCAAAATTTTCAAAGAATTCTTTACTTATCATATCCTTTCACCAGTTTTTCTTCGGATTCTTATTCTAATTATTCAAATTTACCATTTTATTTTCATGTATATAACAATTAACTCTAAGAGAAAATAATGCATACTCAAGATACAGACCTTCCACACTACTTGAAATATAAGGTTTACAAGAAGCCCCTATCAATACTGGAAGGAATGATACTGGACATGAGAAATCTGCTTTCCCGAAGAATTGTTTTAAGAGTAATATTTTGTAAATTTCAGACTAACAGCAACACTGGCTGTTTGGTCAATGAATGACGAATGTTTCCTTACAAGGAAACGGGTAATATTGCTATTACCATTTTAAATTTCATATTGATTACATGTGCCGTGCATGGTGTTCTGATGTCGTAAGTGTATATTCAGTTATTAACAGAGCACTGGTAAGATTGATGTCTAAAAGGCAGTGCATAATCTGTACGATTTCTCATATATATCTTGATATTGGATAGTTGAATGTCAAAATGGGAAGTAAATTTATGTAACGTGTTTCGTGATATTAACGATATTATTAGAAAACTTTGAATTATTCTCAGTAATTTAAGCAATTATATAGAATTATTAAACGAGGAATTATTAAAAACATCGATTATATTACCCATCGCCCATATATATATATATATATATATATATATATATATATATATATATATATATATATATATATATATATATATGGGATGTAACAGCGAAATTGCGCAAATCATTTAACAGCAAAACAGCCTATTTTTTATATTAAAATTTGAATCGCTGTAACTTAGAAATAATTAAAGATATCTTACAAGAATTCTTTGAGGTTTTTCTTACATTATTGGACTCTACTTTGAGACATAAGAAAGTATAATTACTATCAACACTTAACAGAAGATTATCATGAATTCAATCATATATGAAAATGACATGTTCATCAATAATTAATCATTCTCAGGATCGGAAGCTTATGAAGTATTGAAGTAAAATTAAAATATATATATTATTCCAGGATCATTTTAGAACTTATTGAAGATGATGTTCGCCCTCTCTAAATTTCTAACTTTCTGTTCTGGAGTAACAAAGTGCCTCCCACTTTTCAAGTACGATTTCATTTTTAAGTTTTTTTTTTCTTTCTCCTTGGACTGTCAAAGTTGAAAATCATCCCTCACGTTCCAAACGCCTTATGGATTTGGGGCGGATCTTCTCTAATTGCTCTCAATAACTTTAAGTTGAAATGCTAATTCCTCTTGAAGCTGTGACCGTCTGATCCAGTTTTCCTCTCTACTTTTCCACTTTTTTAAACTTATTCACCGTAGTCTTAATGATTCTGGAATGGGCTTGGAAGATGGAAGCCAAAATATGAATGTTGTTGCCATAACTGAAAGCCCGAATGATCTTTTTCCTCTCCCCAACGTTCAGTGGTGAAGAAAGTGGGGCTGACACAAAACAATTTCAACATGTTTTCTTTTTAACTGAATAAATGAAAAGCTTTTTTCAGTGATTTTTTGTGTTAGGATTACTAAACGTCTTATCTGAAATCATGGCAAAAAAAATCAAATTGCTTAGTGTTTTTTTTTAATATTAATAATATAATTTTACGATTTTTTTCATTCAACACCCAAATATTTTCTAATATATAGAGACTTATATACGTGCTTATTCAAAATGAGTGAACAGATTTCATGACGCATTGCTTCAGTTCCCAAGCATTGTCATGAATTGTGTCAGTGTCCATTGAAAAGAAGAGTTTTCTAAGTTTTCAATGGTTGCAACAGGAGGGCTGTAGACGCTTCATATCTCCGGCAACGTTCAGTTATTTTTTTCCTCCTGAAAGGGCTAGTTCTCAGCAAAAGTCATTTTGCGTTCTCAAATACAGTTGTCACGGTTTAGTTTGGTTTTCGACGGTAATTCAACTATATTCGACCCTATCCTCAGAGAATTCGACGGTGGTTTAAACTGTTTCAAGATAGTGGGTGTCTCTGTAAAGGAAAAAAGTCAAAGTCGACCACGACTTTCGGAGGAGAAAGTAGTAAGGATCCGTGCTGCGTTTGAGGTGAGTCAACGCAAGTCCAAAAATCGAGCTAGCCGTGAGCCTGGGATCTCCCAATTCATATATCTGGCGTGTGATAAGAAGACATCAACATTTGAAACCTTACTGACTACATCTTCTTCAGGCACTTACCAAGACCTTGCTCTTTGTGCTTGGCCTGCGAGATCCAGGACCTCACCGTGTATGAATTTGTTTTCATGTGGGGATACATAAAATGTCGCGTTTTGTGTTCCACAGTTACCCACTAACCACAGTGGCCTTAAACATGGAATAACAACAACGATCAACTGGATCGCTCTATGCTGATACGCGTATGGGAGAAATTCTCTTATTGTATTGATGTTGCCCGACCTGCACGTGGTGGTCACATTCAACAGTTTTAAGCCAGGAAATAAAAGTTGATTGTGAGTAGAATACTTGTGACTTGACTGGATTTTTTTCTATTGATTTTCCTTATTATTTATAATATTCTATATTTGGCATGTATTAGGTCGGTGCAAAAATAATGACGTAATAATGTCGTTTTTTGATGTTACAAAATGCGTCAAAAAACGACATTATTACGTCATTATTTTTGCACCAACCTAATAGTAAACTACAAAGCTGACTATATATATATATATATATATATATATATATATATATATATCTTGAAAGATCATCACATCTAAAATAAAAAAATAAAACCTTATTATAATCAAAAGAAAATATTCCAAGAAAATCTTTGTCAAAACCGTTTCCATTATTGTAATATGAACGTTATAATCTCCAGCTGTTGTATGGTTGTTTTAAGTTAAATAACTTTGTATTGTCTTCAGAAGAGGTTTCACTATATTTGAAGGTTTTTTCGGTGTATTTTAATATCGCAATCACTTGTTCTCTTAGTGTTATATTTGGCTTAGTGCATTAAATATGGTTCTTTGTTTAAAATTAATAATTAAAACTAAAACTTTAATTTTGTTGTTGTTGTTTTTGTTTTTATATAACAAAAGATTTGTCTGAGTTCTCTAGAACTTTAAATCGGATTATGACGCATCCATTAATCTTGAAATAACATTGAATAGAATCTCTTATTTCGTTTCCACGATGTTTCTAACTTTCTTAGTCTAATTAGGACAGTTCACTGTTCGGAGACAAACGGTAAAAGTAGCGACTGGAAAAACGTTGTGACGCCTGATTGTTTCTATTCAACGAGTCACTTGTTTTTATAGCAAATTTCGACTTGAACAATCACTGGCTTTTCATGTGTTGATTGAAGTTAAGAGAAAAAATCATTTCCATTACGCAATGAATTATTTGGACTAATAGGGTCATTTATGTTGTTTTGATGAAGAAAATTTCTTCAGCTAACTTCCTTCTATATTCTAAAGTTTAGTGTGAAACCAAATAGCAACTGCGCCATATATATATATATATATATATATATATATATATATATATATATATAGATAATATTAGTGGTAAATATACATATATATGCAAAATCCACAGGTGCATATATACACATGTATATTTTAGAATAAAAAATTTACGAGAGGATAAAATCCAGGTAGAACTCAATGTCCAGGACAGAGTAAGGATATAATAAAAAGGCTTAAACACTAATATTCCATGGTCATAATTTATTCCATTGGAATCGTAAATACGATCCAATTCATCAGACCTACAAATTCAAAAAGAAAACAGAAAAAAAACCACTCCGGAAATAAAAATAGAATTTAGAGAGAGTGTAATTATGAGAGTGTGGGACGAATGTTAGTTTATAAGAGAGGGGTTTAACAGAGAACGTTTTATTTAAAACTAGGTGTGAGTGGAAGGGGGAAAATGACTGTTGTCGGATGTCTAAAACATTATAAGGATACACTTCGAGGTGACATACACACACCATGGCCGATCAAATCTTAAAGAAGGAGGGAGAGGTAAGGAAAGAAGTGGTGGGGAAGAAAGATGGGGCGGGTGAAATTAAAATTGCAAGGGACGCTGTGTAATTGAGAAAATTTGACAAAAATAATATCGACTGCAGGTTACAAATAAAATATTATAAACAATAAATATGACGATTATCTAATCTGGCGAGGGCCTATATTTTTATGTTCAAAACGCATGCAAAACCACACATACACAATAACTTATACACGTATATACATACACATCGCCGTGTACCTACATACACACATACATATATCCATGTACACATACACATATATCCACATATTCACACATACATACACACATACATATACATACACACACACACATATACATATATCTGATTCAATATCTCTGATACTAAGCGCTTTCTAATAATTACCGCGCATATGGTAAACAAATAATTACACCTACATATATACACACATACACATACACACACACCTCCATATACATATATATATATATATATATATATATATACACACACATATATATATACATATATATATATATATATATATATATATATATATACATATACACATATACATACATACATATACATGTACACACACACATACATCCATATATATATACATATATACATAGACACACACACATATATACACACACACATACATATACACAAACATCTACACGCATACATACATGTATATACTACACACACACACATACATACATATATATATACACATACACACATACATGTACACACACATACACATATAAATACATACACACATACATATACATATATATACATACGCACACATATATACACGTATATCCACCTATACCCTATACACACATTTTCCACATACATATACATAAATACACATGCACCCACATACACATATATACATACACACACATACAAAAAACAGATATATACACACACACACATATATATATATATATATATATATATATATATATATATATATACATACAAAAATGTACACACATATACCTACATATACACACATACATCCATAGGCATCCACTCCTTACACATTTACACACACTTGTACATATGAACATACGCATACATGCGCATAAACATATATACCTAAAACCTTACATTTCTATACAATTAAACAAAAAAACAATGTATCCCTGTATCTATCCGTCTAGCTATACATACATACACATATACACGCACATCTATACCCACATACACACATATATATACACATACATAGATACACATACATATATATGGGTACATATATACCAAAACATACGCACACCCACAGACATACATATACATACATATATATACATATATATATACATATACACACATCCCTGCATATATATCCTTCTATATATACCTACACACACATACGTATACATGAATATATACACATACACACACATATCCATACATATATATACATATATATACCAATACACACACCCCTAAATATATACCTACATATACCCGTAGCCAAGTACATACATACATACATACACATGCATGCATATAGACACATACACACACACACATATATATATATATATATATATATATATATATATATATATATATATATATATATATATATATATATACCCACATACATACAAATACATACATATAAATTAGAATTTAAGAACTAAATAAGTAAAATTTCAACAATTTGGGCGTAAAAAAAAATAGCATAGCCCATCACAAAAACATACACAATGATCTATATAGAGATAAACAAAATAAACATAATAGTCATTCCGTTAAAATGTCATGCCCGATGTTTTGAACCAAGATGGAACTGACATAAGTGACAGAAAGTTACAAAACGGTGTTTATGTTTTGAATCTTTTCTTATGTCTACATTTAGAAAATATCTCATTACGAAGATTCAACAGTTCATAAGTGTATCCTTATTGTTTTAGACATCCGACAACAGTCATTTTCCCCCTTCCACTCACACCTAGTTTTAAATAAAACTCTCTCTGTTAAACCCCTCTCTTATAAACTAACATTCGTCCCACACTCTCATAATTACACTCTCTCTAAATTCTATTTTTATTTCCGGAGTGGGTTTTTTTCTGTTTTCTTTTTTAATTTGTAGGTCTGATGAATTGGATCGTATTTACGATTCCAATGGAATAAATTATGACCATGGAATATTAGTGTTTAAGCCTTTTTATTATGTATATATATATATATATATATATATATATATATATATATATATATATATATATAATAAAATTATAACTTTAAGTTATGTTGTATTTATAAGTAATCGATATCAGGCTAGAGCCCATGTAAATATAAAAGTGCCAATCGAGGTCCACATTCAACGGCAATTGTTTCATGCTTAAAATCAATCACCAGACCATGGTCGGACGATTGCTTTTAAGCCAGAAAGAGATTTTTGCTTCTCTGTGGTTCTCTCAATTTTTACTGATGTTTGTATATATATATATATATATATATATATATATATAAACGTGACCTATATTAAAATATTAACATCTATTTTATAAATATATATATATAGTGCATATTTGGGAAGCTACCTTTCATGCAAACACGTTTCGAAGAATACAACAAAGAAAATTTGATATTTATAACTTGGTCAATTTACCTGTCCAGTACAATTATATACATTGCCCTAAATCAATATGCTATATCTACTATCTCCTTCAACAGGTACCTCATGTATAAGTTATCTGACCAATGCGCCAAACAGGAGCATATGGCCATCCACAATGTACAAGACCCAATAAAAGTAATTTGAGTTGATAATACGATCATCCTTCATAAATCCCGTAACCGAAAGCTTTTTGGTCTGAAAGAAGGCCTATACATAAATAATCTGGAATTCATTAATAATCTCACCCTATTTTGCAAAGAATTTTTTTTTTATATAGAATGACGCAATTCTCCAATTTCAGAGAGAGGAGAGTTGAATATATCATTTTCCCCTGTGATATTTCTACGAAAGTAAAAGTCGGTAATTTGAATACGGGTTGATAATTTTAATTTTCCGACCGATAAACTTTGCCTTCACCGCACATCAGTTTATATTACTATAACAAAACAATAAGTTGCATTATATGTTACCGGTTTCCGAATGCTATTTTCTAACAAATTCACCACGGAGTGTGATTCATTGATCCAATACGTTCAGGATCTCATAGTTTACATCATACAGAGTGCAATGTGTAAATTATCGCCATTTTATATATTTAATTTCGCGCGTGCGCGTTGTTTATATTTAATTTTGGCGAAGGCACAGTATAGTAGGGTCAGTTGGATATCGTCTGTGATAAAAAGATATTTATTCCACCAGAAATTTTAATCGGCATGCATTACTGCTTGTTATTCTCACAGGAAGCTCCAATATGAACATTTCACGGAGTTTGTGCGTAAATCTGTGGACAGTGCAGAGGATTCGAAAAGTGTTGAATGAGTCTAATGGTGATTACGAAGGTACGGTAGCTCGGAAAACTCACTTTGATCATTCTGATAAGAAAAGAACTCCCGCATTTGATGGCGAGGTTCTCAAAACTGAGGATTTAGTGCTGCTAAACAATTTTAAACTAAGCTTTGAGCTATCAATTAATAATACCCACGAACATTCATCAGATCTCAGAATACCAACAGGCTGCAAAAGTTGGTTTTATTGAAGTCGGACAAATTCAGCGTCTCAAAATTAAAATGATCACTTTTGTTCTTCCCTTAAATAGTATTTTCTCTTTTAGTCTTGAAGTTAAAAGTTCCGCTGGTTCTTTTGAATCAACTGGTTGATTATGAAACTTTTCCTGATCATATAATACCTCCAACGAGCTGTTTATAAATTCATATGCGTATCTAGCGGCAACTATATGAAGACATAGAGACATTGAAATTCAATTGTCATGTGTCTACTTGAGTATGTATAACTATCATTATATAGAAATCTTCTTTAATATGATGAATCCAAACATAAACCTCGTCTTCAGTTCATCTTTGGTGTTATAAGAAGTATAGTTGATCTTTCGCTCAAGTGCACCACACACGCAATAATCGAGGGTGTTGCAAACTGTAAGTTAGATGGCGGGATGATGGGGTGGCATAAATTTTCTGACAGCCATGACTGGGTTCCATGCTTGTGTGTCATGGTGCAGTATCTTGTTACCAGATTCAGGTCCTTCCAGCAGCCACCCTGTTGACTTTGGGCTGAACTAGCTTCTAAACTTACTTGATGTATGCGTCTGCGTTGTGTCTGAGGCCCTTGCCAATAAATTTGGACGTTTTTTTCTTTTGGGTTTACTGGGATGCCGTACTTTCGTAATCACCGTTAGACTCCTCCAACTCTTTCCGAATCCTATGCATTGTCCTCGGATGTACACCAAAACATTCTGAAATGTTCGTATTTGAATTCCTGGGCGAATGCCAAACAGTAAAGCATGCCGTTTCAAATTTTTTTGTGAAATGAATTGCATCATGATGCTCTTTTACTCTCATACGATGCCCAACTGATCATACTCTACTGTGCAGTTGAAAAAAAATCAAAAACAATGTGCATGTGCGAAAACAAAAATGTAATATGGCGTCAATTTACCCTTTGTATACTAATTGTGAACGACCCTTTCGTCCACACGTTAGAATGTTTCAGAAATTGACAGTTTATTTCAGT
Organism: Acanthosepion lycidas; assembly: GCA_963932145.1. Lineage (NCBI taxonomy): Eukaryota > Metazoa > Mollusca > Cephalopoda > Sepiida > Sepiidae > Acanthosepion > Acanthosepion lycidas. The sequence goes on along the minus strand of OZ010571.1, from coordinate 43,400,096 downwards.
ATTAATTTTAAACAAAGATGTAATTATTTTATGCGCTAATTATTGATTTTAGGTTGTTTTTTCCTCTTTCTTCTGTATGTGTGCATGGCCGTGTTTTTGTGTGTATGTATCGAGTGTCGTTATTTCTCCTTGTATTCAGTCGCGCACACGGAAACGCATACAAAGATGCACACACAATGTACTTTTATTTACCAACTATAAAAAAAAGTATTTAAGAAGTTGCACAAACATATAACTGGTTAACAGTGTGTTAATTTACCTCTTTCCCCATTTTAACTTTTACTTCTTTGGAAAGTTGAACGTAAGACTTCGACACATCTTCAGAAATAATCTAACAACTTGTATCTGTCCATAAAGAAACTGTCTAGGATTTGTCTATATTTCTGAGACTAGGTATTATGTGCACTATTTACATTATTCAAACTATTGTCCTCGTCTTTGTTGCCGTATTTTTAAAATGTTTTGGCCGTTGTATGCTTCGGCCTTCTTCAGGTGCTTGGAATCTCGAACTGAACCTTTATTTCGCTTACTGGGGCAGACTGTTCCAGTTCCATCTGCCATGTTTAATGGATGTCAGTTATCAGCTATTTCCTGTTAATTCCCCCCCCCCATGTTCTCCGCTTCCTTACCCGGGTATTGAACTCACACTCTTTTGCTCCTGTCACTGAATCTAACCAACAGCTGGAGTGTACAACGGTCGAAACGTAGTAATAAATATGGCGATAAATACGAGGGCAATAGTCCGAATAATTTAAATAGTGTCTAGGATTTATAGTAAGACCACTTCGTGTCATGACATATATTAAAAAAAAATTCCGGTGATTTTGAATTTAGCGTAGGTCTTATTCGATTGGGTTTTTTTTCTTAAAAACAAAAAAAAAAAAATTGAATTAACGATCAATGTTGAATAAATGCCCCATTTCACCCTGCTTTCTAGATAGTTCATATACTCTGAGGAGCACTCTTAAATTATCGACCTGATTAGTCTCTTACCTTTTCTTGGCAAAGAACTTGTAGCTCTAATAAATGCCGAATTGTTTAAGCATCTTACTTTGCATCACCTCCTTTCGTACAAACAATATGGGATTGTTTCCTCGCTTCTAACGCCGGCGTATATAACGGCCATCGCCGAATTTTTCTATAAGCACTAAAAAAAGAATGGTAATGCTCGGACCGTGGTTCTAGATATCTCGATGGCTGTGGACAGTGTTTGGCATGATGGCCTTCTACGCAAACTCAAGTGCTACGGTGTCACGGAACTAATATTTGGCTTAATCCAATCGTTCCTATCAAATCGTTGTAATTATGCTCATGTTGAAAGGCCTTTCATCCATATTTTTGATACAAACGCAGGTGCCCCCAGTGTTTTCACCTTGGAACCACGCTCTTCTTGATATTGATCAATAATCTCCACTTCATCTGTTCGCACATATATATTTATGCAGATGGCACACCAATTTACTACTGTTTTAGTCACAAATCCAACAGTTCTGACGGCTGCTCCTGCAGTTGCTCTTGAAACGGACTACTAATCAGTGGTTAACAGGAGCAAGAAATGGCTTGTACATTTTAACGCCTTCAAAACAAAACTGTCATTTAATTACCACAGATTTACGCCTGCTACCCACCTTCTTACTTTTGAACTAGGTAGATGTAACCGCCCCTCCTACTTTTACTAATCTTTTCTTTTCTTGCGTCACATTTGTGGAATGCCCTTCCAATTTCTTGCTTCCTTGATAATTACAATATTGAAATAATTATGCCAACGTCGGCATCTTCCGTGTTCTTGAATACTTCTCTTTTTGGTACTTTTTTCAATATTACCCATTCTCAGTATTCGCATTTTCTTTCACTTTAACTCCTCGTTAACCACTGCGTTCAAGAGAATTATCCACTTGCTAGGGGTAAAACTATGAAAAAAAATATCCAACACAGCTTTGTATATGCTGCTTTTCAGCTATACACATTTTTTAGTTTCGTGAAAGACAATCTGTAACCGTATTTACGCCCTCATATTTTTTATTACAAAAAAAAAAAAAATATTTTCATATATTTTTATGAACTAACGCAAATATTTTCAAGATGGCCGCTTTCATCCTCCCCTTCAAGATGAGTTTGATTTTGAAGTTCTTCAAAAGAGACTATGCGGCATCCCAAACCTGTAGTTTATCTGCCCTTTCCACCGTGAAATGTAAGGCGCAGTAATAAGCCTTTTAACCCAATTGAGGTAGCTGCTTAATATTAATAAGCAAAGACATACATTAGACTGATATTTATGCCCGTGTATTCACCTGCCTTTCCCAATGTAATTTATTGTTCACTCATACAATTTGATTAAGGTACATGTTCCTGCAATGCAGGATATTTAATTAAACCATCATGTACGAGGAGAATTTTACTATATATTATTGCGCAGTATTTAATCAGTATTGTCTCATGCACCTGCAGTGTATCATGCTGTTTCAAGCAAGTAATTGTGCTTGGTGGTTGACCACTCATCTACTGGCGTGGTAAATCAACGGTCAGTGTAAAGATTTTCATCCCCGACCCCCAAATAAATGCAGACATGAAGTCCCGCGGCATGGATGAATTCCTGCTAAAGATACATGTAAGGAATACTAGTCATTTGTGGACAAATAAAAAGACCAACGGCTCCAGAACGATCCTCCGGACAACAAATCCTGAAAATTACGAATATAAATGTGCCAGATACTAACTTGGATATAGTGCGTCAATTGCGTAGAAGCCATCATACACAGGAACATATAAGATCCTGAAGAGACAGATTTAATTTTTAATGCACACGTTAATGCAAAACCAAATATTAGTTTAATCGGCTGGCTGAAAGAGTACACACAAGTCACTCTGATTTAGGGGACTGAGTACACCCGAGTCGCTCTGATTTGACTAAATGAGTACACACGAGTCGCTCTGAGCTGACTGAATGAGTACACCCGAGTCGCTCTGATTTGACTGAATGAGTACACCCGAGTCGCTCTGATTTGACTGAATGAGTACACCCGAGTCGCTCTGATTTGACTGAATGAGTACACCCGAGTCGCTCTGATTGGCTGAATGAGTACACACGATTCGCTCTGATTTGGCCGAATGAGTACACACGAGTCGCTTTGATTTGGCCGAATGAGTACACACGAGTCGCTTTGATTTGGCCAAATGAGTACACACGAGTGGCTTTGATTTGGCCGAATGAGTACACACGAGTCGCTTTGATTTGGCCGAATGAGTACACACGAGTCGCTTTGATTTGGCCAAATGAGTACACACGAGTCGCTTTGATTTGGCCGAATGAGTACACACGAGTCGCTTTGATTTGGCCGAATGAGTACACACGAGTCGCTTTGATTTGGCCGAATGAGTACACACGAGTCGCTCTGATTTGGCCGAATGAGTACACACGATTCGCTCTGATTTGGCCGAATGGGTACACACAAGTCGCTCTGATTTGGCTGAATGAGTACACACCAGTTCCTACACCATATCCAATAACACCAGATTTACAAACTGTGGTCAAATACAAGTGTCATATTAGATGGCACAACCATTTTTTTTTCATCTCAATATGTTATCTCTTTTTGCCGTATATTTTTTCGTCTGCACTTTTGTATGATGCTAATATAAAACTTTTTGTACTATTGACTAGACATTGTTTAAACATAATTGTATACACACAGATATACACCAACTATCAAACGAACAAACACGCATGCATTTCTGTGTTTGCCTATTCGTCTTTATTCAATGTTAAATTCTTAAATATTAAGACAGCAGACAGAAAAAATAAACTATTAAGGACAGCCAACGTTGTTATTAAGTAGAGTCCTTTGTTTGTTGATCATGATTGACTGCCAAAGGTAAAAAAAATATGAAGATTTCCCGTAGAATTTCAAATAGAGGGCGGTCCTAATGAGCTACAAACGGGTGACATCGAAGCTGCAATCATGTTTCCGAATATTTACAAGGTAACTGAGAAGAGAAATAATGATCAATATTATCGATTTTGTTTACACAACAAATAATGAGTTCCGGTAAACGATACAGGCCAACTTGGACTGGATAACGAGTGGAGGTAATTTTTGATTGGAACATTAATTGAGCAGATGAATCGAGTCACGTGTAAAAGAATTAGCAAGAAGCTTTGAAGTGAAGACAGTGTTCAAAATGAAAAGAAGTGAGAAAATCGATTTGTGTTTATTTTCAGATCTTGTTACAATTCAAAGTAATATTGATTAGTAGGAAACACAAGCGGCAACTTGTGACATTGATTGTGTTTTGTACCATTTCACCAAAAACTTTTTTTCTATTGTATATGAATAGTGGTTTCACTGTGGCAGTAGTTTCAAATAATCCACATTTAAACATTGTAAACCGTCAATTACAGTTAAGTGCGAAGATGGATAACAAATTTTAGAAAGCCGTGATTGTTTACACCCTGATGTATAAGTGATGAGTTTTGGTATAAGAAAATCTTGTTTGTCCAAAACAATATGAAAAAAGGATATTATCACATTTGGTTAGATTTTGGGAAGTGGTTAAATCCGAGATCATTTCCGTATATATATATATATATATATATATATATATATATATATATATATATATATATATATATATATATCTTAGCTACTAAAGTTTTCCACCTGAAACAGGCATCTTCATGGCATGATAATATAATTTAAATAGCGACCGAAATTTTCAGATTTGAATACTGTGGAAAACAGTATTTTTTAAGAATGTAGGATGTTTGTGTATATATATATATATATATATATATATATATATATATATATATATATATATATATATATAGTATATCTTATATATATATAGTATATTTTATATAAGTTTTATTTATTATCCGCAACATTTACTGCATTTAATGAAATCAGGTGGTATATATATATATAAAACAGAAAGAAATAATGTGCGTGAGAAAGAGAGAGAGAGAGAGAGAGAGAGAGAGAGAGAGAGAGAGAGAGAGAGAGAGAGCGTCACCGTTATCCGTCCCGTCATAATATGACTCTGTGTAAACTATATATATATATATATATATATATATATATATATATATATACAATTAAAATATTAAATATAATTTTTATCATACTCACTATATAGAGAGGTTTATTAAATTCATACAATTATTAGGAGATGATCAAACATAATTTGCGACATTTTAAGATGCGAATATAAGTTTTGAAAATACTATATTAGTTGTTTACTAATAATGTTTTTTTTTCGTAACTTTGATCCTTTTAAGTACAAAGAATATTTTTAAGGGTTATTCTTCTGAAATACACTCGTCGACACTCCCATCATTTTTTTAGTAACACATTTTTTGCTGCTTTTATTATTATTATTATTGTTATTTTTATTATTATTATTATAATCAACATTATATTTCAATTTTTGCCATGGGCACAAAATCTACCAAGTCTGCGAGAAGACCTAAAGCAGATTATGTTGTGTTGTTATGGCTACATTTCAAGATATTTTACATGGACAAAGTTCTTCATAGTGTGTCAGCTGAACTTAAAAAGTTTATTTTTACCATCTCCCTTAAGCTGGGATTTCCAGGGATTTTTTTCAATGTGTTCTTGATTTCCATTTTTTATCATTCCAAGTGCACCTACTATAACAGGTACTATTTTGTTTTCATGTACACGATTTCTATGTCTCGAATTTCAGGTCTTTATACTTCGAGATTTTTTCAAATTCCTTGGTTGCCAAGTTACAGTCCGCCGGGCAAGCCATATCAATTATTAAGCAAGTTTTTTTTTTCTTTCTTTCCGACCTATTTCATGATGGTGCAGTATAATAATCATGGGTTTTGAAAAGGATGTTTGTAGTGAAGTTGATTTTACTAAATTCCCTCCACTTATAACGTATATCATTCCAAACTAACCTTATTAATTACTTGCGTCCATTAAATGCATCACTATCCTACTGTGAACCTTGTCTACTTGCTAACCTATTACTTTAGGCTTGATCTCGTTTTCGCTAGTTTGAATTTGTCCCCTCTCTATTTATATGGTCCTAATTATCAATAGTCAACAAATCAATTTAAGTTTCAGTACAGCGACTAAATTTTCATTAGGAAAATCCCTCCTAATAAGTTTCACGCTTTTCAGCTGTACATTTATCTATTTATTGACGGTTGGTTTGTGAATTAAAATAAATTCACGTGTCATGGTAAAAGGGGCGTCAATATGATGACATACTGAAAGAATTCAAGCGCTCTAAGATATAGGCCCAAATCTGGCTCCCTCACTGAATGAGATGGCTGAAAATTATTTGAAGAAAACAGAGAAATACACGAACTTCTCATACTTTAGCCATAATTTACTTCTCGATGTTCAGTATCTTCTATATCAGTGAAACTTACAGAAATTAGAAGAATTTTAACAAACATAATTTCGTTTGAATTTATTAAACTTTATGTAGATGAATTATTCCTGTTTTGATAATACCAATCCTCTACTCCAGTCGTTTATTTTCTAGCACCTTCCATTCACTTGCTTCTGTTGTGGGGTCCACCCCTTTTACATACAAGTGGACTCGCCCAGTATGTACTATACTACTGCCGGTGAATAACCGGAAGTCGGAAGTGATATAGTGAGAGAGTGAGGTAACGCTTCGTAGGAGTCACATTTGCGAGCAGAAGGAAATCATATTTCGATACTGAATTTCCCAGACTGTATATATATTATTATTGCTACTAACCGGATTTCATCTCGGAATTCACAACAGCTTCCCTGATAACTACAATATTCAAAAAACTAAATGGAACGTCAATCACAATATTCTATCTTTTATCATCTCGTTCATTTTTTGCACCTTTTTCAATACCCAGTCTTTTCACTCGCTGTAATATATATATATATATATATATATATATATATATATATATATATATATATATATATATATAACAGATGTTAAT
>OZ010571.1:43388135-43390635 GCA_963932145.1 Acanthosepion lycidas | reverse complement strand
TGTGTGTGTGATCGGATGTTGTTCATGCGTTTCCACAGTTTTAATCCGATGTCGATGATTTTTGGGGTTGATAAATAATTCTTCAGTGCCAGTTTTGTGTCCAAATTGTTGGCGACAATGGCTCTCCACTATTTCCTGTCCATTATAACTCTCAGCAACATTTTACTATTTACTATCTGTTCTTGGATATATAACTTTCAGAAAAACTTTAATAAAAATAAATAGTTTTAAATTATTACAATAATATTATGTATTATCATACAGTTCTCTTTTTTTTCGCTATTATGCTCAGATTGTCTAATTTTATTAATATGCCTGTGAGGTTCAGTATGCTTTTTAATTCTTTCTGAAAATGCTGATCAAAGGACTCAATAGCTGAGGAGAAAGGCCTCTCAACTTCTGCTGCGCATGAGGCTGAAACAAGATCGAGAACGCAAAAACGACCCTTTTCAGGGCTCCCCCCCATTCAAATTATTACCCTCCATTTGGGAATGTGGCTCCCTTTCACCCAATTGTTGTTACTAATATTGATTTATGGGCGTGCTGACTTTAAACTTAAACAGCTCCAATGTCACGACAACAAATCCCAATAATGAAATACCCGATCGAAGTCGGGTTATACTGCTACTACAGTCTAACAAGGATATAAGAGACCCGGGTATAAGAGAAACCCGGATATAAGATATATTTTCTCTGGTTCCAAATTGGAGCCTGTGTTAATGTATATAAAATAGACCAAACCCGGATATAAGAGAAAACCGGATATAAGAGACTTCTTCTCCCGTCCCGACAACTCTCTTATATCCGGGTTACTCTCTCTCTCTCTATATATATATATATATTGTCATCCACAGACAGATTGTTTCGCTGTATCGCTCATCAGTGTGACTAGACGTCTGGTTGCCTTTAGATAGGGTCGAATCCCAACTGTCAGTCGGGGATTCCACCCCTAAGCCGCTGGCGCACGGCAGGGATGAAGGGGAATTTAAGTGTATTTATTTTTAGATAAACATACAAGACTTAGAGAACTCAATTCAATTTATCGAAGAGTCTTGCATTATATGCCGTAATAGTCACTGTTTACAATCCAACACTTCCTACCCAGAGAACTAAACCGAAATAGTTTTTTCAGGAATATATATTTTTTCATCCACAACAGACTGTTTCGCAGTATCGCAGCTCATCATTGTGGCTAGACGTCTGGTTGCTTCTAGGTAGCATCGAAATTGGGATTAAATATAGATCAAATATGGACCGGTGTCCAGCAAAATGATAAAATAATGAACAAATAGGAAACGTTTATTAATCTAACATGTTTCAAATGCTTTAAATCTTTGTCTGAATCCAAGATATGGAGAAAAAGAAGAAATAAATTTGTGCATTTTTACTTTTATGCTGTTTTCATGTTTCACGTGCATTAGACTTGTTAAACAAACGTTAGCATAATTTACGGCATTCCAAAATCAAAGAGACATGATGCGTGCACCAAATGCTTCAAGAAATTAAAGGATATAAGCCTATCTGGAATACTATACATATTACTATATGCATATAAATGTATAGTTAGTCTATGTGGGAATCAGATGATAACGTATATTGGTAATTGGGTGTGTGTGTGTGCATGCATGTCTAGTGGTTTATTACGGTTGTTGATATTCGTACGTTGGGAATGTTTTTACGTCCATATTATTTGTTTTATATAAATATGTTACATTCCTTAAAATAGATTTAGTAAAGTTTGGCGATGAATTATAATGTTTTGACGTGCGTTTATAATTGGTAAGATTTTTATTGTTAGACTATCAAAATGCTTTATCTTAAAGCTGTGTGTTCTTCTTTAATAAGTGTGGTTTTAGTATATATATATATATATATATATATATATATATATATATATATATATATATATATGACGTCGCACATATTTAAATAGACAAATCCGATAATTATTTTAAGATATTTTTATGTGTATACATTTTTTTTTTTCATAGATACAAATATTTAAGTAAATTCTCTGTTTATAATTTTGTTAGTACAGTTTATTATAAACAGACCATTTAATTATTTTATATATATATATATATATATATATATATATATATATATATATATATATATATATATGATGGCAAGGTGTTTTTTTTTTCCAAGAATGCCCGTTTTATAAAGTGGCGGGCCAATCCTTATGGAACAGAAAACCGTAAACAACGGCACATTTTCTGTTTATTCCGCACATAGACAACCTGTGGTTTATACTGCAACTATGATGAACAGATCTTTTTTACAGTTTCTGTGAGAGATCGCATAACCCGGTTGATTCAATTTTTTTAAACAAGACTAGTTCGCTAAAACCCATGGACTACTGTCTTTGTTTTAGAATAATTATCGACGGCTTCCAAAGAGTTCCATCTAGCAAATTTCACTCACACGGCTTGTATCAACACTGGGTATGGTTTTCACGGCAACATCCAAGGGTTCCGTGCGGTGGCATCGTCTCCCC
>OZ010571.1:43290635-43385635 GCA_963932145.1 Acanthosepion lycidas | reverse complement strand
AATAATGACATGTATTTTAAATAATATATACGTCATTAAATAATGACATGTATAACGGAAAAAACGGAATTTATACGGATATTTTATAGTCAAGGAAAACGGAATTCGTTCATTAAATTAAAAATTACGAATATTCAATAGCAAAAGCATTAAAATTTCAGAGAGGCTTGTAGTATCTCTCTATATTTCTGAGATGAGGTATTATGTACACTATTTACATTGTTCGGACTATCATGCTCATCTTTGTTGCTGTATTTATCACAACGTTTTGGCACAGTGGATAAAGTTGTTAGTTAGATCCAGTGACAGGACCCAGAGAGTATGAGTTCAATACCTGGTTAGGGCGGTGGAGGACATGGAGAGGGCAATTAACAGGAGATATGTGATAACTGACATCCATTAGACATGGCACGTGGAAATAGAACATTCTACCACATCGAGCGAAATAAAGGGTTTAGTTCGACGTTCCAATCACCTGAAGAAGGCTGGAGCGTACAACGGCCGAAACGTTGTGATAAATATGGAAACAAAGATAAGGATGATATTCCGAACAATGTAGATTTGTAGTATGTATTTTTAGTAGTCGAACCACTGTTAGTAGAAAAAGTTGTGGTAATATTAGATCTAATATTATTAGTAGCAGTAGAGAAAAGAATAGCAGCAATATACTACTGTTAGGTCGGTGCAAAAATAATGTCGTGTTCTCACATAGTAACATATGTGAGAAAACGACATTATTTTTGCTCCAATCTAATAGATGTTGCTGTAATGACAATATTAGTAGAAGTAAATTTAATAGTATAAGACATAGTAGAAGAAAATAGCTGACATTGTAGAAACATTTGTAGAAGTAGAAGGAGTCGTAGCTGTTGTTTTATTATGATTACTTGGAGTAACAGTCAAATAAAAAAGGCTTTGGCTAATGCTCGAAATATATTCAAATGAATAAGTCCTTTAAATCGTAAAGAATATACATCGTCGGATCACATAGACTGCCAATACAAACTCCTAAACAATGAAATTTAAACAAATAACGAAGAGCACATAACATGAACACTTCTAACAGAAAAAAAACAACTACAAAGTGCCTATTAAAAAGCAGCAAATTTAATATCACTGTTTCATCTTTCAGTAATAATTGACCTTGAATAACCTTGAATAAATTTCTTAAGTATTCATGACTTTGAATAATCATCTGACTCTCGCGTAATTACTTAACTCTGATTGGTCCTTTTATGATTGATTAATTGCTCTTCGATCGCTTGACTCGTCATTTAACGGTCATTTTTTGCTTTCGTCTTTAGTTCTGCCCTTCTTGTATGGCTAAACAAACCCTAAGTTTGAGCGTCAAGTTATAATACTTTTCAAAGAAGAACATCTGACGCGGGTATTGACGAAATGTGGCGAAATGTTTCCGGAACTTTTCAGTCACAGGTTCTGTCACGTGTTTTCAACGGTTGTTCACGTCTTTCTAAATTTACCACTTTTTTACTGGGAATCCTGTAGAATGGAGAACGCATGAAACGCGATGCGAATATAATGACATAATAAAGATGTTGGCTTTCTATACTAATTTAAAGAAAAGTTTAGTAAAGAAGCCCTCATCAGTACTTGAAGGAGTTATAAAAGTTATGGGATTGATGAACCTAATTTCCTTAAGAACTCTTTTATGAATGCCAAACGACAGTAAAACTAAATGTTCAGTCAATCAATCCCAAAATGTCCCGGATAGAAAAGGTTAATTTTGCCATTTTTATTTGTACTAATAGATGTAGGGTAAATGATGTTCCAGAGTAGGTTGTTGAGAACGACACAGACTAAACATGTCAGTAACGACGATATTTTCAGGATGATCGGAACAAAAAGGACAAATATAATTAACCATTTGAGCCTTGACTAACGATTTACCATGGAGGAGAAAAATGACTTAATGCCCAGCTACCGGCTGAACGGTGGATAAACACTTGTGTCGTGTTTTGCTATTGGTTGTTTTATTTTGAAGAGCCTATCAGAAAATCCGTAATATTCTAATGTCATCGAGCGTTATACCAACATGTCTGCGCTTTTCCATTGTGTTTTGTTCATAGGTTTTGGATAAAAAAAAAAGATCGTTTCTACCATGAAGCGTGCAGCGTTTCAATCTGGTACATCAGGGAAGCAATCAGGGACGAAACATGCGAGAAAAGAACTCTAAACAGCACAAGTAATTGATATGCTTGTTGATATTTCAGAGCTAAGACAGAAGGGTTGTAATTGTTCCGGGCTCAAAGGGTTAACATCAGAAAGAGACAAGTGAAGTTTCTAGAGAACACAATGTAGGAGAGACCTTAGAAAATGTCACACACGTAGGACATTTTGAAGGCAAGAGGGATAGAGGAAAACAGTGAATAACCTATCTAACAGGCCTGTGTCAATGGTTAGTGAAACAAGGATTAAGAAACATAGGAAAAGGACAAAAAGTGCTGCAAAGTACTGATGAGGATCGACTATGGAGATTGATTTTCTACGGTTTGTCACCCCTTTGCTGGTTATTTAAAGCCAGTAAATATCCTTAGATTGTAAGAATATTTTTCGAGATAATTATGATTTAGTGAAGAAACTTTTTATTAATTAAGACATAGTAGGAAAGATGTGGATCAATACCTTTTACATGGGTATTCATACATTTTACATGGGTATTTGAATATAACAAACCCAACGAGAATTGAAAATTGAATTGAATTTGAAACACGACAGTCCCATTAACAATTCCGTGCCATTATCAATTACACGACCTGCACGTCCAATCTTACAGACCGTGGTATTCCTAAGTTGTCACCCATTTAGGTAGTGACTAGGTTCAACGAAGCTTAACTTCGGTAATCCTACGGGAACCGGTGTTTCAACGTGATGTCGCTGTAAGCAATGAGTCGAAGTAGAGAACTATTTTAAAAAGTGAACAGAAAATATGTAAGAATAATGAATAATAAAAGCGAAGAAACCTATGGGAGAAATCTAAACACATACACGCACAAAAAAAACCCTAAAAAACCACACGCAAAAATAGAAGATATATTCAGGAAAATAATGATATGAACTGCATGGAAAAAGGCACCTTCAAATAGATTTAATGAGACAAGTAAAATCAGTGTCTTTACCTGAGGTTTACTCGAAGCATTATCTGCTACGAATTTACCAAGATCACTGATAACGCTAAATACCTAAAGCGTTTTGTCTGAATTCAAGGAAATCACTCTCTGTGATTGACATCTAATTTCTTGGATGAGGAAAGCAGTGGATGTTTATGTCATGCGAAAAATAACCAAGCTGAGTGTGTCGTCTAAGAATAATACCGAACACGTAATGGAATCTTTGGCTATGGACCAATCATATTAGAAGCAAGCTTGGCTAGATGATAGAAATTTGTGATATTAATTGATTTAATCAACACCAATATAATAATAATAATAATACAGGCGCAAAAGAAGTAGCAATGGCGATCTGACCGATCATAATATTAGATTGGTGCAAAAATAATGACGTAATAATGTCGTTTTTGACGTTAAAAATACGTCAAAAAACGACATTATTACGTCATTATTTTTGCACCAACCTAATATAATTTGATAAAATACTATACACATTCTTGTAAAATATAAATATATGAAGTATAATCAAAGGCAAAAAAATCCATAGCCCAGAACATCTATCTAAGTTGAAAAATTAACGATAAATTCGACTTAAAGCGAACTCAATAAAACATGTGGAAAATATTTCACTGTAAATTTCCCATGAAACTCATTACAGATAGATCCGATAATGTAGGAATACATTATTTTCAATAAGGATTGGTTGTTTTCTTATGTTTAGCGGGATATTAACCACTATAGACTATTTAATACAGAAATCTAAAGGCTTTGTAAGAATATTTTGTTTACATAATAAGGATTTTAGAGATTCATATTAAGTAAACTATAGCTAGGTGAAAAAGAAGTGAATCCATAATTTTCCCAGGGATCGATGCACCTAACTGAATATACCTCGGTTCTCTGATTAACAATTCCCAACCATTAACCATTACATCGCCCGCACATTCAAGCTTACAGCATCTGATATTCCCAAGCAGTCACCAATCGAGACTTCGGTAAACTTCAGTGATTGTATTGGTGTTTCAACGAGATAAGGCCGTGAGCCCGCAGTGAAGATGTTATTTACAAGATTTAAAAGTTTAGGAGTGAAAAATCTCAGATTATATCTGAAGTCCAAATTAGACTCTTGGCAGTTTTATACCCGACGTATGTTAAGCTAGCAAAGAAGATAGGAAATTCTGTGTGCAATGAACTGAGATTATTACGAAATATAATGATGTCACTTCTGCTCGGAGTACTGAGAACGGCTTTGAAATTCCAAAGGAACATTTGGAGGAATTATATTTTAGGGGAAAAGTGGATCCATACAGTTGACAGTATTATTGAAAACAGCTGAAATACTGAGAAAATATTGGTGCATTAAGGGGAGACTTTCTGTCGCTTAAGGTCCATTTGATGCGATCATATATGACTAGTCTTAACACACAATTAGTAAATAATAATAATAACAATAAATGTCAAATCTATAAAATGCAGCACATGGGATCAACAACAAACCCTGTTGTAGTTGGAGCCCGCCGATTGGTTGTAAAAGATTCCAGTAGACTCAATGAACGGATTCCTGGGTAAAAGAAATATTAGGTTGGTACAAAAACAATGATGTAATAATGTCGTTTTTCTACCTATTTTTAACGTCGAAAAACAACATTATTACGTCATTATTTTTGCACCTAATAAAAAAAAAAAGATTGTTCTCATGAGTACAGCCTACACCTTACAAAGAGCTTTATCTATGTAAAGTGTGTGTGTGTGTGTGTGTGTTTTCTTTGTCATGATGACACTTATAACCTTAAGTCTCTGGCCGGGACACGGAAAGAAATGTTTACGCACCAGAAATCAAAGGAAATAATAACAACAACAACAACAACAACAATAATAATAATAATAATAAAGTTAGGGGGCGAATAATGAATCATATAAAACCAACTGTGGCATTCACAGTGAAACAACTCTCTCAATCTACATAGGAAGACTGGTATAGCAACTCAAACTATGAAACCGCCCACAGTTTATTGGTGTTATGAAGAAAAGTGTACTAAACAGTCATGTAAAATCAATCATTTTACAAGGAAATGTATGGTGAGCAATCTCCTTACAGATGAAGAAGACACTTGAAGCAACGGGAATGTGATTCTACAGAAGCATGCTGAGAATACCATGCACTGGGCATTTAGGAAATTTAGTTTTAGTGTAAATGGAAATAAAAAAAAATGGATATTTATGTTAAATTTCAGAGAGAGACAGAACTTCTAGGGCACATAATGATTAAATAGACCTTGGAAAATTTGATACTCATAGGATAAACTAGACGCAGAGGGTCATTGGCCTATGGAATTGTGTTATAAGTGAGAGGCAAAATACCATTCAGACATTCAGTAATGATACCAACATTCATAGACTGACTTCCATCTTCAAAGTCATTTCAAGAATCATGAAGAGAACGATGAATCAGTTGAAAAAAGAGGGAACAGTAAAGAGGCAAACTGGATCAGGAAGTCACAAAAGGAAGAGGGATCATCATTTCAGCTAAGATCTAAAGTGCTCAATTTGAAAAGATGCAACTCAATTCACAAGACGTTTGGCACGTAAGAGAGGACTTTCACCTATGACAGTCGAAAAAGCAGCGAAAAAAGACTTGAAAAGGTAATCGTGCCCTGGAACTTGTAAGGTAAATTTATACTCCAGGACAGAAAGTCAGAAGGTTATTGTTACGGTGAAACATACCTATTCTATAGTTAATAGACTTTCCCACCTAATATAAGTAAGAGTAGTAAGAGAAACGACGGTCAGTAGATGTCGGACGGCAGTAGTCGACAGGTAGTCGAATACGAAAGTAGTCAGCGACCACAACAAGATTACTCTGCGTAATGCCTATTATATCAAGTTCCTAACGTTGTGTACGTCGAACTATTTAGGACCGATTTAGTACAAATACAAGCCTCCACTGCGAAATAACTCCACAGCAGTTATAAAGGGCGAATTCATCATGAATAAATTAGAAAATGATCCTGAAATAATATATATATATATATATATATATATATATATATATATATATATATATATATTTGAACTTTATTTCAATATTTCATGAGTTTCTGGTTGTGAGCTATGATTAATTAATGACGAACATGTCATTTTCGTTTATGATCGATTTCATCACGATTCATCTGTTAGGCCTGGACAGTAATTATGAACTGTAGAATGTCTTGTTTGTGTTCAAAAGCATCAATGAGGTCTTCTAGGTGATTATTTTTCCCGCTATTTCTATGTAATGTATTCACAAGTTCCACTATAGCTGGCTTTACGACTGAGTAGTGAGTTCGATCCTCACTGGGTGAAATCACTATATATATATTGAAGAATAATATTGAATTGATAAGCACCAACATAAAAAAAATCTCGTCTCATACGCTTTCATTACAAAGCAATTAAAAGATTAATTTCACTGAACGTTGCTATAGTGAACATACGAATCTATTCTGAGTGGCAAGTCCATAAAGATGTCGCACTGACGGAGTTTAGCAACAATTTCAGAAAATGAATGCCATTACGCCTCGAGATTTAATCTAATTATTCCCCTTTCAGTATTTTAATGCACTGAACCTCAAATTCTGTTCCAATCAGAAGACGAGACCGATTTTTTATTGTAGACAGTTAATATCTACTAATGTCATTAGAGAATTTTAAATATTGTTTTCCCCGCAAACTTTTGTAACTAGATTGTTTAAAAAACATAGAGATAAATCCACATTAGTCTTTCTAGAATTATTTTCTTTATAATCGTATTGTAAATAATATTGAGATCGATTTCAAATCCCTTTCTTCCAGAAAGATATTTATTGATATTACAATATTTTTTCGGGTTTTGTCCAGCTTGATAGAGTAAAACCAATATTTATGCGTTCATTCAAAACAAAAAAAAAGTAAAAGTAATATTACTTGTTCAAAGATGATAGTTATAGAATTGAGAAATGTTTATTCGTAAGACCAAATAAGTTACTAAAACAACAGTTCATTAAGATAAATATTCTCTTTCATATTAGGTTTATGTTGCATTTCATTGCTACTTTTATAATAATTTTGCGTTATGCTATAACCTAAAATGTTAATATTTTACTCTAGAGTGGGCCTAACATTAGTTTTCAATAAACTAAAGTATGACTGACTTTTATCGAAAATCTAATCATTCGTATTTTCACCAGGACAAAGTGTATTTAGTGTTAAAATGCACAACACATATGCTCTTTACTGACTGACCGTATTGCCCTTTTTATCGAAATTATACCGACTACTTGTCGGTGAAGGTGAGTGAAAGGAATTAAGCGAGAGATTCTTCCAATCCTTCTCCTTTCGGATTGAATGTGTTCGCTAAGAAGAGATTCTTACTAAAACGTTTTGAGTATAGGATTTTTTTTACAAGGCAATCTCCTCACATTTTCCCTAAGTGCTGATTCGCTATTTCGCGAGAGAATGAAAATAATATTATACTAATACATACTTGAGCTTTTTCATTTTACCACGAACGACATCTTAAACGACATCTCGTGCTTGCGCACCGGAGATGCATACAGGGCCACCCTTTCATGCGTGAAATGGCACTGCAGGAACCACGATATTATGCAACAGTTGATCGGATCAGCCTCTTAAGTCGGTACTCAAGAGTTCGGGCTTCTAAATTCCAGTCAGGAACAGCAACCAGAAAACTACCAACCTGGTACCTTCAGAGGATGCAAACAAGGAGGAAGCTTATAATTTTCATCAGGAAGAGGCAGTTGATCTTTCTGGCACACATAATGAGGAAGGAAAACCTGGAAAATCTGATACTCACGTGTCGAATAGAGGGAAAGTGAGACAAGGGAAAACAACACATGACATACCTAGCGGGCTTAAGCAATTGAATAAGAGAACGTAGGGGGGAGGAAGGAGAGGGAGGGAACTTGTTGAGAGCTGCAAGGGATATAGAGGGTGCAGAACCATGATCGCGTATGATAGCACACAAAAAGAAAAAAAAGTACCATCAGTATATATATATATATATATATATATATATATATATATATATATATATAATTTTCCCAGTATCCTATTGGTATTCTTAATGCCAGATTCATAGTTTGAACTGCAGTATATTAAATAAATTCGATTTTCGAGTGCTTCTCAAATTTACTGTGTGTGTGTATGTGTGTGTGTGTGTTCGATCTGGCCGTTATATTTTAATCTCAAAATAATATAGAGTCCGCCAAAACGATACCCACTCCAGGAAAATAAAACTGTGTACAGATATTGTAATCCTAAAATTACAGACATCACGAGATTAATACAATTTACCTTCGTAATGTACAATCATAAGATATGCTCAAAATGTCGTTTGAACTGTCAAAAAAATGATATATCCGCGCATTCATGATTCATTTGTTAATTAATTTCATGTTTCAATTGTTGACCTGCGAAATTATTATTATTCCACACTGAAATATTGTTCTCATATTTTTGCTGTTGTTTTATCCCTCTTTCAGGTTTCTATACAATATGGTAATTCGGATATGGGACAATTAAGCTGATTCATTCCTGTGGACGTTGCATGTTGATTTCTCTCTGTAAAGTTCTGATCTCTATTTACAATCCACTCTTGCGATCGTTTACCTCGGAAAATGCGATAGAATATCGATATGTGTGTGCCTTTATGGCTGTTGGAAATGGGATGCCTAGTGGGAAATATATCATCCTCAGTAAAACTATATGAATTATTTCGAAAACTATCAAGGCTTCAATGTGAGGATTAAACAGCTCCAGTCGATATAAAACTGCAATATTCCAATTTCATTTGAATCTGAATCTTGGAAAAAGAATTCACGTATTATCTAGAGTTAATTCAGAGTTTAAGATGACAATAATAAAATGCTAATTAAAAATAATTTCATTTCAGATTTTATTCAAGCATTTATCTCACACAATCAAAACAGTCGCAAAACAGTCCTACCCATCTATACGTACAGTGTCACACCCGTACATGCAGATATAAGTATATGTTTATAAGACTGTCGTTCTAAAGCTATCTAATTGTAAAATACAATCTAATTGTAAAAGACGATATAAACACTAGATATTAACCGGTGTAAACCAAGTCTCAATGTTTCATATTTTAGAACGGCAAAAACAAACTTGCCCTCTTTTTAAAAGATCCCAAATATGAAATTACTATCATAGTAATCAATAAAAGACTCACAGACCAATGGATAAAAGCGTCGGTTGAAGTAATCCAGGGACTTGACCAAAAGAGTTGAGTTCAATACGAGAGTTACTAAAAAGGAAATAACTTAAGCTGATATATACAGAAAGGCATAGATCGTGGAACTAGAACATTCTACCGAAATAACCACTCAATACGAAGTGGAGTATTTTTTCTGGGAGAAAATTAACAGAAGTGAAATTAATCATGTCTTTAAATAGGACAATTCACAAATTTAAATATCACAACTCAATGTACTAAGTGTGATATTTTAAAACACCACAACTCATATGTATGTACTATATATATATATATATATATATATATATATATATATATATATATATATATAGCTACATATTACATTCTCAATAATTTTGTCGCAGAAAATGAATAGTTTAGAGGCATTATGTCTATTTATTTTATTTCAAGTCCACGAATTAAATTATTGGTTGTTGTACAAAATTGATTAAGAAAAATTGCAAAATTTTCTTTCAAATAATTTTTATTTTCCCAAGTACATTGAATCTCATCTGGCACTATATATACATGTGTATGTATGTATGTATGTATGTTTGTGCTTTTGTGTATATATGTGGGTGGGCGCGTGTATGTATGTATGAATGCATGCAGGCAATGCAGTTCTTTAATTCTGGCTGGTGTCATTATGGAAGAGTTTCATAAAACTCTGAACATCTTAATACATATGTACTTGTATCTTAACGGATAAAATGATTTCCTTTACTCCCTGTGCATTGCTATGCATTATGTGTATAGAGTTGATACCCATTGCCATCTGCCTAGAGTGGAAATTACGGAATCGTTCTCCTGGGCTGGCTCCGATCAATGTATAGAAACTCTAGTCTGTCTTACGATTTTATCCTTACCTCTGGTGAAAATATAAAATGGGTGAAAGAACAATTTTTCTAAACGGGAATTTGAAATCGGTTTATATTTTATGCTGGTTATCGTTGTGCTGTCCGCACATATCATTTTTCCTTAAAGGGAAGAGGTTATAGTTTTTCAAACGAGAGAAAAGTGTATATATTAAAAAGAGGAAAGCCGCAAACGTTATTTGTTGTAATGTGGATTTTTTTTACAAATATATGTTATGCTTTATTTTCCCTAATTTTGCAACAGGTGTTTCGTGTCTCGCGACCTTCCTCGAGCAAAGAGTGGTTATTTCCACATATAATTAAAATGAATTAATTTTCCATATGTTTTTCGTTGATAAATATTCTCTTCTTTGTGTGGTAGTGACACAAATATCTTTCTTGGACTGGCACTGAAAACGTACTTCTGCTTAAATGGTAATAAAACAATTAAGATTGGTCCGAGAAATGTTGAGGAAACGTATCTGTATTCTTATCGGTTAATGACCGCTATGTGTTCTTAGATGTATTTCCATTTTTGTATTGTGTCTGTTGTTGTTATTATGCGTATGTAAATGTATATTCCCTCTCCATACATGCACAGTGTCGTATTATAAGGAATTAGTATATACATATATACATACATACGTACACACACACATATATATATATATATATATATATGTGTGTGTGTGTGTTTGTGTGTGTGTGCGTGTGTGTGTGTTTGTGTGTTTGTAAGCTATGAGTAATAGCAATATATGACGTTAAAGAAATCTGAATATCATTTAAATCCATTATCATTAACATCCTTACACTGAATAACGGCCAAAGCGTGCAACTCGTCTAGAGACGTCTAACCTATCAGCTCTATATGACCGTTTTATCAACTGAATGATAAAACATAGCTTCAAGCGAGACACTCTTTCATCAGATATTATAGAATGGCTGTACAAAATCACACAGGAAGTACTTTACTAAATAAAAAGCAAAATGAATTTGAATGATGTCAACAACAAAAACAATTAAAACGAATAGGACGTATAACCGGAAAGGAACATGCTGATATGTAAAAGATAAATAAATAAAGGATTAGGAAAGAAACTCACATCAATACAAGGACAAGCGATAACAGTGTGTTTTAGAAGCCTAGACACCTGGAAAACTCTTTTAAGAAAACGATCTTAGAAATTTCAACTGTCAGTAAAACTAAATATTCGCTCAATGAATACCGAATATTTGCTTTTTTTTCTTAGCATTTATATTGACGTTACAATTCTACAGAAGCATAATAATTCCATTTTCGTGAGTCTTTTGGTTTCAAACAATATAATGCACATATGATCCTTCTTACTTCTGCAAATATTTTATGAACTACTTCATTACCATGACGCTGAAACTTTCTGAGTATCTCATATATCCCGTTGGAATAAGTTCTATTAGGTTCGTGCAAAAATAATGACGTAATAATGTCGTTTTTTGACGTTAAAAATACGTCAAAAAACGACATTATTACGTCATTATTTTTGCACCAACATAATAGCAAAATAATGTAGCGTATGTTATATTTGGTCTGATGGCGATTTTGTGATTGTTGCTATAAGAAAAACCAGGACGATCATGGCTTTCCTCAATTCCAACCCATTCCATTTAATCGTTAGGTAGGTTAATGGCTGTAAGAGTCTAAAGTTGGACTCTTCCGCTTACTATAAGATTATTATGAGAGGCCTTGGGAGAACAGCCGTATATATTGAACGCTGGGTCAACCGTCACACACTCACAAGTCGGGTAATACTCTTCTGTTGCACTTACTGTTTAATATATGATATATCTGCAACATTTGTTTTGTTGTGTCCTTTTTTCATAAATAATAATGCAGGGACGTTCTAACTTTTGACATGTCTTCTACAATTGTAGCATTGACTAAGAGCCTATTCAAAGTGGGTCACACCATTTAAATCCCAGCAAACAATAACCAAATGTTTTATTGGATGTCGGCGTCCATTAATCTTTACCTTTAAGTTGCTTCCTATTTATTTTTATTGTGCCTATATAGTTTTATCTTGCAAAATTATTTATTTATCACCATCAGTCACTAAGCCGTCCAAAAATAGTGTGGGGGATGAAACGTTTGCATTAATGGAGTCAAATCGTGGCTAATTCGATTGCAATGATGAACATCTGTACATGTAAGCCACCGAAGAGATGGAATTCTGGCTTTATTGAGTTTGTAGCTCTTAATAAGGGTTGTACATTTACTATCTCTCTTAATCCCTGTTCTTCTAAACATTAAGAAGAGTTTGTTTGAAAGGTTATTTGCTGCTTCGCTTAGTCACTTTTAAATTGAAATTGTCCAGCGAATGTCAAATATTCCAAAACTTCTCTTAGAATGTGCTCTAGAAATTTGCTCTGTTTCTTTCTGATTCGAGCTAAAAGTTTCCTTTTTGATTCAATTTTCGTTAAAACTTCGTCATTGATCACATGTCCAGTTAATTATATTTCCAGTATCCATAATCTGTGAAAATATGGTTCAAAATTCAATGCCATATATGATAATCGATGTAACATGACTGTTCGCTACTCTTTTGTTTGTTTCTAAAGAAACCTTCCATTTTTTTTTTTTTTTACTTTTCTTACCTTTTGGAAGCGACTTTTGCTCTACCAATGAGTCTTCAGATTTCTGTGTCGCATTTTCCGTCCTCTTTTGTAAAACTTTTTTTGATAATTAAATTTTTGTACATGCTTGATTTTAATGGCTCAATTCATCGTTCATATCTTCGGATGTTAACTTTGCTGACAATTAGATATTCCGTCTCATTATATTTGATGTTTAGTTCTTTCTTCTCGCTTTCTTTACGCCTCCAAAATATAATGTTTTGTTATAATTCGTGCATAAATAATACAAAGATACAGATTAGTGCTTGTACAAATACTTTTGCTCGAATTTAACGAAAATATCCCATTTATTGATATTAAATTTACGATACTACTTAAGTGATATTCTCTTATATATTCAAAATTTTCCAACAGCAAAATGTTTTTCTATATACAGCCACTATTTATTAAAAAAAAATTATGCTGGCAACTTCTGCACGTATGTATTTTTCTATCTATATAAATGATAACTTGATACCAGCCACAATTTTTTTACCATATCGTTTCAGAAAGCAACCGATCATAACGCTTCACAGACTTCATTTTTAATGTAAATTGCCTTCTGGATTATGTTACTAGAGTGGGTTCCAATTGCATTCTTCAAAGATGTGAATACAGAGTATTCATTTTCATAGACTGGTTTACAGCCAATTGTAGAGCGCCAAGTTAGACCTGTTAATTAAAACATAGTTTGCAGATAAATTCATATTCCACGTTGGTAACCGGTATAATTCCTCCATCTAAATATTTTAGTCTGTTTTATTAGCATCTATCTGTTGTTTGCCTTTCGTGGTATCATTATCAACCAAATTATTTCAGTCTTGTTTATTATACTGTAATTGTTCTTGGTCTATTGCAAAAGTTGTATCTACCAAAATATGTCAGCTCATGTTATTATAGTATACTTGTATTATACCTCTTTTAATATATTTATCTATGAAAATATTTCAACCTGATTTATTATGTTATATTTGCTTTTATTTTATCACAATAAGGAAAAATCAAAATATTTCGGATCTATTTATGATTATTGTATGACTGTCACTATATCATTATCAACTTCATTATTTCAGCCTGTTCTGTTCTAGACTGATTACTGTATAACTATCACGAAATATTTATCAACCAAGATATTTCAGCCTCTTTTATTATAGAAAAAAAAATACTATCGTCTAATTGTTATAGCTGTCTTTTTTATTGTCTTTCGGATATCCTTTCAAGTTTTAAGTGTATTTTATAGTATTTATTATCTTACTCTTTAAGTAAGTGTTAGAATGTTGTATTGACAAATGCATAGTCAAACATTCTTTTATTTTTCAAATTTTTGGGTGTGCTAACGACGATCAATTTTTACTAATATATTTGGCAATAGAAATGGCATAAAGAAGTTTGATTTAAGCATTTGCCAATATCAAAACCTGATTCATAAATCTGAACCGAAATTTTCGTGGCAGATATACATGAGGCAAGTGGAATATGGTTCTACAGAATGATGCTGAGAATACTATGGACTGAACAGGAAAGTAACTACAAGAACCCTCATAGAAGGTAGTGAAGAGAAACGATAAGGGAGGACGAAACAATTATAACAAAACTGAATGCATGGTTGTCAGCAAAAGGAACAGCCCAAAAATCAAATTACAAAATGGAGATGCCAACATCAAAAGATTACACCAATTTAAATATCCGCGAAGCCTTTTAACTATAGATGGGAGGTGAAACACCCATATCCATAGGAATATTAGAATAGCGAAAATGCTTAACAAAATCTAAGCAACGTATAAAAAAACAGAAAGTTTCCTTAGGAATAAATAAAAGAGAACTGAACGATTAATGCGATATTCGTCATCCTATATAGCAGTAAAAACTGGGCAATCTATTCACAGATGAAAAAGGGGCGTGAAGCAACAGAAACGTGCTTCTACTGAAGGATGCTGAAAGTAACAAACACTGAAAATGTGAGCAATAACGAAGTTTTAGAGACAATGGAAAAAAAAAAAAAAAAAAAAAAAAACAAACAAAAAAATACACTTATTCTTGGAATCATAAAGTAACCTTGGGAAATCTGACACTCACTGGAGAGATTGAAGGCTAGAGGAAAGCAACGCATGACACAGTTAACGAGGATGAGTAAATGCTTTGCAGATAAGGATTAAGAGATAGGGCGAAAAGCCAAAATTTAGTAAGGACAGGCTATTTTGGAGATCTATGATCGATAATGTCCCGAATTGATATAGCACAAAGAAAGGAATGAGAAGATGAGGAAACAGAGGGACCCACTTAAATTCTCGATGACAGTAACTTTGATGCGAACGAAAGTCAGTTATGCGGCATACGTGCTACACGTTTAGGCGATCAAGTATATTTAGATACATGACTGACGAGGCAGATTTTTCCACGCCGTAGGTTGCAATCCAAGGCTATAGAACTCGGTCTGTCCTGCTATTTAACCATAGCTGGGTGGAGAAAAAGAGGATACATAACTTTCCTAGGGTTATTAAATCATAAGTGAATGTAATGGATTTGATTTGAATTCGAACTCGGCTCTCCAGTTCCTCAGTCCGAGCCGCTATTCTTTAATCCACCGTAAAGATTCACAATATTTATTCGTTTCTCTTTGTGTGTACTCAAAATCGTAACACTTATATCAGCCTCAGATTAAAATTAGTTATCTTTATAGAATATCGCGGAATTTTTGAAATCTGAACAATATTCTCCTTTGTCTTGCTTTTTAGTTTGCGACACAATCTTTATGCACTTAGCATTGCTTGAGATTGTAATTTCTTTGAAACTGATTCTTGAGCGACAGATAAAAATTACAGACCTTTGAAGTGGCATATTTTTTTTTAATCCTCGAGGCAGAATTGTTGTATCACTTCTCCTCATCAAGATCAAAAAAGAAATATTGTTAAAAGCAAAACAAAACCACAGCAGAAAAATCGAAGTTGTTAAAATTGTTGGATTCATTTTTTCAACCACTCCTTAAAATAAAGAGAAGGAAATACTTTTCAGTCAGTTCTGTTCAATTTGCTATTTTTACTTCAATAAAAACATCGAATATATCTCGTCAAGGTGATGAAGATAGGTAAATATTTTATTTCCGATAGATATTTGTAAATATATCATTAGGTTTTCAACACAGCGCAGAAATATTCTGGTATCGAATAATTCGTAAACAATTGATTTTTAAAATCGGTTGGATAGACTAATATGAAGATGAATACGACGAATAAGAAGAATATGAAGAAGGAGAAAAAAAGAGGAACGAAAAAGAAAAGAAGAAGAAGAAAAGAATAGGAAGAAAGATTATAATAATAAGGAAAATACGAAGAAGTAGAATACGAAGGGGAAAACGAAGAAGCGGAATAGGAAGAAGGATCCGAAGAATCCGAAGAATCCGAAGAAATCGAAGAAAAAGAATCCGAAGAAGAAAAATACAAACAAGAAGAATCTGAAGAATCCGAAGAAGAAGAATCCGAAGAATCAGAAGAAGAATCCGAAGAATCCGAAGAAGAAGAATCCGAAGAATCCGAAGAAGAAGAATCCGAAGAAGAATCCGAAGAAGAATCCGAATCAACCGAAGAATCCGAAGAAGAATCCGAAGAATCCGAAGAAGAACCCGAAGAAGAAGAAGAAGAAGAAGAAAAAGAAGAAGATGAAGAAAGAAAGAAGAAGAATCCGAAGAAGAAGATGAAGAATCCGAAGAATCCGAAGAATCCGAAGAAGAATCAAAAGAATCCGAAGAAGAATCCGAAGAATCCGAAGAAGAAGAATCCGAAGAAGAAGAATCCGAAGGAGACGAATCCGAAGAAGAATCCGAAGAATACAAAGAAGAAGAACACGAAGAAGAAGAAGAACACATAGAAGAAGAAGAATCCGAAGAATCCGAAGAAGAAGAATCCGAAGAAGAATCCGAAGAATACAAAGAAGAATCCGAAGAAGCAGAAGAAGAAGAACAGAAAGAAGAATCCGAAGAAGAAGAAGAAGAATCCGAAGAAGACGAAGAATACAAAGAAGAATCCGAAGAAGAAGAAGAAGAAGGCGAAGAATCTGAAGAAGAATCCGAAGAAGAATCCGAAGAATCCGAAAAAGAAGAATTCGAAGAATCCGAAGAAGAATCCGAAGAAGAATCCGAAGAAGAAGAAGAATCCGAAGAAGAAGAAGAATCCGAAGAATCCGAAGAAGAAGAAGAATCCGAAGAAGAATCCGAAGAAGAATCCGAAGAAGAAGAAGAAGTTACACGGAGAGCCGGTTTCAATTCGAAGAAGAAATAAATATATTAATTTATTTATCCTTTACAAGGCAAACAAACAAATCATACTTTTTTGAAAGTGTCAGCTTGATTAAATTTCTTCGTTATAAAGCACCAAGAAGAATTATT
This sequence comes from Acanthosepion lycidas, assembly GCA_963932145.1. Taxonomy (NCBI): domain Eukaryota; kingdom Metazoa; phylum Mollusca; class Cephalopoda; order Sepiida; family Sepiidae; genus Acanthosepion; species Acanthosepion lycidas. Next base: position 43,368,370 of record OZ010571.1, on the reverse strand, counting down.
GTCTCCTCTGGTATCACGAGGTTTTAGATTAATCAAAATGAAGGACTTTATAATATATTGCCATTTACAGCTAAGATAATACTTAAATAATATATTGTAATAAATATTTATTAAACATCTGAAAAAACAATTAATAGAAATTTTAATTATATTCTATACTGTTCTAACATTCAAATCATATATATTATAACTAATATTTTACTTGAAGTGTTCACCATTTTTCTTCGATATACGCGCTTTATTTTTTTTACTATATCTTTCACTGTAATTTCCTATATTAACTCACATGATTATTTAGTTTTAACATAACCCCTATTTAAAAATCGCAATGATCTGTATACGAATATTTGTTTCTACATTTTGTTAAATGTCTTTTTTTTATTCAAATTAACCAAATTATTTTAAATAGATTGAAAACAACATTATGAAGTTTACAGCGGCTCATGATCAAACATAATAGACATTAATTGTCTGTTATATTTCACAATATCTATCTATCTATCTATCCATCTATCTATCTATCTATCTATCTATCTATCCATCTATCTATCTATCTATCTATCCATCTATCTATCTATCTATCTATCTATCTATCTATCTATCCATCTATCTATCTATCTATCTATCCATCTATCTATCTATCTATCTATCTATCTATCCATCTATCTATCTATCTATCCATCTATCTATCTATCTATCTATCTATCTATCTATATATATATATATATATATATATATATATATATATATATATATATTCAAGCATATTTGATTGCCCAATCTAGACATACTATATCTATGTTTACTCATGTTTATTTTAATCTTCTCATATTTGTCTATCAATTTCTTAGTGTTAGTATAAAATAGATGTGTGTGGGTGTGTGCACTCGATTATGTGCGTGATTAATAAATATAATTTCTTTCTTCATCAGTAGCACAACACAGACTTTAATGCACAATGCAATCTACTGGTGCGCAATTATGACTGACCGTTACATAATTTAGATTTTGTTATATTTGGCGGATTATCGTAATAGTGCAGTAGTCCATATTAGATGTGGGGATATTCATAAAACAACAGTTGTATAAAAATAAACAGACATAAAGAACACATTCACACAAATTGTTTCACTTTACATAGGTAGGATTATAGGATTATAATTGTCGGATTATAATTTAGATATGAATATACAGATCTAATAATTATAAAAAAGAAACTTGTCACACAATATTCACAACATATATATATATATATATATATATATATATATATATATATATATATATATATATATATATATATATTCCAATTGTCATTTTATTTATACCAATTTGTCTTGTCCACAGAATTGATCTGGGAATTTAACTTTATTGTTGACATGGAAAAAAAAAATCTCTTACTATAAAGGTAATTTACATTAACCAGAAAAAAAGGCTTAGACAGAAGCGTCTATCTTTTTAAATTTGGATTTTTTTTTTAATGTAACTATAACAGCAAGAACATTTCGATTTCATTTTTGCCTTGAAAAAGTCGGAAGACGAAAAGCGTCGGCAAAATCTAAGATCTTTTTTCCAGTTGTCATTTTATTTATACCATATATATATATATATATATATATATATATATATATATATATATATATATATATATGTGTTCTTCTTTCTTCTGTTACACCTCTCTAGAGTCTACATACATTTCATTTTCACACTTGTTCCCACTCCCACACATAAACTCTCACTAAAATTTTGCTTTTTTTACCGGAGTTGATATATAAATACATACATATATATATATATATATATATATATATATATATATATATATATATATATATATATATATAGGTATGAGATGGATACATTATCGCTATTTTAAATTTCGCGCATGCGCGTTGTTTGTTATTGAAGCTGCAATACAAACATTTCTGCATATTTTGGTTGTCAATCTGAAGACACAGTTGGATGAGTCTAATGGTTATTATGAATGAACTGCAGTTCGGAAAAGTCACACTGATCGTTCTGATGAGAAAAATAATCCCGAATTTGTTGGTGATGGACTCAGATGCAACATGGAGGCGCACCTTAAGGAGAAAGTGTTGCCCTGGGTCAAGCGGGTGACTTCTGTAGGACCCTATATCTGGCAACAGGATTCTTTGCCATGCCACACAAGCAGGATATCAAAGTAATTTCTATTAAGTAATTTCTTCGACCACATCACCCCTGACATTTGGTTACCTAACTCCCAAGGCTGCAACCCCATTGATTATTATATGTTGGGCGCATTTCAGCGAGAGACCAAAAAAACACCTTGTAACAACAAAGATTAACTGAAGGCAAGGTTTATTGCAGCAATCAACATCGTAAACAAGGATACTGTCAAGGAGAGTTTGACGAGATTCCGAAGTCGTCTGGAAGGCCGTGGCTTAAGCCAATGCCTATTTTCTTGAATAAATTTACTCATTACTATTAGATTGGTCCCAAAATAATGTCGTTTTTCTTTTGAAGTTGAACGTCAAAAAAACGACATTATTTGTGCACCAACCTAATATTTCAAGATATGTTTGTATATTTTGGTAAATACAACTGTTAAAATCTTTTAAAATCTTTTCTTTACATTTTTGAGTAATTTAGACAACAATTTATCCATCACGTGCGCGCGAACACACAAGCACACACACACACACACACACACACACACATATATATATATATATATATATATATATATATATATATATGATGTGGGTGCCAAAGTTGGGACCACAGAAGTAAAACACGGAACACGGATTAGAAGTAAGAAAGATATATTAACAACAGGTTACAGAGATAGTGTAAGTAGAGGTTACTATAAGTTAGTGTCCAACACTGGTAGTCGTACTAGACTATTACTGTCACTCTCTGTCAGTCTCTATCACTGTCTCTAGAGTGCTATGTCGCCTACTTAATATAAGCCTGGAAGAGTCTCTTATGTAGGTAGTTTCCGGTCTCACAATAATATATATATATATATATATATATATATATATATATATATATATATATATATATATATATATATATATATATATATATGTATGTATATATATACATGACGCATATCAGGACAGCGCATACAACAAAAAATGCATTGAAAATAACACATACGAATTAAAGGTGGTATGTTTTAACCCTTTATCTATTCATCGTATCTATTTATCTATTCATCGTAACCAGTCAACGATGTGCCGTACGCATCGAAAAAAAGGTCCGATTATTGGCATCTTCTTGGATTAACCTGATCCAAAGCATATTAACTGCGCATCTCCAGAGTTAGAAAATATCTCATTTGGAGCATGAAATACCCTTACAACTAATCTATCTGATTCATTGACGCCGACATTCGAGTTCGCCTGTAGTAGAGCCTGTATGAGCGTGAAATATTTATGTCGTTTCAATCCATTATGCTGACATTTCCCCAGGTGATGTCGGTTTGTTCAAGTAGGATTACTCACCACTCATTTTGCTAGAAAGCGAAGAATGCAACGGGTTCCAGTAACATTCGTTCATTTTTCAACAATCGCAAGTGTTACTGATTATTTATATAAGTTATAAATGTTAGTAAATTCGCAAAAACCATATCCAACAGATCTAAATTTCTGTAGTATATCTTTGGATAAAAAAATCAAGGAACGGTTCTTGTCTATTGTCCAGCATCTTGGAGATTCCATTCCGTAGCCGCTGGCATTCAAACAAAAAGAAGATACTTGTTATTAGGTAGTTTTCAGTAATTTGGGGCCGTTTAAATTTATATAGGTTGCACGATGGAAGCCAACAAATCCGGTATGAAGAATAGATAATGTCTAAATCAGAATAAATATGAAATGTTGATGAGAAATATAAATATGGAAGTCTGGTGCATTGCAAAGAGTGACAACAACGATTAGTGGGAAACAAAGTATTAACAAAATCAGAGGATAAAGAAGTAAAAAAGGGGACAATGACTAAAACTATATTAAGCAATGTTTTGTACAATCTCAGTATACAGGAAGAAGAGAATGGTGTGAAAAAACACAAGAGTTAAGAGAATTAAAATATATATGAACCGCCGTACTAAATGCTAAAACCCAGTTTATTATATAAAAATTACAATTTTTTAAATGGTTTTCTCTTTTATACTACTAAGATTTCGTTTGTTCCTTTATAGATTTCCCTCTCTATCATTATATATTTGCAAATTTAAAAGGTTTTTTTTTAACTTAGAGTGAAGGACGCTAAAGGATATCGTAATAAATTCTATCATTTTGGCCAAATCTATTAGAAATAACTAGCGCGTGCACACACACATACACAAATAACAAGTACTACTACTACTTTACTTATAACGGCATTCACCCGGGGTGGGATGAGCCGGCTCCAATATTGGAGTTTCATGGGAATTTGGTATTCAAAAGCGTTCCCCAAACCCGCATGTACAGCACATGAGATTTGATTATAGCGGTGAAGGTTTCGTGCAGGACCATCCACACTTTTTGAAGGGCCGATTACAGAGACCTGGTGCACTATGTGCCACAAAGTCCCCAAACGACACTCCGAAGGTTTTGAATTCAGAGTTTTCCTTCTCCAAGACCAGTTGCCATCCAAGGCTATAGAACCCAGTCTGTCCTGCTATTTACCCATAGCTGGAGGGAGAAGAAGAGGATTCACACCTTTCCCAAGGGTATTAGCACGTAAGTGAATGTAATGGATTCGACTGGAATTCGAATTCGGCTCTCCGATTCCTCAATCCAACGTGTCTCCTCAAATACCAAGTAGCTAAGTTGGGGTTGATATGTAACTATTTAGCTGCTAGTATAAATTAATTCTTGATGTGCTATTGATTTTTTTTTATTCACTTTTTTCCCCTTCGCATTTTTGGGGGTGTCACTGATTTGTGTGCCCAATGATTAATACCCAACTGCTTTATCAAAAACCATCATCAGATTCTCTCTAGAAAAAATTAACCGCACTTAATATACTGTACAAACAAATAATAACATTTCTTTTTACTGCAAGCAGATTCCTAACAGTTATTACCAGGATGTATTCGCCATGCAAATCATCATAAAATATTTCACCCGTCAACTCGAGCAAACGTCTAAAACTTATAATATATTATAGAAAATACGAAACTGGAAAACAAATAATTAGTAATCAAAACACGTTTATCAAATCCAAACTTCAGTCTACCTTTGTATTTTCGCAATTTTGTTGCCCCTTGAGAATATGCAACTCCTGTAATAGACAGAACAACGACGTCATCAATTTAAAGATTGACAAAGGAATAAAGCCACCTGAGAAAAATAACCATTTAAAAACTCATCTCCTCATAAGAAAACTCATTGTAGATATCAGCCATTCGAAGAACACATATTTGTAAAATACTTATTCATATATTTGACGCCATTTATATAAAACGGTTTAAGAAAACTCTCAAGGTGACCTATTCCAGAACAAAAGACACTGCTATCATCTCATTGCAAATACCTCCATGTAGCACAATGCAACTTAGAACATAAACAAGGCAAAGAATCAAAGAGCCCCTTTAAAATGGCTATTGAATTAGTCGAAAGCATTTGCAGCAAGAATCCCTACATATATTTTCTATATTCACTTAACCCTTTTAGACTTGCTTTCCTGCACAATTTTAATACTTCTGTCTGAGTACCTGACTCAAAATTCGCAAATAATTGATAAGTAATGTTTCATGGTAGATATAAAAATAGATACAAGTGTTTACCCGCTGTTCAATTGGTTGCTGGGCATTAAGTCATTTTTCTTGACCTCTGTTCAACCGGTGACTGGGCATTAGGTCATTTTTCTCCACTTGCGGTAAAGCGGTAGTCCAGTAACTAAGGGTTAAACTGCATGATAAATGTAAGAAAAAAAAAAAAAAAGGATATTGCATAAAATGAATAAAAAACTTATAAAATGTTTCATGTTCGCCACATTTATTGAGACGTCTGTGAACATACACACACACATATATACATAACACAGACACACACATAAATACATAACACAGACACACACACACACACACACACACATATATATATATATATATATATATAAATATTCATTATTATTATAATTAGTATTAGTAGTAGTAGTAGTAGTAGTAGTAGTAGTAGTAGTAGTATTCCTTTCCTGTTGTTATCTATGTAGGTATTTATAGCATTATAAGTGCGTTTATATATATATATATATATATATATATATAATTATATATTATATGCGCGGTGCTTATTGGAAAGCGCTCAATATCAGAAATAGAGCTAACCTATTTCGTCGGATTGAGATATATATATATATATATATATATATATATATATATATATATATATATATAATATTCATTATTATTATTAGTAGTAGTAGTAGTAGTAGTATTCATTTCCTGTTGTTATCTATGTAGGTATTTATAGCATTATAAGTGCGTTTATATATATATATATATATATATATATATATATATATATATATATATATATATATATATATATAATTATATATTATATAATTATATATTATATGCGCGGTGCTTATTGGAAAGCGCTCAATATCAGAAATAGAGCTAACCTATTTCGTCGGATTGAGATATATATATATATATATATATATATATATATATATATATATATATATATATATATAAATATTCATTATTATTATTAGTAGTAGTAGTAGTAGTATTCATTTCCTGTTGTTATCTATGTAGGTATTTATAGCATTATAAGTGCGTTTATATATATATATATATATATATATATATATATATATAATTATATATTATATGCGCGGTGCTTATTGGAAAGCGCTCAATATCAGAAATAGAGCTAACCTATTTCGTCGGATTGAGATATATATATATATATATATATATATATATATATATATATATATATATATATATATATGCGGAAACGTTATTTATTAAGTCAAAAAGGTTTTCGTGTGCCGCATTTTGTCATTTAGGGCTTCATTGGACTGAGGTGATGTTTACGTTCATGAGACTAGATATGTGCACAAAGAAAGATTTAAATGAAAAGAAAGAAGAAAGAAGTACATAACATTAAAAAAAAATTATTAAATTTAAAATTAAAATTCTCAGCGTCCCCTTTCCCTCGTAAGCCTCAACGCAAACATAGTCCTATAGGACAAAAACGCGTTGCACGTAAAATTCTCCACATACACACATATACTCACGCACACCTATATACACACCGACAGACTCACAGACACTATCACAAAAACACACGCACACACAAATGCACTTATAATGCTATAAATAGCTACATAGATAACATCAGGAAATAAATACGACTACTACTACTACTAATAGTAATAATAATAACGAATATACTAGACGACCTAAACAATTTTCCAGCGAGTAGATCGCTTTGTTTCATCAGACAAGAGAATAAAAATGAAATATAGTGAAAATTTGGACCTTGCCAGACAGCTAACAAAATTGTAGAATATGAAGGTGACGATTTTATCTATGTCTTTTGAAGAGGAGGAACAGTTACAAAGACTATAGACAAAAGAATGGAAGAATTGGTAACCATCCAGCCGACTAAATTAATATGAATACAGAATAGAATAATCCCCGTTGTTTCAACTTCAGCGAAACCGGTTAGATAAGGTGAAATTGAAGAACCTAAATAATAATAATAATAATAATAATAATAATAATAATAATAATAATAATGATAATATTAATAATAATAATAATGATGGTGATGATGATGATGATGATGATGATGATGATGATGATGATGATGATGATGATGATAATAATGAGCGTTTCAGCCAAATATAGAATAAATCAATGATCATTATCCTGTCATAGGAAGATATGGGGGCATTATTCTTTATGGCTACCATTTATACTGACGAAAATATAAAAAGTAATAAACTATAAATAGTGTTTAAAGACTAGAAACAAATAAAACACATTTTAATAGATATATCTAGTGTTATCAGATATAAATATATCTGTTAATGAATATGAATAAAAAAAATGATATACCATGAAAATGAAATTGAAAAAAAAAATGTGACAGCTGAAAACTGCTGTTTTAGTTTGAATAATTGAAGTTCTTTTGTCTTTTTCCATGGAAATTGTACAGTCGAATTCTGTTCCTTAATTCCACCAGTTGCTAAACTTTACGGCTAAGACCCCACCATGCCAAACACTGGAGCGAAACCTCCTCATTCCCTTCGTTGATGAGAGGTACTTTCCAAACGGACAGTTTCTAAGAAATAGTTGCTTCGTGTAACAAACTCTCAAGAGGATATTTCCCCGATCATTACGATCTTAATCTGCCAAAGTCAAGGATTAAGGGGTATTCTCCTGACATAAACTGTGTCACTTACTCTATAATACTCTACCACGAGTGGCTGTTGGGCCGTGTATAGTGTGCACATTATACATGATAAGTAGAATATAAAATCTTTAGTACTGCAACCAGAATGCATGTATTTTCTACTTTGATTCAAATTAAGTCTAGCGTAATTCCTCGGTGAGGTTTTGCACTGAACTGTAAACAAATTAAGATAATAATAATAATAATAATAATAATAATAATAATAATAATAATAATAATAATATTCACTGATCCATCGTGTAATTTTGATTCGAGGACAGAACAAAAGGAAGAAATGAAATTGATCAACTACGACACATTTAATTTTGAATGCGCATGACTTTGAAATTTCAAGTTTAGTTGAGAGTATAGAGGCATTGATTGCTGAGTGGAACTGTTATAGACAAGACACCAATGAGTAACGTAAAGAATAATGCAAAAGGTGAAGATCTCTTAGAGACAGAAAAAAAGTATACGATACATAATGCTGTTAGTTTTGGCTCGGTATCCAGGGATTAATCACAAGAGAGTGTTGTGGTGTCCTCCCTCTAAAGAGTCTATGTTGAACTCTTCCACCTAATATAAGATTAGTAAGAGAGAAGGATTTAGGTGAACAGTTGACCAGAGTGTTCATTGCTGTAGAACTCTCAGTGTCGGCGGAGTGGACCCGGACTAAGCTTTGCCGCAGGGCAAAGTTTTGTCTGGGGTGGTAGACAGTCCATGAACGCGTCTAGCCGGGTTCAAAGGGAATATTTTTGGCCGAGACTACAGGCTCGAAAAACCTACGGTAAATTCGGCCATGTGAGAGGAACCGGGACGCGGCTTTGCCGCAGACTGACCAGATTGGTCGCACTGTTCTGTCGAACTCTCTGTCTTTAGCCGGGAGGAACACTGACAAGGCATTGCCGAAGTGCAAAGTTTTATCCGGGGATGTAGACAGTCCCTGAACCTGTTTATGTTGGTTCTAAGGGATTATTTTTAAGAGAGCCAGCGATGTCCGTAGAACCCACGGTAAACTCGGCCTTGTGCGAAATGCATACCTCGCGGTGGGGTGTTAAGTATAGCAGTTACCAGATTGTTCATCTGTCGAACTCTCTGCCTTGAGTAGGGAGGAACACGGACAAGGCATTGCCGAAGGGCAAAGTTTCGTCCGGGGAGGTAGACAGTCCCTGAAACCGTTTATACAGGTTCTAAGTGATTATTTAGGGGCCGAGCCTACGGGCTCGGTGAACCCAAAGGAAATTCGGCCTTATGCCACATACATCCCACGGTGTGTGTGGGGGGGTGTTAAATATTAACAGTCAACCAGATTGATCGCACTGTGCTATCAAACTCTCTGCATTGAGGCGGGAGGAACACGGACGAGGTTTCATCCGCGGAGGTAGACAGTCCCTGAAGCCGTTCAATCGGCTTCTAAGGGATTATTTTTGAGAGCGACTACGGGCTCGTAGGACTCACGGTCAACTCGGCCTTGAGCGGCATACATCCCGAAGGGCAAAGTCTCGTACCGTGAGGTTCAAAGGGAATATTTTGTCCGAGTCTACGGGCTCGGAGGACCCACGGTAAACTCGGCCTTATGCCACATACATCTCTCGTGGGGATGGGTGTTAAATATTAACAGTCGACCAGATTGGTCACTGTGCCGTCGAACTCTCTCCCTTGAGCAGGGAGTAACATAGACGAGGCTTTGCCGAAGGACAAAGTTGCGTCCGTTGGGGGTGACAGTCCGTGAACCCGTTCATGCTGCTTCTAAGGGTATATTATTGTCCCTGTCTACGTGGTCGGATAACCCACGGTAAACTCGTTCTTGTTTCACTTACAACCCTCATGGAGGCGGGGCTGTTAAATATAACAGTCGAATAGTTTGTTCTCCCGGGTTGTGACTGTTCGCAGCTGCTGTCGAACTCTCTGCCCAAAGGCAGAGAGAAACCCGCAAGAGGCTCTGCCGAAGGGCAACGCTTTGTCCGGGGATGTAAACTGATCCTGACCGTGTTTATGCGGCTTCTAAGGGAATATTTTTGGCCGAGGCTACTGGCTCGGAGAACCCACAGTAAACTCAGCTTTGTAGCACATGCATCCCTCGTTGGGTTGTGGTTGTTAAATATTAACAGATTGAACGTTAGGTCAAATGACACACACTTACTTGTTGTGTAACACTATTTCTTAAATGATTTACATGGTCACAACAGTCACTAAAACCTTATCCGAAGAAATAATGATAATAACAATTGTATATTCAGATGGATTATTCAATACAGACAAGCGAAGGAAAACCTCCTGCGGTAATAGACAACACTTTTCAAGTAGACAAAAGTGTGAAACTGAAAGAGTGTAACAACATACAGAAATATATAGTACTTGTAAAATAAATGAGAAAATGTAGAATATAAATATCCCTGTAGCACCCATTATACACGGAATACTTGGGATGGAAGTTTATATTGACATATATAGACAAAAGATTTAATTAAGGTTAGAATATACATTGTATAGCTTAAATCAATGTGATATGTAAGTAATATTGTCCCCGAAAAATCTGATTCAAATTAAAAAAGATGGAGAGATTATGGAGGCACGTATCAATCACACAATCTCTCTCTCCCTCTTCATATATATATATATATACATATATATATATATATATATATATATATATATATATATATATGGTGTAAATTCAAAATGGTCTACATCTTCTTACAGTATAACTGTCCATCTCATTTAAGTATTTAAGTATTTAATGTCTAAATAATCACTAAATTAATTGAGTTTATGAAATGTTTGAGGCACCATGTTCCCGCGGAAAAGAAAATTAGAACTTCATCATGAATAAGTTTGAAATTGACCTAGAACTTATATATATATATATATATAGTTAAAGCGAGAGAGCCAGAAAAACTTACCAATGTTTCACCTAAGCGGATCGTCAGGGAATGCTGTTTTTTTTTGTTTTGGGTATTCGCATCGGGGTTTTTTTTTATTCGGGCCATGAACTCGTTTGCTGGACGATTAGTTTCGGTTAACGTACATGTTCTTGGTTCCTTCTTTTTTAATACATTTTTTCCCTTTGGTATTGGCTTATTTATTTGCAAATCAATACACCGATGGTTTTCCGAGCGGGTATAGTTTCTTATACTTATAAGATTTCTATTAATAATATATATATCACCTTTTTATATATATATATATATATATATATATATATATATATATATATATATATATATATATATATATGTGTGTGTGTGTGTGTGTGTGTGTGTGTGTGTATGTATGTATGTATTAAAAACTGAACGGTGTTTCGAGAGCTTATAAGCAGTTTAAATGAAAATATCTTTATTTTTATATGCCACGTTCAGTCGTACACCCCCTCAAGATCGTCAGATATGTCACGCGCGGCTCTGCCTTGGCTCTCTTTCCTTCTATTCGTCCCGTGAGTGTCAGATCTCCAGGCCCTCCTTCCTCATTATGTCCCCTTTCTGATGTTAACTACAAGCCTTCTCCTTGTTTGCAACCTCTGTAAACATCCTCGTTGCTCACATGTTCGGTACATGGTATGTATAGCATCCTTCTGTAGAATCATATCCACGTTGCCTCCAGTCTCTTCCTCTTTGAGGAAATCTTCCAACATTCGCTGCCGTAAAGAAGAACAGATGTCACGTAACAGCTCAGTAATATTTTCTTTGTTACTTCCTGTCTCGCAATACTCTACTCAGCTTTTGGAATGTGTCCTTGGCCATCCCAATACGTTTACGGAAATCAGCGTCCTCTGTCAAGACGCTTCCCACATATGTAAACTTCTGCGTCTGATTCTATTGTTTACGATATGCAAGTGACATTTCGGGTTCATCCTTTTCCATGCATTCATTCATTTGTTTAAGATTTTTATAAATATACTGTATAGAAAGTAGGCGATTTTCGAATGTCGCATCCATTCTGCTTAGCTGTCTCCAAGAAAAAACAAAACTTTTAGAGAAACTAACGGAAGCATATCTGCCCAATTAAAAGGAATACAAGATGACGGCTTCAGAGATCGTATTAAAAGTAGAACCAATTTATTCCTTAAAAATTACTAATGTTAAATTCAAATATTGTATTGTATGCAAAAATGATATTACTGTACAGAATATCTTTCTCTATAGTAAAATTTATTTTCCCGCTAATAAATTAAAATTGATCTGCCTATTATTAATGTGTCATGTTTAGCAAGCCTAATTGTCGTTATAATCAATAAATAATGCGCAATTCTGATTACATTGCAAGGTTTTGTCCCCATCCAATTAAACTTAAAAGACTGAAATAAAATTACGTGTCAATTTTTTTTTTTATAACAAATGACCTACACATTTTCAAAGATTTTTTCTGTTTTTTCAGATAATTGATCTAAATGCATTTGAGAATAAATTTGACATTTTCTATGATAGGGCTTTGAAAAGGTTTTAACATTTAGTATTTGCCCCATTTACATTTTTCTTCGCTAAAAATACAATGTATGAATATCAATGAACATTATATATGCTATGAAAGAAATATATTGCAAGATTAAAATATAAAGATAATATAATAAACAAAACGTTACGGGCACCATGAATCAGAATCTGAGATCAGGGAGGTAAGAAGATTTGAATACCAGTGCAAAAGACTGAAGATACACAGAAGTTTTAGAAAATCGGAAATGATAACAGGACCCATTATGGCGGCCACAATCATATTAAGTTTATTTATGCAAACGACACAATGTTAATAGCAAACACAACAAAAGACAGTACATGAAGTCCTACAAAAGAAAATCGAGAAGAAATGAGGAAATACCAATTCTAAATAACCAGAAAATGGTTGTAAGCAAAAGAAACACCCCGATATTCAAATTACTGATTGGAGATGCTACAATTAAACAAGTTCAAAAATTTGAATATGTAGGAAATGCTTTAGCAGAGAACGGAAGTGGCGATAGTCTAATCCAAAATTGGACTAACAAAAGAACACTTCCAAAAGTTAATCAAATATTAAAAATCAAGAAGGTTTCATTGGAAACAAGGAAAAGAGCACAGGGCTGTCATGTATTAACGGTACACTTATATGGTTGCGGATGCTGGATCATCTCATTACAGACAACAAAATACAAATGAGCCAACAGATATGTGGTTCTGCAGAAAGATGCTGAGAATACCATGGACTGAACATGTGAGAAACGAGAATTTTAGATAAAATTTAAAATGTAGCTTCAGAAACAGATAGCTGAAATAATGATGAAACTAAGCTTGGAAAATTTGGCACTCACAGACCTTATAAGATGCAAATAGGACAGACGAAAGAAGTTTATCTTCATTCACTCAGATGAATTCATGTTTTGTTTTTAATTTTTCTTATACTATATCTACACGAAAATAATAATAGTAATTTACGAAGTGTGCAACGTTTTTGAACAAGTCCACAAACACGGTGCAACCAGGTAGAATAAACTTCACGGTGATATTAACCTGTAGACGCCAAAACTTTTAATATTGCAGCTGTTGTTTTCGTAAGAAATAAACTTCGTACTGGGTGCGGTTATTAGCCCCACATTCATGAGATTCAGGATCCAGTGTTTTTTTTTGTTTTTTTTTTTTATGGAAAATCACAATATAAAACTCATACTTAGAATCTGAAAGAAACAGATGAACTTTTTGGAGCATATAATGAAAAATGTAAAATTTGTCATTCACAGGAAATATCAAAGGAAAAGTAAGAGAAGGCAGTGGGTCGCCTACCTCATTAGCTTCGGTGAAAATATGGCAGTACGCAGTGCGGAAAGGATGAAAAAAACTAATAAGAACAAGAAAGGTTAGGAAATTATGGGGGACAATGATTAGCCATATTTGAAGGGACATGTCACACAGAAGAAATTGTCCCTCTCTTAGACTTGATACAGACTCAAATCAGACATTCCAGTCTGCCCTAATCTTCACGTCTTTCCATGTCGATTTGTGCGAACGGTTAGGTAATTAACTTGAACAGTAAATTGCACTAATTTGTATTAAATTACACTACATAATAATAAATCCTTCTGAATAAAGTTTGCTAACATTATAGCAAGAAAAAGGCGCCCATTTACAAAAGATAACACTAGTTCTAAGCCTAATGAGGAAATCATTTAAAACTACAAGTTAATTTTTGCTAAAAATATTTTATTCCCTTGTCAATACATCTAATAACTCGTTCAAAAATAATCACATAGATGGAACATTATAACAGGAAACTTTCACATTCAAATCCAACTAATAACTTTGTGTCTCAAAAGGGTCTCTCTCTCTCACTTTTTCTCTCTCACTCAATATATATATATATATATATATATATATATATATATATATATATATATATATATATATATATATATATATATATATCACTAAATGTACGTATTGTTACTCGTCCTGGGAAGGAATTCACCAAGACAATGCATGATTTATTTTGTTGCACGTGTTTTGAGGACGTTATTGGATTATCAAGGCTTTTAATTTTGACAATGTTCATGAGTATTCATCAGGTCGATGAAGGAATAGTCAAAGCAAATGGAGGGCACGAATTTCATAATTCTGATCTGACAAAAAGTAACCGAGTAATATAAAAGAATTTCTTTTAAATGAATATTATTTAAATTGCAATGAGATTAATAAATAAATGAATTAGATATAAATTTTTGCATGAATATTATCTAAATTTTTATTAGATTTATATATACTTAAAACCTCCGTTGTATTACATCGAGCACTGTTTTAGTATCCCCGCCTCTGTACCTGTTATATACATATATATATATATATATATATATATATATATATATATATATATATATATATATATATATATATGTGTGTGTGTGTGTGTGTGTGTGTGTAAACATTCGGCATTCATTTGCGTATAGATAACGTGATTGTCGTTTGAAATTATGAAATATTTCTCTAAAACGTTTCTCCTTCATGAAAATATTTTTCTTATATTTACTGGATTTAATTTCTATTTTCCATGTAGGGAGACTTCATTCAGAATATTTTGTTATTTAGTAATAGTGGTTTTTTTAGAAATATTTTTTATGTTTACTTGAATTTCCTTTCAAACCTTTTGTTTAAGATTGTATTGAAAGTCAAAAGTTTCTTGTATCTTTATTGTCCCTTTGAATCAATTTCCATTTTTCTTGTCGTTGCTGGAAGACTTCAGGTAAATTTATTTTGTTATTGAATAGTATTCTTTTTTTTTAATCATTCTGTAGCACCATTCTGTATCATACTGTGAATCCGTATCTTCTTTAAGACTCAGAGGATGCATTTCGAATCTCATCGTCGACATCAAATTTGAAACTGAAAACCATAACACATATTAACCCAATCCTTTGCAATTTAGTTTTGAAGGCATGATGGTTGAATGAAATCTTGCACTGACTGACTGATCTTGTTCAACTTTTGATCACGCTATAAAATTAGGATAGCTTGTTTTCATAACTTATTGATATAATTTACCAACTATTACAAACAAACAATAAACGCGGCAATTATTTTCTTATTATTGCCATGTCATTTCTGGGAAAAAGTGCGTAAATTTTCCATGAATTCTATTTAGTTATTTTCTGTTAATAGTTACATCACCTTGCGGAAGATACTGTTGTAATTTTCCATTGCCTACACCACTTTTGAAATGCAGCGTATTCCTCTTCTCAGAAAGGTTTAAAACAAAGTCTAACAAATCCAGCCTGTACTTTTTAAAATCATTTAATTCGATTGATAATAAATGGATTAATGTTTTTTTAGTGGCGATAGTGTGAATAGAAACGGAGCAAAACCAGAAGGATGTAGTAATTGGCTTCACGATTAAAGGTAAAAAAAACAAAAAAACTGATACTTGTTATGCAACACACATAATACTTTATTTTAAATGAATACACTTAGAAAAAATCGGTTGTTCTATTTGATAATCATTTAATTATATATATTTTACATGCTTTAATGTATACATAAGATATGTATGGTTGTTCGCTAATATTTTAATCTTGTGTAAATAAATCATTGGCTAAAAAATAAGATAAGATGTTAAGATCCTTACTAATAACCTATTGTTTGAATTGTGGTTTTGATTGATCGAACGATTCGTTTTCTATGGCATATTAACCGTTTGCAGTTTACTTTAAAGCAATACAATCTTTTCAAATTGTAAGAATTCTTTTTATATATAACAATGGTGTAGATATATACGCCTTAATAATTAACATATAGATTGGGGTGAAGAGGTGGATTTATACCTGTCTCAAGTTATTATAATTCGTTAGTAAATATAAGGAACCAACTAGTATTTGAAACGTGCTCTACGATTAACAAACCGAGCGATTATATATTACACCACCCTCACATTCATGTTTACAGCGCATTATATTGCATTTAAATACCGACCAGACTCAAGGTTGTTTAATTCCCCTGATCGTACAGTAACCAGTGATTCAACGTGAAGTGTCCGTAAACTGGTGATTTTGGGGTTGTCTTCTTAATACGAGTAACAGTCAAAAAAAAAAAAAAAATTATCGATATGGAAAATAACTAATATAACGAACGAAACTCTTTTTGATTGGCCGAATTATTAAACTTTTCAGAAGCTTCCCTATACATTTAAATAAATAGATTGATATTTAGTTGGGGAAACACTTATCATCACACGCACATGCGTACGCATGCACATGTACACGCATATTATTTTATTTTTCTTTCGTCGTGCTAACTCGTACATTCTTGAGTCGATCACGCCAACCAACACGGCCGAAGGTCGAAAGGTTGTTAGCGTGGCATTGTGTCAAAACATAGTTGGTTACTGCAAGTGGAATCTGGGCGACCAACCTGTCTTGCGCCCTGGCTAGTTTTCCAGAGCAGTAGATCACTCGAAATTTCTTTTGTTACTCAGCAACACTGTCATGTAATTCGCATTATGCGTTCATGTGAGATTTTAGAAATATCACGGATGTGTTTATAGTGCTGTGATTTAAGTAATTGTTGTCTCCAAGAGATGTATGTATAGCTCTCAGCATCCGTCTATAGGTTCCCTCAAGCTGAGGCTCAAATGTGTTAGTGAATATCCATGTATTGGTATCATACATTAACACAGCTTCTATTGTGGATCGAAAGAATCTCAGCTTGAGCTTGTCTGGAAGATCAGATTTCTAGACTGTATCCATTTTATTCAAGGGGACCCAAACTTTAGCGATGTGAAATTTCAGTAGAATTTATTTCGCTTACTAGGTATGTAAAAGATTGGACATTCTTTATTCGTTCTCCGTAGATACTGATTAGAGCTCATGCTGTTAGGGCCATAGTAAGCAACATTTTCTATATGATGAAGAACAAGTGTGGTATTGGTAATGCTATGTGCAGTGAAAGCTAGGTTATCTGCATAGTCATTATCTATCAACTACATTACAGGATTTCTACTTGAGAGTCTTGGTGACAGAGTAGTACATAGATAATGATGCTTATCAAGTGAAGTTCTCAATACGTATTCAAATGAAAAGGTTCAAGGGTTTCACTCTGAAAGACACCTGTTTTAATTTCGAAGAAGATAATGTCTCCGTCTAGGGAGCTAACCAATGATTTGTTATTTTGTTATTTATGTATGGTAGACATGGCAGCTACCTTGTTGGAATGAGTCTATATGCCACATGGGTGTTTCACTCCACACCATTTACAGAATCTAAAGGATACAAAATGTAAAGCAGTTTGTAAATTCTAGGTTTTAGCATCCTAAATAATTCGTCGTACAGTAAGGATTTGTCAGAGAGAGATAAAAAGGTAGGGTAGAGAGACAGGTGGAGTGAGAGAAAGAGAGAGGGAAGAGAGAGGGAAAAGAGAGAAAGAGAGAGAGAGATAGTGAGAGTAGATCAATAATTTGGATCCATCCTCTGAATTTCGGAGAATCACCTAAAAACTGAATGTTGTGTGCCTTTTTCCAAATCTTTTCCCCATCAGGCCAGAGATACTTTATCTTCCTGAACAATGTTATTATACATTCAATGATACTAATACTATTACTAATAATAACGAAATAAAAATATTAATACTTACGGATTCCTTAAAATATCATCTCCTGTTGTCTAATTCAACTTGCTAGCTAATGGTAATCTTAGGTCTGCCGGCTTTTTAATGTAAGGCAACGTCCTCTCCAAAAGAGATTTTACGCCATACATTAATGGGTAAATAATTTCAGCATCCCAGCTTAGCAGGAATTAAATAAAACCAATTATAATAATTAAAGCCAATACGTAGCCCAAACATTTGACATATGCTGTATACATACACACAAAATTACATATATATATATATATATATATATATATATATATATATATATATATATATATATATATATATATATATATATATTCCTTGTCTCTTCCGTGATGCAATTTTCTCTTACGATAATTTCTTCTTGCGTTGTTTTAATCACACACAATAGACGATAATTTAAGCAGAATAGGATACAATATTCATGATTGTCGTCATCAGCTATTAAATTTAACATATAATATCGGAAACAATAATTACTTTTTTACCGTCTGTCTCCTGCGATATGTTTTTCGTGTCGAGTCATGTGTCACGTTCCTAGATTGGAACGTGACAGATGGCTTTTTTGTTAAACAGCTTTGCAAAATAATGCTGCTTGGATGGCTACATACGACGTTTCCAAGCGTGCCGAACAAAACCTATTTTTTTATTTACTAAGATTATTTTGTCTGAATCAAGGTTAAAGAAAATATCAGAATGACAGTTGACATAAAACACACTGTAGAAGGTAAAATCTGTGAGCCTAGCTTCTGAAATTTTGCTTTAGATTAAGTAGGTGTCTGTATGTCATTTAAATGTGTATGTTCATTCGAACGAATTTGAGTCTTCTTCAAATTATGAAATGGTGTTTGCTTAAGATGTTTAAAATCAGCAAACGTTGAATCATAAGTAGACAATATGGAGGAAATAATGTTAGCTCTTTGTGTCGTGCCAGAAAGTGTTTCTCTATAAATCAACCATTCATCCTTGTAAGGAGTATTGCTGTCATATATGGTCTGCTGCCCCCATTGTTCGTCTCGATGTACTGGACAAAATCCAGAGACGAATATGCAAGATGATAGATCCTTATCTGGCATCTATCTACAATCGCTATCCTACAGACGTGCTGTGCTCTCCCTCTGTCTCTTATACAAATATTTTCAAAGCAAATGTTCCGATGAGCTACTGTCACTGCTTTCCGAACTTCATGAATTTAAACGTGCTGCCAAGTTGGCATTTCGGTCTCACCCGTTCACTGTCAAAACGGTTAAATGTAACCGTTTTTTCTTCTCAAACTGTTTTGACTCCCGCACTTCACGTCTGTGGAACTCCCTTCCCCTTACTTGCTTCCCAGATGACTATGACCTTCAAAAATTCAAGTGTAATGTCAATTGACATATGGCACCCTGAGTTTGTTCCCCGTCCTCCTCTGTATCCTTTCCTCAAACAAGCCTCTTTACTCTTGTGCTTAATTTTCTGTAAGCAACTTGTATGCTAGTGGCACTACCATCTTGCTTTGGGTGATTTGCCTTAAAAATTCGAAAGGTTAATTGCTTTTTGAACTGATGTCCTCTTTGTTGATTTTATCACGATCTTTTGAAACTCATCAGGTGTATGTCGATCGAATAAATTTCAGGGAATTTCAAAAAAACAAACAATTAATGAGAGTAGATGGCCTCATTAAACTGAGTTGGGTCAGTAACGACCGGGAAGGAATTGTACTTACACTTACTATCCAATATATATATATATATATATATATATATATATATATATATATATATATATATATATATATATATATATATACGATAGGTGTGCTTCATGATATAATTAGTTGGAATCTCACACAAGGATACGTCTTTGCTTTGAAATACTATAATTTAACCTTTTGATTGATTTATTTGTTCTTTTTTAACTTATCAACATTTTGCCCGGTATTTAAAGCCAGAAAATATTTTTCGATTTTAAGAATTTGTGGAGATATTAATCATTTGTACTGATACAAATAACTGCTGATCGGGAGAAGAGGTGAATTTATGTCTTTCCCAAGAGTGTTTGCGCATAATTTCGAAGGGAATTGAACTCTGCAATATAGAAAACCAAGCCAACCGCATACACAAGTTTACAACACCTGGTATTCCCAAGCGGTCACCTATCTAGATACTGACCAAGCTCGATGTTTCTTAACTTCTGTGATTGTACGAGAACTGATATTTGAACGTGTTGTGACCGAAAGCCCACTAAAAACTGAAGATCGTTTCAATCGGTAATACAAATTTATAGAAATCTAATAAAAAGATATTGCGGGATAATATAACCGATAATTACCTTTGGAAATGCTTGCAAAATCTAATGCAAGCAATGTAAGATGTATTTCATTTGTTGCTGTATGGTATTAAGCCCCCTTTCGATCCAACTGATTCAATATACATATACTATATTCGGTTGTAACAGTAGAGAGTGTCGCTTTTTTATTTTCTAAGTTTACGAATCAAACCGGAATAACAGTAAATTCAGTCATTATCTTATGGGATAAGCTTAGTCAGTTTGTGTAAGTAAATGATGGAAGATGAGAAGCTCAGCCTTTATTGATTGCTATCAAGGTTTTACAGTTTTGAAAAGCTTGAAACTATGTTCATTTTCTGAATCAACAGGTTATAACTATCTTATTCTATCGCTCCAGAAAGTACCAGAATCTCTATGTTGTTTTTTTTCGGGATTAGACCCCAGATGGAACAACTTACTTGAAACTGTTCAGTCTTCACTTTCCTTCTGTGACTGAGTTAAAGATCGACGCGGTCTCGAGGTGGATAAAAATTTATTCTGTATTCTGCATCCGTATCGCAACATATGCAACTTTGCAAACTCTTCACTACTCTACTGCTACCTGCGTGATAAATGTTCGGATGAGTTCCATTCCTTACTCCCTCCATTCAAAACAATTACTTCTATGACACGAAATTCTACTCCCATGGATCTACATGGCCCTCATCTCTCCCGTGTTCAAAATGAAAACAGAGCTTTTGTTTTACCAGAAACTGCAGCTTTGTGGAAATGTCTCCCTTGTGAGTGATTCCTTGAATGCTACAACCACAATCACTTCAAATGAAGGGTGAGTGCTTTTCTATCTCCCGAGTCTTGCTTGTGTGAAAAGAAGACGATATGGTATAATCTAAATAAAATGGGTGAATATCAAGATAGGATGCTCCAGGCAGAATTAATTACCATATATATTCGTGTTTAATCTTAATTCATCGATAGTACGGTCCTTCAATCTTTTGGTGAAAAACCTGTTTCTTTCATATAGCGCCCCGCCCAATTTCTAAGGAATATTACTAAATATTCTCTAATCAAATATTGCATTATTAGTTTTCATTCTTGACATTTTTCACAGCAATTAAATTGTCTTCAAATTTTTTTGTACAAAGCTACCAAAAAGGGCGAGAAGAAAACACTTAATGTAAAATAGCTGATCCGAAGATTTACATACCTTACATTTGTTTTCGTTCAGGACTGGTGACGTTAGCTACTTTACAATGGATCTGCCTCCTACGTAACCTAAGTGTTAAAATCGTGCGACCAGAGATTTTCACAAAAATGTTAATTCTTCATTTTTATAAGGTATTTGGGGATGTTTTGCGGTGAATGACGTTCTACTGTCCATGTAGCAACAGAAAGAATTTAGGCTATGTAAAGCACAATAAAGAAGCTTTCATGTACAGACATGTCAGCCAAATTTACCGGGAGAATATCGTCCTTCCAGTTAGGTTACGATCATCGAAAATCCATGTATATTGATTCCACCAGAAAGATTACCTGTATATAGTGCCATCCGTCACTCAAAATACATGATTTTAGACAAGTTCAAAAAATTAGCTGTGTATAGAGCGATCCCATCTTTATCGCGTTAACCCTAGAACACTAATCCTTAAATTAAAATTACACCACTACTAACCATGGGTAAATCATATACGATTTGGAAAATATCAAAAAAATATTAATTATAAGTCTTTATTTGAAGTATCTTACATGGAGGCAATTCAAACTTTGTACTTTGAGTTAACATTAATAGGAACTGAGAAACATATTATTTAGGTAAGAAAATCAGGTACTGAAAATTGTAATTAAAATAGAAAAATTTGCGCTGGGTACTATATACCCACGGTTAGTGTTCTAGGGTTAAAATAAAATGATCATAACAACACGTAGTATACTCGAGTATATCTCGCAATTCATAACTATTAAGTAACTGAAGTAATTATTATCACTCTATGTTGTATAGTTGATGATAATTATTTTGATGATTCATTGAGTGATGTAATTAAATGTCTTCTATCAATAATATATTAATATGTTTGTATTAATTAATAATCATGAATAAAGTTATCATCCAACAGGTGTTGACCTGTTACTAAATCAACCAGCCTAACAATAAATATCAAAATAATTATTCTTACTATCTCATGTTCCTGTTGTAACAGCAAAATTGTCGAAACGTGTAGCAGAATGGGGTAATTGTCCATCTCACGAAATGTTTAATATCTAAAAAATAATTAGACTAATTGGGTTTATGTTTTTTCAGCCTTTCAGATAAAACGTTTAGCCATCTTGACACTATTTTTCTTAAGATTGACTGAAAACCAATTTGAGTTATTCAGCGAAAATGAGAACAGGTTAAGATCGTTTTGTGTCAGCTCCACTGTCTTCTCAACTGAGCAGTGGTGAGAGGAAAACATCATTCAGGCCTCAATGTCCATTCAAGGACCATCAAGTAGAAGGTGAATTTTTAAAAAGAGGGAAGCGTAGAGAGGAAAACTGAATGAGGATGTAACAGCAGCAACATGGATCATCCTTTCAACTTAGAGCTAAAGACATTCTTACTGTTGAAATTAGAGACCAGTTGTGTTATAAAAAGCTTGGAGAATTCAAGTAAGATATCTTTATTCATTTTTAGCATACAGCGGTTCAAATCTTAATCTAACAATCTGACAATTTTGCTGTGGCACGATGTATACAATTTTGTAGTTACACCCGGTATAGTGATCATAACACTTTCGATGATACATAATTGGTTGGGTGAATAAATGATATATTAATGTTCGACTTCGACATATAAAGCCAGACAATCCTATGAGAACTAGAAAACCTACCAAAATTTACTATTAGAGGACAGAATCTTATGCTTATAATAGCTCTGCCCATATTGTCTGGTACACACGCTGTGTCCTCAATAAAAATCCAAAGAAGTATTTGCAATATAATACGTTATTATCTGGCGTTTCGCCTTCTCCCAATTTCACACCGGCGTAAATTTGTCCCACTGTGCCTTTTCTATAAATAATTTTTAGGCAAATGTTCGGATGACCAATTCACCATGGGACCTATACTTTTGGAATTTACACAAATTACTAAATAAGCGAGGAGGACTCAATAATTTGTAGGTGTGCTGACTTAATGTAAATTCTATGCTAACAGCTTCTTTTCTCTCGCTTCTCGTCTTTAGAACTCGCTTTCGCTTCCATGCTTTCCTGCTAACTTTAATCTTCGAAAATTTAAATGCAATGTCTACTGTCCTCATGATTACTCTTCTTTTGTTCTCGCTCCTTAGTGCTGATTTTGTCTTCTAATTCTTACACACCTAATAACCACTTGTCTCTTAGTGACTTTATTGCTTTGCTTGAGATGAAATCGATTAAAAAAAACTATTACACAAGTTAGGGAAACAGTAAGAATGCATCATATATCGATTGTAATAAGGTAGAATGCCTGTTTGTCTGAAAGAGGAACAATACAATATACTAGCTACGTGCTTGAGACTTTAAAATCAACCAAGTACATGAATATCTTCTAAACATTTCAACAAATAATGTCGTATTGGAATAGGGAAAGGTGTCTTCCAGAAGCTAAAGAGGTATTAAGGAACAGGTAATTTAGTTTAGAAAAAAAGGAGTATGCTGGACAATTCCGTAATATCAATCATTCTATCTGGGAGTGAATTCTGGATCATTTCCTCTCTTACAAATAAACTTAAGATAATGTGATATGGCTATAAAGAAATATACAAAGAATGTTATTAAGAGAGAGTGTGAACAACGAGGAACTTTTAATGAAACTGGAAAAAGAAATTGATCTGTTCGTTTTCTACGGCTTATTAATCATTTGCAGGTTATTTAAAGCCGAAAATATATTTATATTGCAAGAATAGTTTGGAAGATAATACTGGTTTAATGATACATGTCTTTCTAATTAGCTCATAGCTGGGATGAAAAAGTGGTGGAGTCATACCTTTTCCAAGGATGTTTTGATCGTAAATGAATATAACGAACCCAACAGGAATTGGAAATCGGCTCTCCGATTAATAATTCCGAGTTCTTACCCCTTACACCACACATGCCACCATGATTTGGTATTCCCAAACGGCCACCCATTCAGGTTCGACGCTGTTTAGCAAGGGCCATCCCTGAGGTATCAACCATCCATCGTGATTGATGATAGTGAAGGGTCCGATTGTCATTATTTACTTCCTGGAATAATTTTACTTCATCGTCCTGGGTGAAGATGTTTATTTGATGATCGCATAGACTTTTGTCGTGCCTTTTTACAATAAAAAATACTGCTAATCATCGCATATTCTCGTAGATTTAATTACATATCTTGGATCTTCACATAATGCTGAAGGTAAGAGATCGTTACCAAATCATTTTCAGCATGAAATAATTCAAACCCTGCCTTTTCAAAGAGTACAATATGTGAAGAATGCTCTCAAACTACTTCAGGAAATATATGAACATTGTTTGTCGACGCCATTTTCTGCGTTGTTACAGTTCGGCCATCTCCGCACCTGTTGCTAAATGCAATTAACATTACTATAATCGATAAGTGTTTGACTTATATATGACGCTGTTTCCAGTATAAATAAGTTCAGATATATTGCTGAATTGAAATCAACATATTTTACCTCCTGTTCTTATGAAGGGAAAATGATTCATATTTTGATATTCGACACGTTTGAGTGCCGACTCGTTTATCGACGGGAACAGAAAAACATTAAAAAAATTTGAGCAACATATATTCAAGCTGCGCACGAACAGAGAATAATAAAAGTTGCAGCCTCGTTTTCACAAATGTTCCTATCATTTCCTGTATATTATTCTTTTGGGTTCTTTTTTTATACTTACAAACACGATTTTTCTCTTTTCCAGCGGCAGTAACGACATGAGTTTTTTTTTCAAGAATTTTGAAGTAAATTCGGCAGGCATCTTTATAAACATAAACCACTATTTTGTTACTATTCTTTAATGAAAAGCATTTGAATTTTGATGCAGAGCAAGAACTGTCACGCGTTCTTTTAATCGTCATTCTTCCGTTTGTTCCATTATTCACGATAAAACTGGTAATGAAAAGAAATTGTCAGAATTCTGATACTCTACGCCCAGCCTGGCACCACGACATACTGTCCATTATGAGATAGCTGAAAGTGTGACACTGAAACCCTTTGGCGGATTGGATATGGCGAAAGATATCTTCCCAAAAGTAAGCAATGTATTAACAAACAGAAACATTTGCTTACCTTTTGAAAGTCATATTTCGCTGAGTAATGAGGGCAGTAGACAGCGATTGACATTGCATTTACATATTCGAAGATTAAAGTTATCAGAAAAGCATGGAAGCGAAAGGGAGTTCCAAAGGCGAGAAGCGAGAGAAAAGAAGCTGTTAGCATAGAATTTACATTAAGTCAGCACACCTAAAAATTATTGAGACCTCCTCGCTTATCTAGCAATTTGTGTAAATTCCCAAAGTATAGGTCCCATGGTGAATAGATCATCCGAACAGTTGCCTTAAAAGTATTTATAGATAAGGTACAGGGAGACAAATTAACCCCGGTGTGAAATTGGAGGAAGGCGAGACGCCAGGTAATGACGTATGATATTGCAAATACTTGTTTGTATTTTTATTGAGGACACAGCGTGTGTACCAGACCATATGGGCAGAGCTATTAAAAGCATGAGATTCTGTCCTCTAATAGTACATTTTGGTAGGTTTTTCTAGTTCTCATAGGATTGTCTGGCTTTATATGTCGAAGTCGAATATATATTTATATATCATTTATTCACCCAACCAATCATGTATCATTGAAAGGGGTTGAAAGGTTACTGCTTCCCTAAATTGTGTAATAGTTATTTTTTAATCGATTTCATCGCAAGCAAAGCAATAAAGTCACTAATAGACTAGAGGGCATAAAACTCAAACCAGACTACAAGCGAAGCTAGTTAATACAATCCATCGCTAAAGAAGATGAGAAATATCATCGGGTTCTTGTACCACTCTCTTAAGTACCTGTCTCTTGTAAGTAATCTACCTTTAAAAGAGCTAGGTCAGGCGTAAAACGGTGTACGGTTGTTATATATGGGCAGAAGATGATCATTCTTCACTTTCCAGTCACAATAAAGTCCAAAAGCGTCTCCGTGTCGTTTTGGCTGACAAATTTACTTTCGACACTACAAACTCTCCGTCACAGACAAAAAAGTCGTAAGTCTCTCTCTGCCTATCGCTAAGTAAATACAAAGTGCTGAAACAATCTTTATTCCTTAGTTCCACTTTTTCAAATATTCCCGGCTAAAACCTCCCATGCTACGCACATTTTAGCAAACTACCTTCACTTTGTATTCAATTGATGATATGTAAATTTCATTCTATCAGTTTCTTCACAAGAGGATTTTTACTAGATCACCACAATTTTAACTTTTTCAAGTCTAGGCTTTATCGTTATCTTCCCTACAAGTCCACAAAAACTCTTATTCTATAACCGTTTATTTCGAGAGGTTCTCAGACCTTGTATAGGGGGAATATCACTTTAAAAATATCCAAAAACAAAAACAAAAAAAAATCTACCAAAAAGTATTAATTGCTACCAAAAATACATTCTCAAATCATGCGCCGATATCCAATGAATGGATAATTGATGGTGACAATTTGGGATGTGCTGCTCTCCATGAAAGATAGTCATTGAAACGAATCTCAGACAAATATCTTATAGAGAATGCAGAAATATATGACGTTAATATTGCTCTTGACATCATAACCTCGAGTAATTAAAAGAAATTCCTCATTTTTACATACACCTGTCAGTCTTTACAATTCTAAAATAAGACAATGACCTATTCATTAACTACAAATCTACTAAATATAATAAACATCAATTCAAATGTTAAATATATCCTCGTCTGCTAAATACCGAGATATTCACCGAAACTGCTCAGTCCCACCCTTTTAAAAACGGTTAAATGTAGCCGTCTCTACTACTCCAATAGCTTCATGTTTCGAACTTTCCATCTGTATAGCTCCCTTCTTATTATTTGCTTCTCTGAGAGTTATAGTCTTCAAATATTCAAATGTAATGTCAATCGACATCTTCTGATGCCTTGATCTAATTTCCCGCCCTTCTCTTTATCCTCTCCTCAATCACGTCTCTTTATACTTGTCCCACTCTCGGAAACCCTTTGCGTGCTAGTGTCACTCCCGCCTTGCCTGGGGTGAAAATGATGGTAATGACAGATCTGATAAAGAAGCAAAAGATTAATTAGAAGTGAAATCTTCAATAAACAAAATATCATACAGAGATAGGAAATCATAAAGAAATGTAATTTGTGAAAGTGGCAAGAGATGTGAAAATCTTGACTAACAACTATATATTTAATATTAAATCCCACTTCGGAGAGTGGTCTTCAGGTTACAGGTAAGTAAAAAAAAGAAGAGGTAGCTCCATCAGATTTTGTAAGGGATACACTACTGTTTCTCATTCATATATACTAAAAAATGAGCACCCCCACAAATGCTTACGACATGTATGGAAAGCTAAATCTGAAAGCATATAAGGAGAGAATGTGCTGACTTCAAAATAATTTTCGAACAATATTAAAGAACTACCAAATGAAAATAACTTTTAGATAATTTTAAACTATATAGTATTATGCAATATTATAAAATAATTTTAAATTTGTAAATATATACTTTTGAAACATGTGTACACATAATTTTGATAAAAGTATACATTCCGATAAAATTTAAAAATGCATATATTTCTCAAACCTTTTAAAGAAAACATTTGAATTTTTATCTATATAAAAAATGAACGTTTTTAACTTTAAATATAAAATATAAAATGGAGGTTAAGTGTTTTCTATAAAAAAAAATCATGGAAACTTTCACCCAATATGAAATGAAAATAAATAACATGTTTCGACATTAAATACCATACAAATGGCTCATATTTTGTAAAAGAAATCATTCAAAGCATTTAGATTTAGCCAAAATCTTAGGATTTATCAGCGCAATTTCTTTTACCAAAATGCATTTATATCTTACCGACTTACCAGTGACTATTACTATTTTATAAAATCTATACAACTGAGCTAATATTACATGTAAGAAAATTCTTTCTTAATAAGGCTTATATTAATATGCAGATCATATATGCCGGTACTCTGTAGTTTGTGATGTTTTCTTAGCGCAATTTATTAGATATAGTGGTCGAAAAAGATGGTTATGGTTAAAATCAAGTGAAACCTTAGACTATTTTACTAGAATGGGTGCCATGCATTTCCTCGTTGCTAAAACTTTGATTTAAGTGGGAAAGATGAAGCCGATGACCAACAAATCAGTGAAAAGAGAAAAAGAAAAAGTAGAGACGTTGGGTACAATGTAACATACAAAGGGTTGTTGTGTGTACATGTATGTTAACATATAATGCTGTCTCTTGATTTGTCGATTTTGTTGTAGACGGTTTTCTTTCTTTACTGATGTGTGTCTATAGACACATTTTAATTGACAACTTTTATTGCCACGTCAGCATAGTGCTTTTATAGGTTGTAAGGTCAAAAAGGAAGTAATTAAAATGCATTTTTATGTAGCCATCTTTGATTTTGTGGGTTTGGTAATTCATTTGTGTAAATTTTGTAATTCTGCCTCTTGTTTAATAAAACTTTATATCCAATGAATGATATTCTTTTTCCCAAATGAATTTCAAAACACAACATGCAGATTTATTTACGAAATTTATAAAACTACGTCAACAGTTTCCAAATTTATTTATTAATTTTATTGCGGAGATTTATTTATTCATAGTCTTGTGTTCGATATTGGGACATTACTTTGATGTTTTGCTATAATAATTTAGTAATTAGAGAATTTATCAAATTTCCTTGCTTTAATGCAATTGTTTCCCAGACCTCTATCCTTGTAAGTACGTAATTCTCATTAGCAATCTCCCTGGTGTCATCACTTCTCAACGCGGCATCTATGCTGATTAAAATACTATTTACTCCTGCCTTAATGTCATTGATTTGTTTGACAATGTCACATTTGCAGCTGATCTTAAACAAATACCTACAATATGTTGTTAACTGGAGCAAGGAATGACTTCTTAATTTTATCGCCTCCAAAACGAAACAACAATCATTTAATCGTCTGAGACAACTTTCATCAAGACAGCGACCAATTGATCCTTCTCGGACTAATATTTTCTGAAAACATGAAGTGGAAATATCAGTTCATCCCATAAGTTCTGTCCGAATTTTGAATAAAGAAAACAAGTGACCAAATGTTACATTTAATTACAGATTCAATCAACAATGTATTTTCCCTGATTATCTATGATTTCCTTCCATCTATTAATAAGTTACTAATTCCATTACTGTAAAACAAATGGTTGTCCGAAGGAGCAAGATCAAGAGAATAAGGTGGATGAGGAATTTTCTCCCAACCAAGTTCTTCGATCTTTTGTGCCGTGATTCTTGCTGTGTGGAGTCCCGCTTTGTCCTGATGGAACATCATCTCTTTTTGATTCACTAGAGCAGGTCTTTTTTCCTCAAAGCTTGGTTCAAACGCTCTTATTGCTGACAGTATATTTGCGCATTAATTGTTGCATTAGGTGGTAAGAATTCAAAGTGGATTATTCCTTGGCGATCCCACCAGATTGAAAGAAGAACCTTTTGCCCATGAAGTTCCCTTCTCGGCTGTGGCTGGGGTTCTTCCCCTTTCCCAAGCCACTGTCTACAACGCTTGACATTTCGATAAAAGATCCATTTTTCGTGCCAGTCACAAGTCTATCCAAAAAAAGGTGAAACAAGTTGGCGAGAATGGAGAGAAGAGCAGATGTCAACACGGGATTTGAGGTTGTTTTCAGACAATTCATGAGGCACCCATTTTCCAAGTTTAGGAACTTTTCCAAGTTGTTGAACTAAGAACCACTGCCAATTCCTCAACTGATAAAGCAGGGTTTTCTTCAAGGGCTGCTTCAAGAAGCTTTTCATCAAACTCAACTGGACGTCCGGTTCGATCTTCATCACCAAGGGTGAAATCTCCACCTCTGAATTTTGCAAACCATCTTCTGCAAGTTCTTTCATTCACACATTCCCCTCCAGGAACTGAGTAAATGTTTCTAGCCGCTTCGGCTGCTGAGTTTCCTTTCTTGAACTCATAAAGCATTATCTGTCTCAAATGATTCTTGGGTACTTCGATGTTAGCAGGGTTTTAATCAAACAAAATTTAATTTTATTGTTCTCTGAAATAAAATTTGATCAGTTTAAATGCATCTAAACATAAAAATAATGTTGAGCTCCATTAGACATTATAAAATACTCTTTAAATTTCGTTCATTTTAACAAAAAGTTAAAATTTGGACAGAACTTATGGGATGACCTGATATTATATTGAATCAATTACTCCGGCTGCTGTGAGGAAAGGTGGCTCAGATTTACACGCTAAACAAACTTTCTCGCAATAATTTTCCTTACCCATTTATCAATCTATAATTCATCCATTAAATATTTCTGTGTAATCCGGTTTGGTGCTCCTGCCTTATATTGAGTGATCCTTGATAAAATGCAAAGCAGAATCTGCAATATTATTTATACTGACAACGCATCTCTACTTTAGTGATCTTTGCACGAACTTAAGTTATGAATTTAAGAGCAATATTATATTGGCGGGAAGATTTCTACATTTCACAGTTGAAATGGATAGATGTAACAAGAGGTTCTATGCTAAAGATATTTTCTACCGCATTTCTAGATGGTGGAACTCTCTTCCAGTTTCTTGATTCCCAGTCAAGTTTGATCCTCAGGAATGTACTTACAGTGTCAACCGTTTATTTCTAATTTCTTAATTCCTGTTCTGTTATTGTTCTCTCTATTTTATAGTGTTTACATATATATATATATATATATATATATATATATATATATATATATATATATGCGTGTGTGTGTGTGTGTATGTGTGTGTGTGTGTGTCATATTCCCTTACTCTGCGACGAAACTATATTATTTGAAGCGCAATGCGCGTAACTGCAAACCTCTGTTTCACATCTATAGTCACAAGTAGCAAGGTTATAACTCACAAAACTCGCCAACACCATGACTTATAAAACACCAACAATACTCGAGTCTATTTCAGTAGAGAACCGGAGATTGACAAACTTTTTTTCAATATAGGGCAACATATTGTAAGGACGAATCTGCTATCTTTTAATGGAATAATGTAAACTCCATGGGAAAACCAGCCTAATGAGCCATATAACAAAATATATCATCCACATTCTGATGAATAGACAATAACGATGAGTTTTCTCATCAGTCTTATTCAGGATACACCGTAAAAAAGATTTTGTTTACAGAAATAATTCCTACAGTAGGTAGTGAGGGAAAGCAAGAAGAAAGGACTTAACCTCAGTTGCAAGGAGACGGAATAAATGGTGTTTAGCAAAGGGAACAGGGTAACATGCAAATTAATAATTGGAATAATGAAACAAAACAACTAGAGCAATTTAACTATATGAGAAGTGTATTAAAAAAGTTCGGAAAGAACGACACTGAAAGTTGATGGTGCATTGGGATAGCGAAATCTTTTATTCCCGGAGGAGGTTTATAGAGGCTGAAAGTCACATGCCGAAAATGGAAATCGTACACGCCTGGGAGAGGATTATAGAGGCTGAAAGACGCATATCGAAAATGGAAGTTGTTAAAAAAGGGCGGTTTATAAAGTTTGAATGTCACATGCCGAAAATGGAAATCGTTTATTTCTGTGGGAAGATTATAGAGGCTGAAAGTCACATGCCGCAAATGGAAATCGTTTATTCCTGGAGGAGGTTTATAAAGGCTGAAAGACATAATTCCGAAAATGAAATAAGTTTATTCCTGGGGCAGGTTTTTAGAGGCTGAATGTCAGATGTCGAAAATGTTTATTCCTGTGAGGTCAGTGTCAAAAGGATACCAAAATCATCTAATCAATTTCAATTTCCTCTGAGTCGTTGGTTATCCTGCTTCAAACGATGACTGAAAGCGGACGGTCTCCATATACTTTTAAATATCCCAGTATAGTGAGACAGAGACAATGTAGTGTCTGTGACCAGTAAGTAGCGAGTTTTCAATTATTGTTGAATTATTTTAATCTAGACCCGGATATAGTCGATTCGTTGCCGTGCAAATTTCAAATCACTAAACATATATCTATTCTGTCTGAATTTCTGTAGTAACGAGTTATCATTACTTACATTTTTCCGACATTATCACAACTGTACATCTGCTGTACTCTTTTATTAATCACATCGAATGCTAACCAAATGGTTAGCAGTTTTTTTTTTATTATTATGAGACCGATTACTAGTTATTTAGTTTTCACTATCTACTGTTTGTTATTTTCCTATATATTTGCATCTGCTGGCGCCAACCACGTGTTTATTCACAATAATACTTTTAGCGTGAAAGCAATGTGAATACTTCACTTGATGATATAAATCAATTCGTAAACATATTTTATTGCCTGAGTTGTTTATTACGAAGGTGGCGTTTGAAGTCAGATTTCGTAATTGACCTCTGGCAGTTAATTTGATAAATTCCTGTGTTTCAACTATATTTTTTTTGTTGTTTTTTTTTCAGTCAATACTGTAAATTTCGGTTCCAAGTTTAAGCTTATTATAGTTTTGTATTAATTAAATCACTTAACAAATATTAAATATAAAGTGACATTTAGAGTTTATATATTATATTCTTGCATGTCATTTTCTGTATACTTTATGTAAGTATGAAGAAAATTGCTCATTTAAGCATATAAATTCTTCCTCTCTCTCTCTCTTTATTGATGTATTTGTGTGTATTTTCTCATGTACATTATATATATATATATACTTATATATAATGAAAAATTTACGGTATGGTGTATTCATGGGTTAAAGTGCACAATGTCAGGCAGAGATAGAGTGTATGTAAATTGAAGTCAGCACCCAGAGGGGAAAGTCTCTTTCGTGCTAAGCACAATCATCATGGTCAGACGATTTGATTTCAATGTCCACTTTCATATATATATGTTTATATATATATATATATATGTATATATATATATATATATATATATATATATATATATGTGTGTGTGTGTGTGTGTGTGTGTGTGTGTGTGTGTGTGTTCATTCAAGCATGTTTCATTCTCTCTGACTTATTCGCTCTCTCGACATAGAGCATATTATTATAACTCTGTCAACTTTCAATGTTTAAAATGATTTAATCTGCAGCGACTATGACACTAAACTATGAACTAGAAACCATTTCTTCTAAAATGGTAAATAGATCCAATAAAACGTCCGTTACTTTCTTGAGACTCAAGTGATCGCATACTTGAAGGATTTCCTGAGCCTGCATATCGATTGCTTTTATTGAGCCGTTAGCATGCGTTGTTGGCGAACTGTCCGGCCGCAGCGAATTAGTGACTTATCACGAAATGATAAGTGCGTCTTATCAGTCGTCCATTATTATTACATCTGGAAGTCATCCGTTGATTGTAGAAGCTGAGTGAAAGGAGAGGTGAATAACCGGATAGCATTAGTCGGATTTGCTCCCTTCCTGAACCAATCCTAACAGGTGGTGTTGCGGGAATAGCACAGAAGGATAACTGATTTATTTCACTCAGAGATCGAATCTATGTCAAGTCTTTTAACCTTAATTTGTACGAAAAGCATAAGCCATTAACTGAACGTTATGAAAGAATCATGCCGACTATTTTCATTTGATTCTCTTCAAAAAAGTCATCGGATGCTGAAGAAGTTGTTCGCTGACGGAGGATGTTTACCCTTGAGCTAAACAACGAACGGAAAAGACATTTAGAGATATTTCGGAGAACGATAAATCAACCAACCGAACGAACTATATACGTTTCGTTTTGGTCGATACAAATATGCTCCTCATTGTTTTTTTTTTTCTATTTCATGTGGTTATTGGATAGAGACGGTATTTTTTGCTGAGAGTCTAATACGTTTTTCCAATAAATGAAACCCGTATCCGCTTGTTCATTTTTTAGTATTTCAAATAGGTAATTATGCATTTTCGAGTTCCAATGATCGCTGCTTCCGCTTCTGTATTCTTAAGAGAAATACATCGATTTACTCTGAATTCACAATAATAGGTTTGCATAGAGATGGAAAATCCAAATGGACTTGTGATTATGTCCATTGGGTTTTCGGTTAATATCTTATATTTTTGGGAAAAAATGAAGTATCCTTAATTACAATCAATTTTTTGACGTGTGTTTCTTTCATCTTGTTGTGGTTTCCTCCCTCTAAAGAGTCTATGTTGGACTCTTCCGACTGCTATAAGATTAGTAGGAGAGAAGGCCTTGGCGGAACAGTCGAATAGACTGAACACTGGGTCAACCGACACACGCTCACTAGTCGTGTAATACTCTTCTGTTGTATTTACTGATTAATATATAATATATCTGCAACACTTATTTTGTCATTTCTTTAACCTTTTATTTGGTCACAATATCTTAGAGACGAGGATGAGATATGTTGATGTGACGTAGTAAAGGGTTAAAGAAAAAACTAAACAACCGTTGCAAATATATCATATATTCAACAGGAAGTACAACAGAAGTATATTGTACGACTAGTGAGTGTGTGTCGGTTGACCCAGCATTCAATATATTCGACTGTTATTATCGAACAGCCCCTCCCACCATGAGGGATGTATGTGGTACAAGGCCGAGTTTACGGTGGGTTCTCCGAGCCCGTAGGCTCGACCAAGAATATTGCCGTAGAACCTTCATAAACGCGTCCGGGCCTGTTTACATCCCCGGGCTAATATCTGCCCTTCGGCACATCTTGGTCCGCATTCCTCTCTGCCCGAAGGCAGAGCGTTCGACAGCAGCTGCAAACAGTCACTGCCCGGTAGAACAATCTATCCGACTGTTAATATTTAACAGCCCCCACCCATAAGTGATGTATGTGGCACAAGGCCGAGTTACCATGGCTTCTCCGAGCCCGTAGGCTCGGTCAAATATATTTCCTTACAACCCACCTCGTCTGATTTCCTCTCTGCCAAAGACAGAGAGTACGACATCACAGTCCGAATAGATCTCTTCGACTGTTATATTTAACATCCCCCCCTACAAGGAAGTTATGTGGCACAAGGCCGAGTTTAACGTGGGTTTCTCCGAGCCCATAGACTCAGCCAAAAATATTCCTTTTGAACCCGCCGAAATGGGTTCAGGGACTGTTTACCTCCCCGGATGAAACTTTGCCCTGCAGAGAGGTCGACAGAAATGAACAGTCTGGTCGACTGTTCCCCCAAGGCCTTCTCTCCTACTAGACTTATAGTAGGCGGAAGAGTCCAATATAGACTCTTAAGAGCGAGGACACCGCAACACCTCTTGATTTCAGTTGTTTTTTAACGCAATATTCAAACCGAAATATTATAGTCATTTTAAAAGCTGAAAAGAAATAAAACAGAAGTATTCGAAATCTGAGTTCTTTTTGTCGGGATTATTTGTATGTCTGGTGAAGCAACTTGAGAGGCTGGATCAAGCCTTCAACAGACAAAAGAAACTCAATTCTAGTTCTGCAGTTTTACACATTGCACATTAACTTTGAAAAGCGTCATTCTTGATCTGTTATGAAGTAGCACAAAGCAGAAATATATAATATATATTTAGTTGACGCTCGAACTAGCATTTATAAACGTAAATGAAGGCATAAAAGATAATTCTTTACCTATTAAAGCCATTGTAATCATCTGCATTTACAATCTGCAATAACAATATCAATAATTAAATATAATCTTATATTTATTCCGCATCCTTTTTCATTTACATAACCTGTACATATGACTAAGAAATCTATTTTTGAAATTCTTAGATAAACCTTCTTCATAATCTAACAGCAAAGAGTTACGAAAAAGTTGAAATAGAATTAAGATGAGAGATATAAATACATACGTATCGAAAAGTTAGTAATAATTGATAATGATTCAGTTGATAGAAATTCTAGATTAAATTATATCTAACACTACCCATGTAAGGAAACCGATAATATCAGATAAGACAACGGCGAACGAGTGCCGGTAAATGTGGAATATGTTTTCTATTTAAAATTGATCTTCTAAACGGAAATAATTCACGTATATCAACTTGTAACAGAAACAACCACTTAAGTATGATCTACTCAAAGGCAAATATATGCGATTTCAAGTTTCGCTTATCGCTCAGTCGTTATTTCTAATCCACTTTCAGCATTAACGCTTGTAGTATGGTGGTCTAAGGACTGAGATATAAAAAAATGAGAATAAAATAAAAGAAAAAACTTGCTGAAAATTAATATCAACATTTAACGAAATATATATCCAATTTAATATGGTGATGTATTTAATCATTCAATTCTGAACAAATATCTTCCCAATTCTCGAAATATACACTGCACTGTTTTCTATCCTAGCCTAAACAAAGATTTTATTTAGGAAATGGAATAAAAAATTTGAATCATATATATATATATATATATATATATACAGTGATGTTAAATAAAAATGACTCACCTCATATTTTTTTTTATTAAATGTTCTCTTCTCCGATAAAAATAACGTTGAGCTAAATTCAAAGGATAAGCGATCTAAAATCCGAAGAAGAAGCTTTGAAAGCTCTTTGAATTTAGCTGTCAAGCATCCGTTCAGTATAATGTTCTGGGGATGCTTTTCTTTTCATGGAACTGTTTTTTAAAAACGTATTGAAAGGACCCTCAAAAGCGAGCAGTACAAGAGAATTTTAGAGTTTTGTCTGCTCCCTTCTGCTGAAAGGATGCAAATCGGCCCCACCAAGCTCATTTTTTATT
Organism: Acanthosepion lycidas; assembly: GCA_963932145.1. Lineage (NCBI taxonomy): Eukaryota > Metazoa > Mollusca > Cephalopoda > Sepiida > Sepiidae > Acanthosepion > Acanthosepion lycidas. The sequence continues at coordinate 43,330,769 of OZ010571.1, read as the reverse complement.
CAAGATAATGACTCGCTGTCACAAATCAAAATTAATCAAGGAATACATTGATGAGAAGCAGGTGAGTGTTATGACATGGCCGCCCAAATCTCTTCACCTCAACCCCATAGAAAACATATGGGGCATTATAAAGTACAGGCTCTCGAGAAAGTAGTTGAGTAACAAAGACTATTTGATTGTGGATTTCATATCTGAATGGAATTCAATGCTTGGAGATGAGATTTGCCAGAACCTAATAAATTCAATGCCAATAAGGGTTGAAAAGGTTATTCAAAATAAAGGAGGACCCATAGATTATTAAATATTTCGAACTATATTACCTATTATAAATAAATTATACCTCTATTATTCTTCATTTAAAGTTGTTCGGTTAAGTTTCTATTGATTACTAGTTGCAGGAAATAATTGAGACACATTATTTTGCCCAGAGTTTTTCCCTAAATTTCATTTATATCCAAAACTATAAATATCAATAGAATATCTAAGGGTGAGTAAAACTTTTTACTAGGTGGTCGGGTAGGGGTCTTTATATTAGTAAGATTAAAAATTAGTTTCACTCCAAAAACAATAGGGGAAAAAATTTTAAGTAAAAAATCAAAAAAAAATCAGGTGAGTCACTTTTATCGAACAGCACTATACATATATATATATATATATATATATATATATATATATATATATTATACAAATAGTAATACTCTCGGATAGCACAACTAAAAACATATTGTTACCCGAGAAAAAAATACATTGGAAAAAAAAAAACTAGAAACATCCAAACGGGACGAAAAAATCATCCACTACCTTAAGTTTTTAATCCAAAGAAAAAGCCCAAGTGGATCTTCAGCTTACCCTGAAGATCCGTTTAGGTGGAACCTAAGTAGGTTGTTCCAGGCTCTTTAGGATTTATTTTATTTTATTATATATATATATATATATATATATATATATATATATAGGAATAGTCAAAATTATATTAACCCGTAAATGGCAGAAATCATTTATTTACAGAACATCCATGATATGTGCAAGTAGATATAACATGTAAACATAATTTTGACTAACACTGTATGTACTTATGTAGTTACAATTTTAACATTGCTCGGACTGTTGTCCTCATATTTCTTGCTATATTCACGATGTCATTTTTTAAATCATTTCAGCCCAGCGGGTACTATTTCGGGCGGTTACTGGTAATAGGTGGTGGGAGAGGCTTAATGATAGAGTTAGGTTCTTCACCACGAAGCTTAACAAACGGCTCGCGCTAGATGAGGCTAGCAAGGTGAAGGCTGTAAAGGATAGTCTTTTCTGGGCGGTGGCTGGGAGGAATCACTTAGAGATAGCTTTAGCTAGGGAGGTCCTGGAGAGTTTGGCTAGCAAGCACTACATGGGTTCGGTAATTAGATATAAGTTAAGCCACATGTTTTCCGAACCTGTGAATATGGGCGCAAAATTACTCAAGGGAGCGATCCGTCGAGGTTTGGGTTGTTACATTCGTGAGGTAGAAAACTCAGGGGAGCATACTCTGAGGGCCACTGCCATATACGAGGCGTTTCGGCGGCATTTCGAGATCCGGTTTAACAGTGATCCTTGTAACTGCGATGAGGAGTTTCGTAGCTATTTGTCTGACTTTCCTCGGCTTTCGTCGACTGAAGCGGCTAGCTGCGAGCTAGAGATTACGGAGGGCGAGGTCTACGCGGCATTGAAGAAGGTTGGCCTGGTCTGAATAGTTTGCCTTATGAATTGTACTTGAGGCTGTCGCACATTTTTGTTCCGATTTTGACTGACGTGTTCAACAACTGGTAGAAAAAGGGAAAGGGTGTTGAGCGTGATTTAGATGGTATAGGCCCATAACTCTGCTAAACAGAGTTAAAGATTTTGGCGAAGATCCTGACGAGGCGTTTGCAGTTAGTTGCCGAGAATGTTGGGGCCTGAGCAGGCTTGTGAACAATTCATAGCAACATGAATCTGATCCGCACGATCATAGAGGGTGTAAAAGAAGACGATGAGGCTGATCAATCTGGATCAGTCCAAGACATTTGTGCCGCTGGATTCGAACCCAACTTCTGTCGGTGGATTAACCTGCCGGATCGCTCCCTCATTGCTGCTGTACAAGTGAATGGGAAGCTCTCTGGCGCTTTTGCCTAGTCTACTTCGATTCGTCAGTGTTGTCCACTGTCGCCCCTACTTTAGGCTTTGTTGTTGGAGCCTCTCTTTTTCTAGCTAAGGGACAGAGCGTGCTGTCCGGACCTACGTTGAATCGCTCTCCCTGGAGCTGTTCGAACCAGCGTTTCCGCCTATGCTGATGAAGTATCTAATTTCCTGTCGTCGCGCAGTGACACTGAGGTGATACTGAAAGAGCTTGAACGGTACGAAAAGTTGACAGCGGCCAAGATTAACCGCGGCCAAGATTAACCGCGACAAATCTTGCCTTCATTCTAAAACGAGTTAATGCTTGAATGGAAAATGATTCTGAAATATAAATACCTTAAAGGAAGGGTTACACTTAATAATGCGAAACACAACGTGAAAGTCGCTTTCGAGACATCAGTGCAATTAAAGATGGCGATTGAGAAATTGTCTTATATCACTTATATTTTCTGAAACTCCGCCAATATTTCCAAAAAAATATCTTTCATAATTTCTACCTCATTGCTCGATTATTTTAAACCGTTTAATCTCTTAATCTACTTGTGAGGATAATATTTATTTCATGAAAATCCCGGCTTAAAATTTTGAATGTATAAATCTACATCACGTTCTGATATTAGAAAATGTAATCGTAAGGGTGAATTTCTCCTCATCCGTGCGCCTGAAAATTATCACGCTGTCCATTATTTGTATGAGTCAACAGAAAAAATATTAAAGAAGTAATATTCAAATAAATTTTTTGAAAATGGGGAAAATTGAGTTCACTTCAATTAAAAAAATAGAAGAAAAAAATTGAAAAAAAAAAATTTCACAAAAAAATAGAATAGGTAAAAAAAATAGAATAGGTAAATAAAATTCAAAGAGATACATAAAAATAAAACAGGCAACGACATTTTTCCATGAGGGTTCAAGGACTAAAGTTAAGCAAGGAGTGTTGGCACAGGCAAGATCACAGAAATAATAAATGAAATCTAAAACAGTGTCGATATACTGGAAGCTATTTTCATAACAGTGCCTAAGAAACCAGGCTCAAACGAATGTGAACTCCATCGAACAATCGACCTAATGAGCCACGTCACAAAACTCATCATCCGTATTCTGATGAATAGAGCGCGCAGCAGAATTAGGCCAGATGGACAAGAACAGTGCGGGTTCGTTAAAAAACACCGGAACAAGGAATACGATGTTCATACTTGGAATGTTATGAGAAAGAGCAATAAAAAGGCAGAGGAAAGTGTACATATGTTTTATAGACTACGTAAAGGTTGTCGACAAATTACGCCACAAAGTTCTGTTGGAACTGCTCAGCCACCTTGATATATTTGGGAAATATATTAGAATCAACAAGAAACTATACTGGTAGCAAACGACATACAGGAGGATGGAGAATAAGTTCAGCAGATATACAAAAACAGAAAGGGACGTAAGGCAAGGATGTGTCTGCTAACCAGTCTTATTTAACCTATATAACGAAGCAATTCTGAGATAAGTGGAAACCCTACCGGAATTCCTCATTGCCGGCCACAATCTTAACAAGATACGCTGATGACACATTGCTGATAGCAGACATGGAAATGAAACTACAAAATCTCCAACAGAAGGTAGCGAAGGAGAGCGCGAAGATGGGACTAAGAATAAACAACAAGAAGACAGAATGCATGGTCATCAGTAAAATGATGAGCTCGAAATATTTATAATTCGGGGACAATACAATCAATCAGTTGAGAAATTTAAATATCTGGAGAATGTTTTGACAGAGAACGGTAAATGCGACGCTGAAATCCGAAGAGTTATTGGTATGGCCAAAGACGCATTCCAAAATCTCGGCAGAATATTACGAGGCAGGATGATTTGTTTAGTAACAAAGAAAAGAGTACTGAACTATTACGTGGCATTTGTCCTATTTTACGGTAGTGGATGCTGGATAGTTTGCTCTTAGATGAAGAAGAGACTCAAGGCAGCGGAGGTATGCCTGCAGAAGGATGCTAAGGATATCATTATCCGAGCTTGTGAGCAACGGTGAGGTTTTGAGGAGGCAAGCGAGGAGGAAGCTTACACTTAACATCAGGAAGAGGCAGCTGAAATTGACGAAGGTGGGTTTGGAGAATCTGATACTCATAGGTTCAATAGAAGCAATGAGGAAAAAGGGAAAGTATGCATGACTTACCTAGCGGGTTTAAGCAAGTGGATGACTGAACATTGTCTCGAGGAAGTAGGAAAGGGACAAAACTTATTGAGAGCTACAACGAATAGGAGGAAATGAATAGTCATGATCGACTACGTGCTGAAGGAACGCGGCTAATAAAAAAAAATCGTAAGAGACGAAGAAAGCTTCCTGAAGTGTCAGTAAGTTTTCTCTTGGCAACAGCAAAACGTGTATATGTCTAAAATTAACGATGTGTACCAATTGTAATATATATAATGAAAATTAAAATCAATGTTATTGCAAATAAATTAACTCATTTCTCTCGGTTAATTAACACTTCCATTGCTTGCCAAACAGACAAACCATTTCCTATTTTAAACTGTGTGGCTGAGTTCTTAGAATGTTAGTTTTCCGTCCAGGAGATAACAATTTCGGATCTCAGTATGGTCGCTTTTTCAAGGAGATTAATTTTTGATAATTTCGTCCTGGTGGGTGGGGCTATTGGAAAGTGCCTGACAACCATAACAAGACTTGGAGCAAGGTTGTTACTGACTGATTTCAAGAAGCCTTACGGAAATCGTTGATGGTTGTGCTGGCATCAAATCACACATCATCCTTACATATGGCTGGAGCGTACTCTACCTAGTTCTACGATAGATAACGTCAGATTATGCATTTTCATAAGACAATTATAACTAATGTTTACTTAGTTTCGTTGCAGGGTAAAGGACAGGTTGGATGTGCGTGTATTGAAAGAAAAAAAAAGAGATTAGGTTGTCACCCATCCAGAGAGAGAGAGAGAAATCTGAGAGAGAAATATAAAAACATTTCATTATAAAATATTTTCCATTTACACTATACATATTTGTTCAAAGCAATTTACGAAACTAATTATTGTTTACTAATACTGTAAACGTGACAGAGACAAAGACAGTTGTATTTGAAGATCAACAGATGCCTTGCAGCAACAAAGAACCAGGAAAATATTGTTAGAAAGAATGAAACGAATGCTGATCTGCTACGTAATATCAATCCCACTATATGGCTACAAATGTTGAGCAGTTTCTTCATAGAAGTGAAAGTTGTCGTAATAATGATGTGGTTCTACAGATCCTGAGAATATTATGTCCGGCGCATGCAAACAACGAAGAATGTTTTAAGGAAAACAGAAACAAATGCGGGCCCTTATAGTTTGGATCAGTAGACATATTTATGTTTCTGAGGGCGAATGAAGGATTAGAAAAATTGAAACACACAGGACATATTGAAAGCAAGACGGTCACAGAAAAAAAAAAAAAAACAACAAAAAAAAAAAAAAACAGATATTCACCAATCTAACGAGTTTGTGTAAACTGATAGCAGAACATTGACTACGTGGGAAATTAAAATAGACAAATATTTCTACAATATATTATAGAGAAGTGAAATCACCCATGTCTTGAATGAACGAGGCACATAAAAGTGGGGTTTTTCTGATTTACCCATTTATCTCTGTAATCCTTCGTGTTATGAATGTAATCATTACCACGAATGAAAGTTTTGGAGCTTTTGCTTAATAAATTCAACCAATATTTTCATGGTCCACATAAATTGCCAGTTTATTCACTATTTTTTTTCTCTGCGATAATTATGTAAAGATTATTTTGAATATCCGCTCCTAACTTGGGCGCCGGATGGAGACGTGAGGTAAATTGACTTCGTTCACCGAGAAGTTTCGGGGTATTCAGCACCATACACCCCATCATCAAGCCGACTCCATTCAAAGGAGGATCAAGCCCTGATAACCAACTCCGCTATCAAACACTAACAGACACTGTGACTTTTATATTAATTAGGCGAACGCTGACCACGTTTTCCGTGCATTAGTATAAAAAAACAGTAAATGGAATCAAACCTAGTTCAATTATCAGTTATTTTGCATTCATCTTGCATCAATGCCCTTAGTGGAGATAAGATTCCATTCACGACTCTTCCTTGCTTATGTGTTACAATGCAGGGTAGACAGCGTCCGCTAATCTTGGATGTCAGCTAGTGTAGGAGAATTGCGATTCTGGATTTAAACCGGAAATCCACTCAGAATTTTTTTCCCAAGACGCCAGGGAAGTTCAATTATGAAGAAAATAAAATGCATGGAGAGGCATGAACGATTACCTTTTTAACATTGAGCTTAAGAGTAAAATATTTTAAGAAAGACACTAAATTTATAATTCTTGTTTGAAACAGGAAGAAAACAATAAGGTGGCTGATATAATTTTATTGAATCATCTGACAAAATAATTTTTATTGAAGTAACTTACACAAATGAAGAATTGCGTCGACCGACAGAAACACACTGTGCCTGATTGTGTGTTTTTATGTTTTAACACATACACACTATTGACCAAGGCTGGTAGAAGACGATTGGTTTTCTCAAGTTCCCATCTCTAGCATGTTTGTCAACCAAGGCTATAGAACCCAGCCATCCCTGCTATTTAACACATAGCTGTGAGAAAATAGAGTATTTTCGCTTGAGTGAATGGAATTCCATCTCGGCTCTCAGTTATCTATTGCAGCACCCGAACCTCCATAGTAAACTAAATATGGATTCCTTACTTTTCTTTTCGACATTTATAGATGTGGGTAAGGGATGACTAAAATAATGTCTATTTGAATACAAAAGATTCAATTGTGATTTTTGTAAGGCGGGTCACATTTACATAAACATAGACAACAATTGCGATGTAATGCCTGGAAATACGAAAATGAAATCGAGGCTGATGAGTAATAAATAATGGAACCATATAGCGAGTGAGAAAGCAAAGACGTTGTAGCGGTTATCGCAACACTGGAAGAGAGAGATACTTAACAGCAATAGCAAGATAGATGAATATAAAAGGACCTATCCTCAAGGTATCTTTCAAAAGAAAATTTCAAACATTCATTCACCTCATATTCTTTTCTTAAAAAAGTGGCGACCATTATTAGCCTATTGTTAAGAATATGTAAACAAACAGCTATGAGAGGAATTTTCGGACACAAAAACTATATTTTAAAATAACCAAACACACACAAGTATGTGTGCGTTTGTGCGTGCGTGCGTGCGTGTGCATGTATGAAGCAGTATGAATAACACATAAATATGCATATCAGCTGACATTAATTAAGTAGTTTTACACCGATATTATTATTATTATTAAGGCTAAGGTTGATAGGAATAAGGAATAATGCTGGATTAAAAGTAAACACTACGAAATGAATTTTAGCTGATATAGACGCTGCGAAATATGTGGTTGTCTTAGGTTTATAAGGCGTTAGTTGCCGAAATGTCATTCCGGACCTTAATCTTAACGCAGGTTTCACTTATCTGTGAACTCTAGGATGAAATGTGAATACAGGTCCATTTTCGATTTGTCGATATTAATTTCACTGTTCACAGAAACAGGGATATATATATATATATATATATATATATATATATATATATATATATATATATATATATATATATATATATGGCTAAATTTGTAGTGATTTTATAACATATTTATGTTATTTTTTTTTTAAATAAATAATTTATATATATATATATATATATATATATATATATATATATATATATATATATATCAGTGTAACTTGTAATATATATATATATATCAGTGTAACTTGTAACTTGATCGGTGATCGTCTTCCTTTTGAAGCTTATACAGAATCCTCATGCCATCACAAATATAGCATAACTGAAAAATATATTTTATCACACACGCACACACACATACACACATGTGTGCGTGTATGATGTAGAAATACCAAACCATAAGATTATATTTTATCAAACACCCATATATAATATATGTGTGTTTGTGTGATAAAATATAGTTTTGGTTATGGCATTTATATGGTTTAATGTGCTCAATGTAGTAGGTATGTACATAAAAAAAAAGTTGACATTGAATTTGGGCTCATCAACCACAGTCTGTTTCATTACTAAGCGCAATCGTCAGGGCATATCTATCTATCTATCTCTCTCTCTCTCTCTCTATATATATATATATATATATATATATATATATATATATATATATACACGCCTACATACATACAAGGATTGGTGTATACGGGATAAATTCCAATAACCAAAAATGCTATTCTTAAAAGATTATCAAATTATAAGTCACTAGAAGAGTTGAAACAGAATACCTATTTTGGTAGTGATTTTATAACGTTCATGTTATCATTTTCGAATAAATTATATATATAAAGATATACGTATTAATTTATATATATATATATATATATATATATATATATATATATTTACATATATATTAGTTTGATTTAAAAATAATGTCGTTTTCTCACATAGTAACATATGTGAGAAAACGACATTATTTTTGCAACAACCTCATATATATATATATATATATATATGTGTGTGTGTGTGTGTATTTATGTATATATGTATGTATAACGGTGTAGATGATTGTAATATCTTTAAGTGTATAAGAGAATAACTCTATTGTTGCTTTTCGATTTCTTTTGGACCACTTAACAATGCAGCAGGATTATGCGGCATTAGATATTGTTAAAGATTAAGGTTCTTAAAATGATTTGATTACGTCTGATACGTTTGATACTTTGTGTCGAATAGAGGAACATAATAAAGAGAGAAATACATTTTACTTTCGTAAGTCAATTTTTGGAAATGATATAATTAATACTCACTAATTTCAAACCAGTGGTACCCATTAAACAGGATCAAGTGCCTTTCTTCATCTAACTTGCATTGAATCGTAACTTTGCACTAGAATGGAAAGAACAGAGGAGGAGAGCTTACAAACTCTAGAATCGGGAAATATTTCCGGTTGATATCAACTCCTACGACCGTTGAGAAATATGTGTTAGGTACTAGTGCTATATCCCTTCAAGATACAAGCGATGATGAGTCTCCACATCTTCTTTATCGCTTGTATTTCTAAGCAACGTTTAATGGTTGACCACCATGTATTCTGCTCTGCCATCTATTGTCGTTGTTAATCGCTGTTTCCTGAAAAGACTCATTTCACAATACGGCCTGTGAATATTAAATTACCACGCTGACAGTTCTCATAATATTAGGTTGGTGCAAAAATAATGACGTAATAATGTCGTTTTTTTAACGTATATTTAACGTCAAAAAACGACATTATTACGTCATTATTTTTGCACCAACCTAATATATCTCCCAGAGTTTGTACGGTTTGTTTATGAATTTAAGTTTCTTTCTCTCATCTATATTCTTGAGAACTTTCCCGTTGACCACTTGTTCTGACCAGGTTATTCTGAGTATTTCTCTCTAGAGTGAAACCACTGTCTCTTCGACGGTCTTCCTCATCTACAAGGAAAATTTTCAGCATTCACTGCAATACGAGACGATAGATAATGAAATATCTGTGTCAGACATTCCGTCGTCTGTTATTACATTATGTTCGGTCATCCCTTTTTTCACATGTCTCGAATTCGAACATCATAATTTATTCGAGCTTCGTATGTTTTCTCGTTTATTCTCAATTATTTTACTACTTTTTCTAGGTTATGTTTTAGTTTCGTTCTGCGAACGCATCAGTAATATGACAATTGCGTGTCTTATTAAACTGATGTCCACCGTCAGTAAATGTTGGAAGGATGAGGAGCCTGGGGATTAAGTAAAATGCGCTTGGTTACTTCGCCCGCTAAGCGAGCAGAGCCGTTGAAAGTGACTGCTCTGTTATAGCTGTCTTACTTAATAAGCTGCCTTGTAAAAATTAAATGCTTCAACTGTGCTAATATTTGCCCAAACATAGAGAGTTATTAGCGAATTCATATATAGGAAGAAATGGATTCAGTCTAATTCTACATGCATTTGAACGATTAGGCAAAATACAATACCAACTGGGAGTACCGTGACCAACAGTAAAGTTTAAAATTATAGTAACCGCCAATTGTCATGAATAGGAAAAGGGATAAATAGATGAATAATTGAAAAATTCCGGGATCAAATGCCACTTGGCCGGAAGGTATGGGAATCTGCTTGTAGGCTTATATAAACTGATTCATAGTTAGAGTAAGTTATTTACGATTCAGCTGTTATTGTAGGAATAAACTTCTATCGAGTTATATATATAGAGAGATAGAATCCAAGAGCCGTGATGATCATGTGATGGAAAGAGAGTACGAGGAAACAGAAAGACTGGCGTGAGACAGTTCGAGCAAGTGTCTGAGGCAGATAGAATATTTACACCCCGAAAGGAAGATTTGGTCCGTTAATCTGCCCTGAGAGAATACAGAATTAACAGCGAAGAGGCACCTGGTGTCAGCTACATACACACCTCTGTAAGTACAAGGTGAATTCTTGAATAAAATTTCAATATATGGCAAAGAGTTTTCTTGTTTTTGTCTTCTTACCACAGCGTAATTTCCCCCTTCCGCTGTCTTGGGAAAGTACACGAAGTCTTTCTTTTTATTCACACCGATACAGAAGATTATCAATGTGAATTGTGACGAGATGTCTCGTCGGTGAAATATTGTACGTTGACCGCTGTTTATTTATACCTGGGCTAGTATTTGAATTCACGTCGTCGATCCCATATTGTCTGCTGATAAACATCACACCCCATGGCACCCTCTTTATAGTGTAAAAACCCTGCTTATTTATTCCCTCGGCCTTTCCTAACCGAACCAGCATATTTGACTATGATCAAATCTTTTGCACGTATTTATATACTTTTCTCAATGTGAAATAAAAAAAGAAAAAAAAAATGATATCCGAATAGCAATGCCATCACAATAATTGAAATTCCAAAGTAAAAAGACTTTATCTGATCTTTATTTATCGAGTCATAGAAGTAGAAAAAAATACTAATATCTGATAATGCTATTTTGGAACAAATATAATTCGATTTCCGACGTTTTATCAACGAGCTATAAGGATAATAAAATTGTAAACGCGGTTCAGGTGAAATTAAAATAAATACGATGCTTTGTGAATTAAAAGGAAAACATTTGATAAATATGCCAAACATGAATTGCTTTTCAATTATATATTTTTGACGCAATGTATCTAAATACAATGTATTTTTAAAGCTTTTGCAAGGAAGCAATTCTCTGCCTGTTGTTCAATATTGTTTTAACAATTCTTCGTTAAACTCATAACTACAAAACCACGTAAATATGCTAGGTTGCACTGATGTAGTTTTAGGACCAGGTAACTTTTTACGGGATATAGTTAACAATCACACGTCTAACCAGTTTTCAATTCAGATTAGTCTTTCTTCTAGACTGGATACCAACAAAATTCCCCTGCCATTTAATCCATAGCCAAAGAAGACACAATATGCTTTTAGTGATTTTGTATGAAAGTTATCAGAGTGAATTTGATTGGAATTTGTACTCAGCTTGACGATTCCATTTCTGAGATTATCACCAGATTATGTCAATCGATGCTCATATTCATATAACGATAGTAATGAATTATATATTTATTAAACTTAGTCCATATTTTTTCATGAGATAAGCGTAAGATTCGAATAAATTGGTAGCAATATTCTATGAAATGGGCTTGCTAATCTTGATATATGAGGAGGTCCCTAAACAAACACTATTGTTATGAATAATCAAGAGTGATCTCCTCTTGTTTTGCTACTCTCTTCTTTGAGAGAGCTCTTTCTGTTTACTGGGATTATAAAAAGGATATAAGACCAGAACCTTGTATTCTCAGTTGATTAAAACTTTCTTAAAGGCTACAACTGTGTACTTTTGTCATTGCAACTATGACAACAGACTAACAATACCCGGTAACATTTCAATGTTTTCTTTATTGAATTTTATGATGAATCTTAACTCTTAATTTAATCATCAGATAAGCTTTTTGTAAGTTTCATTACTATAAATTACACACGGAAATTCTCCTATTGCCTCGTTAAATATCTGAGCTTAACAACTTTAACAAGATATTAAATGACAATAAAAATATGAATTCCACTCATTATTTAAAGATTAATTTTAAATTAACTTATTTAATGATTAAAAACTGTGATTAAACTCACTTAAAACTTATAAAAGTATTTGGGTTTATTTGAAGCCGAATATTTATTTTGGATTGTAAGAATATTCATTGTATCACTAATTCATTATCTGTTTAAAATAACAATGAGTTTCTTTTACAAGTATTTAACCGATATCGACGGCATTATTTAAAGAAGGGGGTACAAATAAAAATATACAACATTGAGAGGTTATAATTTCACTGAAGCAGACCTTACACATATGCATGTGATATCGACTCTTCTATCCTTCCTTCGTTTCTTTCTTTCATCTTCCTCTCATTAAAATGTAATGTATCATTTCTTCCGTTTTGTGCAGAGCGGACAGAAAAGAATTACTCGTCTTTCTTTGAAATCATACAGTAATGGTCCATTGTTTATTTGGGGTAATGGCAGCGGTAACATAAGCTCTAAGTAACGAATGAAAGACCATTATTATATTATACATGTGGCATATAACCCAAAGTTTGAGGCTCCGATTGAGATTGAAACTCACTATTCAGCCGTAATTAATGTAGCGAGATACGCTTGCTAAATATTACAGCGGGTCGGGATGACTAAATGATTTTCTATACTTAGCTTAGATATTGCAGAAGGCGAAAAGTGTTAAGCACCCAGTCAGGATCGAACCCACAACGCAGTTATAATTGATCTAGTAATACTAGATTGCTAACCGTTACGCCATACCGCGGTACCCGAGTAGAATGATAATATGATTAGTTAACCAAACGAAAAATGTTGGGGGTTATTTTACAGAATATTACCGAAGATAAATTTCACTTGAATATGAACAAATGATCGTGCGTTCAAAATGAAAAATGTAATTAGTATATATATATATATATATATATATATATATATATATATATATGCTATGAGCACTAACCAAAAACCATCACTTAGGTCTATTACAGAATAGTTAGGTCATAGTTACTTGTAGTCTTCTACAAAAGATACATATAGATTATTTTTTTAATTTTTTTTAGAAAAGCGCTGGACCATAGTTATGCTCGAAGATAAATACAATGCAGCTGTGTCTTTTTGTTTCGATGTAGAGAAAGAGATAAAAAAAAAACGTCATGAAGTGGATAGGAGTTACTATCAATTTTTCATTTTATCAAAGCAAAATCTAGTTATAGATTCCCTTTGTAGCGGGAAGTAGAAAGCAGCAATTTATGTTAGGCAGACAAAAGAAACTTCAGTAAAACCGATTCATGAGAATAATGGATATATTTTGCTGAACTAAGCTTCCTCATGAAAAGGTTGTTGTGAAAATCTTTGTTTTACAATAAGCTTGAAGATCAACAGGGTAAAAAAAAACAGAGCATTCTCATACACCGGTCATTAATAACCTATGCCATGAATTCAAACAATCAATCCTTTTTACGTTGTGTAACGGATTGGTAGTGTAACGGAGAGTGTGGTGATAGTTTAACGGATATCTACGCGAGGAGTCGCATCATAAAGCCCAGTTCAAAATTTGAGCTAGTCTGTTTTCTTCAGTTCCGCACAAAGTTTCCTGGTAAAGGCATGGACTTCTGTTCTCCTTCCAGTTATCAGTTAAATATACATTAAAAATGACCGTGGTCTAGAGGATTTGCTTTTAGTCAAACTTATATGGCACAGCATAGATCGTGAAGTCGATCTGTGAAAGGCAAACCCAGGTTATTCTATATAAGTTGTTTGCTGGGAAACACGAAGAGCTTGTGGTTCAGCCGGAAATGTCTCAAAGACACTCTCAGAAAAAACAGTGCCAAAAACAAGACTCTAGTAATAACATTTATTCTTTAAACTCATGTTTGTACATCGACACTCAAAGTATGTGCCTTGATGCCAAGTATCCTGTTTCAGATGTACAACTAATTGGCACACACATGTAAGCAATACACGAACATATGCACCCACCTTTTTATTCCTCTCAACTAGAGTTGAATAGATAACACTGATTGGTAAAGAATTTGTTACAAACTGGAATTCAAAATTTTCTGAGCAGTTACGGTTACACTATCACTATGTTATCGCGCAGATTAACTTGGGATTTATCCAATCATATAGGTTATTTAAATCGCATATCAACAAACAACGCAACAACAAAACGTAAGAAGAAATCAAAGAAATCTTTCAATAGCACAAAAATTATTATCTTAATCAAACGTACAAAGGATTATAAAGACTTCTTATTTTATGTCCCATCAGATCATAGGCGATCACGGCTCTCCACTTATCCCAATTCCTTGTAGCTCTCAATATGTTTCGTACTTTTGGTACTTCAACCAGAATCCTGTTCTCTCATTCACTTGTTTAAACCCGCTAGGTATGTCAATCGTTGCTTTCCCTTGACTCTCTTTCCCACTATTCGCTTTGTGAGTATCGTATTCTCCAAGTCCTCTTTTCTCATTACAAGTCCGAGAAATTTCAGCTGCCTCTTCTTGCTGTTAAGTATAAGGTTCCTCGTGGTTTGAATCCTCTCCAAAACAACATCGTTACTCACACGTTCGATCCATGATATCCTTGGCATCCTACTGTGGAACCATACCTCCGTTACCTCAAATCTCGTTTTCATTAGTCAGGAGACTGTCCAATATTCGGTCCCGTAAACGAGGTCAGATACAAAGTAGCAGTTCAGTACTCTTTGTTATCGACGAAATCCTCCTGTTTCGTAATACTCTGCCTAGCTTTTGGAATGCGTTTTTGGATATCCCAATACGTCTTTGGATCTCAATGTCGCACTTAACGTCCTTTATTAGAATACTTCTAAGCTATTTAAATTTTGATAATGTTTTGTAATTTATTTTCCGTGTCTGCAGGGTCATCTGCATATTTTATGTTGCTGAGATTGTGGTCGCCAATGATGAATCTCGGTAGGATTACCAATTCTCTCAGAATCGCCTGGCTGTATAGGTTGAATAAGTCTGGTGAGAAGACACATCCTTGTCTTACACTCCTTTCTATTTTCTGAACTCATTCTCTATCCTCATGCAGGTCCTTTGCTGACAGTCTATCTTGTTGATTATTCTAATGACTTTCCTAAATATATCAAGGTTGCTGAGCAGCGCCAACAGATCTTTGTGGCGGAATTTATCGAACCCTTTTGCGTAGTCTATAAAAAACAGATGCACGATATTATGCTTTTGTACTTCACTTTGTGATAACATTTTGAGCATAAATATTGCTTTCATTTTTCCAGTATTGTTCTCTGGCGTTATTCTGCTGCGCGCTCGATTCATCACAATACGGATCATGTGCTTTGTCATGTGGTACATTAGGCTGAATGTTCGGTGGAGTTCACATTCATTTTCGCCTCTTTATTTAGGCAGTGCTATGAAAATAGATCTGCTGAGATCATCCGATATTTCCCCACCATTGTGACCTTGTCTAGGCCAAGGTAATCTAAGACTGTCAGTATTTCCCTTACAAATCCGTCTAGCCCTGCTGCCATGTTTCTATTCAATTTCCCCAGTACAGCTTCTCCTTCAGCTTTTAGAATTTCAGGCTCGTCGGTTGGTTTGTGTGTTGCTGCTTGGTATTTTAAATTATTTCATTCAATTTTGATTTTTAAATACATAATTTATTTTATCTAAATACATTTTTTTTTTATTTTCAAAATATATATTTTATTTTTAAATATAACCCATTTTTTTATATGAAATAATTTTATTTATTTTTAAATATAAATTATTCAAATATATCTTATTTTTTAAATATAACATATTGTTTGGAATATGACTTTTATGTTTAACTTTTTTTTTTTAAATACAACTTTATATATTTAAATGTTTTTGGAAGCCACTATATAGTCTTCACTTGGTTTTAAATTAACATTTATTCTCCCCAGTTTAATGTTATAGGATTAATATCCGGGTTTAATTTTATAAAACTTCTTCATGATGAAAAATGTGCCAAACTTGAGAAAAAAAGTTTTATCGTTAAACACTATGTTGTTTTAAAGTAGAAAGACTTTTTCTTAATATTCAATTAAATTTTTTAACCTTTGGTAGCACGTTAAAAATATTGCTTAGAAATCTTGGTTTACCTTAGTTAGATAAAAGTACCTATGATTAGTGTTCGGAATTTTGGCGTCGTTTTTTCATTAAAAAACATATTGGTCTGGGAATTCTTGCAAAAATTAAATATTGGCCGGATTTTAATAAACTATTTAGTACTTATTCACAAATGCATGAAATTATATTCGAAAGTTTTTTTAAGAAAATATTTGTAAAAATCTCTTTATTTTACAACCGTTACCCACACTTGCTTATTTTATTATCAAATTTCATGAAAGTAAATTACACCCCATTATTATTTATTTTAGTTAAAAGCAGAACACTTTGAAGAATTTAAATCATCATTATTTTTGTACAGATGAAACAAAGTTTACAAAACATTGTCGTAAATCAAAATACAATAAAACTAAGCTATTATTTATAAAAAAAAGATATATTAATTACACTATTTCTTAAGAAAAATGGGTGAATAATAAATTATGCAAGAATGGTTTACAATTCTTTTCTTTTTAATTTTAATTAGAATATATAACATTTTAAAGCTTTTTAACATTCTTCATTAATTTCAGCTTTTTAGATGATATCATTGGTATGTAAAAACTATATTTACTCATTATCAATGGAAAAGTTTTATACGAATCGTCAAACACCAATATTTAAACAGAAAAAAATACTTTTACTTGCAGGAACGCAGTAATCTTTTAGATACGAATGTTCATAGAAGACATTATCATGAAATTAAATTTACTGTAGTTATCAATTTTGAGTCAAATATCTAAAATTCAAGAAAACATTGAATTACAGAGAATATTTTCCTAGACTTTTAAGATTACTGAATACTTAAAATCATATAAAAAGCGCTCACATCATTTTCTTTTATTATGTTCTAAAGATATATCCCTGTTGAACAACATTAGCTCTTTCAGTAGCTAAAGAACTTATAAATAAAGCTACTGTAAGGTTGAAGATTGCATTTCTGTCACATTCTAAACTAAAAAAAAAAAAAAAAGATTTGTTTCAAATCAGATTAATTTATACTTTAAAACAGCTAATACCCCTCATATAACGTTTTAGAAAAGTGTATTTTATCTTTTGAAAATTTTTAATAATGAGAATTATATTGTAATAAACTTGGGCTTAAAATGCGCTAAAATCAATTTTTGTCACCGCCCCCCCACCAAAAAAAAAGCTAATTCCAATTTATTTAGTTTTGAAATGGAGTGAAGTATATTACTTATTTTAATCAGTCGATTAACTTCAAATTAAATCTAAAATAAATGCTTCATGAAAGATTTTTTTCAAGTAAAAATAATTAAACCTTAGGTATCGCGAATTTGTGGAGACACATACACAAACACAAAAATTATATATATATATATATATATATATATATATATATATATATATATATATATATATTAGGTTGGTGCAAAAATAATGTCGTAATAATGTCGTTTTTTGACGTATTTTTAACGTCAAAAAACGGCATTATTACGTCATTATTTTTGCACCAACCTAATATTAGACATTCCCGTCTAATTCAACGTATGAAAATCCGAAATCTTCTTTCATTTTTTTAAAGTATGTTTCATATCTGATACTTCAGTTCTGCTAAAAGTCTAAATATTGTGCAACAACGAGGATCTTAAGTCATAGCAACAAGGACATTTGCTGACGTTCTTCGCCCTTGTCTTTACAACTTTCCGACAAATTTTGAAATTTTTGATGGCACTCTGGCACAAATATCTCCAGTTATTTCCATCCAGAGTAACTCGCTCGAAGTTAGTATGAGGCAAATTGACAGCTGAGAAGTTACACCTGAGCCACGGCAGTACAACATTTTTTGCATCACTCTCAAGATGGCTATACATGAGGTCCTTACGTACTATTCTGTCTTTACTCAGCGTTGAAATATGACCAGCCCAGCGGTATATAGTTATCAGGGAAAAACTATAAGAAAATGAAAAATTTTTCGTGTAATGCGTTTTGTCCTTTTGTCTTAATTAGACGAAGGTTAAATTTACTTTGATGCGACTACAGATGCGCACGCTAATAAAAGGAGACGTTGATAAATTTAAATTTAAATTTATTTTTTAAAGATATATGTTTGGTGTTGATATTATAGTAGATTTCATTTTAGTTTCTTTTTAATTTTGTTTATGTTCCCCTCACTTTTCTTGTGAATACAGAATTTTATCAAGGAAGTTGAAATAGTAACCCGGACGGAAATTTACTGTTGTTGATCAACGATTAAAACAGTTTTTATACATTTTAGTTTTAATAAATTGCTTTCTCTGTTATGTAGATTAGATTTATTTTAAATCAAAATTATGGTCAGTTTCATTAAAGTGATCACCTGATCTATTATTTTAGAAGATTAATCAATGAAGTTTCTACTATTACTTGTGACAGTAATTGATGTGATAGAGTACATTGTCTCTTCAAGGTTATTGCTAATAATTTTGTTGAATTTAGATGGATTCTTTTCAATGGCAGTTCTAACAGAGTTGAACAAAATATTTTGATTTGTTGTTTTCGTCAAGAGGGTCCGCTTTTCTTTTTTTTTAATTATTTTAGGAGCCTTTTGTTTCGTAATGAATATGAAATAATTAGTGTAAATGTAACCGGCTTAACTATATACACGAAGCATAGAGTGAAGAAATAAATTCTCAGGACCTTCTTTCGTTCGTGCACATGTGTAATCTCTTCAATGTAAACAAATAAATTTTGACTGATGAAGACTAAACACTTCACACATTTTTTCCCCTATAAGTTTTTTTGATATATAAAATTTAATCGTTTACACACACATTCATATATATATATATATATATATATATATATATATATATATATATATATGAAGAAATATAGTCTTAAGGTGTGCTATATTTATGGAATAAAGTGCTCAATATCAGAGATAGAGCGTGTGTAAATATAAAAGCGAACAGAGAATTCAACACTTCGAGGCGACAATATGTTCCATGCTAGATGCAATCATCAGGCTACTTTTATATATATATATATATATATATATATATATATATATATATATATATATATATATATATATGAAAATTTCTCCGATTTAACCAGTAGAGAAGACAATATTTATGAATAAAAATGACAATAGGAAAACTAGTAATTGCTGACGCGTTTCGTCTAATGTGGACTTTATCAAAGCAAAATACGAAATGAATTTAAAGTAACTAATAAAAACAAAAACAGAATGTTCCTAGCAACTGGATTGTAGAGAAACGCTATTTTCATATTGTTAACTGAAAATAACGTCAGTATTTGTCACGTGTGGAGAATATTGTCATAATATCTGCGTTGATGTATTCAACCATTTTCTTTTGATTTTATGAATCTGTTGTGTACATTTGTTTGTGAAAGCAGTAATTTTGTTAAGAAAGTTAAAATGGAGAAAAAACCTTCGTGTAGATTAATATTTGGGTAATATTCTATGACGGCACTCTCGAGAATTTTCCTTCTGAGTGAGATTTTTTTAGGAGGGTAGCTTTTTTAAAATCAAAATTATGGTTGAATTAATTTCTATGTATGACTAGGGCATTAGCTAAGTTGTTTTTTGTGAGATCTCTTTTGTGCTCATAAATGCCTTTTTTTTAAACTCCTACTTGTTTCTCCAATATAGTAGGAGGAACATTTTTGGCAATTTATTTTATAAATGCCTGCTTCAGAAATATTATTGCTATTAATGTTTGGAGATCTTAGTATATCCATAATGGTTTTGGAAGTGTTTGTGACTATTTGAAGATTATTTAGATGGGATAGGTTATTCTGTATAGTGGAAGTGACAGAGTTGGTCGGTAGTATTATGTATCTGTTTTCATGTGATTTACTATTGCGGATTATGTTATTAGTTTTGTTTCGTTTATATATTTTGTATGCCTTCCTTCCTGTGTTGTGAATGAAATGATATGGGTATTGTAGGTTTTTGAATGTGTTTTATATGTATGTTTCCTCTTTAAGTAAATATTGAGGACTACAGATTCTTAATGCTCATAGAAACCTATCATAATTCCAGATTTAATTTTTGAAGAGTGGTTTGAGTAGAAACTGATCAGATCATTTTTGTTTGTAGCCTTTCAGTAAACGTCAAATTTGAGTTCGTTATTATTTCTAATTCACAAAATGTCCAGGAACGGAAGAGTGTAGTTGGTTTCAGTTTCGAAAGTGAAGTTTATTGTAGGTTCAACGTTGTTAAGTTTGGAGAGAAAATCCGTTAAATTGGTGTTTTTTGGAAATATTAATAATGAGTCGTCTATGTATCTGAAATATGAAGAGTTTGTAAGGAGAATATTTTTGTATAAGTCACTTTCTAGAATTTCTAAAAATTGACACGCAAGAACGCCGCTGAGAGAAGACACCATTGGTAAACCAAATTTCTGTCTGTAATGTTGGTTATTAAAAGTAAAGAAGCATAGCTTGGTAATTAGTTGGCGTTATTTTTTTTTTTGCACATAAAATTATAAAAAATGTGCCAACTAATTACCAAGCAATGCTTCTTTACTTTTAATAAGTCTCGGGGACACCTGTCTACTAGGATGTCTAGTCAATGCCTATTGCAGACGCTGATCTGTGGTTTATACTGTTACTATGCTGAGCAAACCATAGTCACAATTTCTGGGAATGAACGTGCTATCTAGCGTGACCAGCAGTGTGAACAAGGCCAGCACCCTCAAGCCCTTGGCAACGATCACTTTGTCTTCGTGCTAGCACAACTATCGACGGCGCCCAAGGGTTCCGTCTTCCTAATTTCACTCACAAGGCTTGGTTCAACCGGTGGTATTGTTTTCAGGCACTTTCCAAAAGTGCCGCATGCTGGGATCGACTTCTACAGAGTGCGAATGGGCTTACGACCGCATCACATTGAAACATCGGCCCCCGTACGATCACCGAAATTAAGCGGTTTCAAGCCTGGTCAGTACCTAGATGGCTGACCTTTTGAGGATACCAGGTGCTTTGATGTAATGGATAATGACTTGGATTTGTTAAGCAGAGAGCCGAATTACAAATCCTGTGGTCCTCGTTATATTCAAATACGTGTCATATCCTTGAGAAAGCTAGGAATCCACCTCCTCTCCTCTCCTCTCCTCACCCCAGTATGGGCTAATTAGTAAAACTTGCATCACTAAATCATTATCCTCTGCCAAAAAATAAATTATAATCTAAAAATGTTTACTGGTTCAAATAACCTGCGAAGCGTTGATAAGCCTTAGAAAATGATTCAAACAAAAACAAATATGCGAAGGACATCTACTTTAAATGGATAATTGTTATCTTTCTTTAAATAAATAGCACGACATTTTGCTGAATTGCAAGGCGATATCATGTAAGACTGTGAATACTTCGTAATTACCTTAAAGTTGAGGAGGATACTTGAGAGCATCAACGTTCCGGGAATTATTATGCTGGGAGCATGTGAGATGCGAGAACGCTTTAATGAAAATGGAAGTAAAAATGCAGCTTATAATTAGAATAAGTAAGAGTTAAATTTGTAGGACACAAAACGAGAGAAACCCTGAGGGATAGTGACATAATGACAAAAATATGCAGGTATAGTCTTTTAGAACGCTTTATTCAACTGAGAATACAAGGTTCTCGCATAATGTCCTTTTCTAATCCCAGTAAACAGAAATAGCCCTCTTAAAGAGGAATTTAACAAAACAAGGGGAGACCACTCTTGATTATACATAACAAGAGAAACAATACACCTTGCTTAGAGCTACAAAAGATAGTAAGTTGCAGGGAGCCATGACGTTCAACGTCCTGAAGAGGTACAGGATATAGAACAAAACGATATTATGATACTTGCACACTAACCGATAGATATCAATGAAAAATACTGTTTGGCACAATAATAAAAACAATCAGGTTGTTAAAATATAAAATCCATGCAGATGAATGTGAATTACCCTCGTAACATGACCTTACTCGCATAAATAAAATAAAAAAATTAAAAAAATCGTAGTGTCAAAAGATGTTTTTCCATTGACACTGCGATTATTTTAATTAACTTCATGCCTAGGTAATCTGTATCGTTTTAAAAACGATTATTCGACTTTTAATAAGACCTAAACATGAAAGTGAATTTATAAAGTTTTATTTTGTTCTTCAGAGTGAACAACAAATGTAATAAACACTATGAATTCATTAGATTTTTATTTACAAGGATACTTTTATATCTGCAAAATTATAAAAAAAAAAAAACTAATTCAGTTAAAACTAATGCAGTGTAATATTTATCATTTACCAATAGATAATTAAATAAAACAGTAGATAAATTAATGTTCGTAATATGTTTAGGCTTTAATACAATTCTGATCATCAATTCTTAAAACAATAAATATTGCTGACGAGTGAAGGTAGATAAAATCATATCGCTGCCAATAATAAAATCGTCCTATTGAACATGGTTTATTTGCGGACACGAACAGCCAAGTTTGACGGATATATATATATATATATATATATATATATATATATATATATATATATATATGGTGATTGAAATGTAACTGGATGAAAAAAGTACAAGTGGCTAGACAGGTCTCCTGGGTTAACACCATTACAATTTATTTCTTTGGGGTTGGTTAAAGGACCAAGTCTACTATACCAAACCAAGATTATGGAAGTAAAGTTAGGGCTAAATCAAGAAGTTATGTCTTTCATACTACATAAGTTACTGGTTAAATCATTTGACGCGATTCCTGGACGCCTCGAGAATGTGGCAGAGAAATCTCAAGCCCATATCGAATTTTAAATAAAACGTAATGCTAAATATTTTCCTCTCGTATCCATTTCTTGTAAAAAGTATCGTTTATAAATAAATTGTGAGTATTTTAAAAACGGGAGTTAATTTCCAATCCCTATCCAATATATATATATATATATATATATATATATATATATATATATATATATATATATATATATATATATACATACACACACAAACACACACACACACATATATATATATATGTATCAATGCCTATAAAATATATATTAGGTTGGTGCAAAAATAATGACGTAATAATGTCATTTTTTGACGTAACGTCAAAAAACGACATTATTACGTCATTATTTTTTGCACCAACCTAATATAACAACAATATACTGACGCAATTCTTTCTTGAAGCATATTAATTTTTGTTTCTCACTCACTTCTAACATGATGATAGAGCACAACATTTGAATAGTTAAACTATACATCAGCTTTGCATAAAATATCCATACGTAAAACCACTTTTGCGAAAGGATATACCTATATTAGAACAAAAATGGAACATTCAATTTAATAGACAGAATATTTATTTTTAAAGAGTTTTTAAAGAGAATACATTTTACATTATATATATATGTGTGTGTGTGTATTTGTGTGTATTTATGTGTGTGTGTGTAATGTGTATGTGTATGTATATATATATATATACATATATATATATATATATATATATATATGCAATTTATTATATCTATTATTTATATATTTTATATGCGCGATACTTATAGGAGAGCACTCAATATCAGTGATAGAGCTAACACATTTAGTTGGACTGATGTGAGTCAATCCTACTATATATATATATATATATATATATATATATATATATATATATATATATATATATATACATATATATATATATACATATATATATATATATATATATATATATATATATATATATATATATTCCGTTGGATGTCCACTCTTACGCTACAAAGACAATTTAAAATACAACTTAAAACGTCTCAACATCGAATGTGAAAGCCTGGGAAGCACAAGCATCAAACCAAAAGCATGGGCCTAAGATATGTTTCAATAAGTTAAATTATTTTGAAGACAGTAGACTGAAGTGACGGGATCAGATTCGTCAAGCTCTGAAGCAGAGATGCCATCAGAATACTGCTTTAACAAATTTCTCTGTCATTGTGGCTTTGTCGCACACAGCCAAGCTCGGCTAGAAAGCACAGATGAAATATGTCTCTCCCTTACCTGATTTTTCCCACAATAACCCCTTTCTTGTATGCATAAGGGTAAAACAAATGCACCATTTACTCTTGACCCTCATTTATCATTCAGGCTATGAGAGACCACCATATATATATATATATATATATATATATATATATATATATATATATATATATATATATACACACACAATTGTTCGGCATATTTTGCATTCTGTTTGAAAAACCTAAGATAATCTTTTACACATACCTTATAATTTCTTTCTTGATTTTTCTGCCACCTGCAATGAAACCTTTCCAAGCATAAAAGTCAAATTCTGTGGTCGTAGTAAGAAAATAACTTCCTCAAAAACGAACAACTGTCAATGCTGAAAAATGATATTCCGTTGTTGGCCGACACAGATAATCGGAGGCGGTTGAAATCGAATCTTTTCTAAATCAAGTATAGTCTTCACCAAATGTTTATTTCGTGTTACTGTTCTAATTGAATAATATTTATTTCACAAACACACATTACTGTAACAGGAACTGCTTCTGTACAATATTTCTGTGCGCAACTGGTCCAATTCTGTTGGAACATTAGAATAGAGAACAAACTTTCTTGGTTATTAGAAATGATTTTATTTCAGTACAATATTCATGGTGCTAGTATTGTCTTAGGTGGAGAATCTTACATACACAGCGAATCATTTGAAGACTGCTACATCTTTCCTTCTGTCTCGGGATCCTTGTTTCATCGGCGTCTCCAAACAGTTCCTTGAATTCTTAATCAAATCACGGATTATATTTTCTTAAAGATGAATATAGAATGTTGAAGGAAGATAGCGTCCCATACTACATAGAGAGTGGACATATTTTGATAAGAATAGAATATTTAGTCACCTTCTTTAGAATCATTCTAGCTATCGTATCTTTCAGCTTTAAACTATTTGGATTGGCTGTAGCAAATAATAGAAAAAATGTAGCAAATAATAGAAAAGATGTAAAACCAAAGGAAAATGATGTCTCCATCAATACTGGAAAGATCGATAACAGCTACTGGGCATGAGAAATCTACTTTACTAAAAACTTGTTTTAAGAGAAATGTTTTACAAATGTCAACCGAGAGTGGCACTGAATCCTCGGTCATTAAATGCCGAATGTTTCCTTTCTAGGGAAACAATTAATATTACCATTACTATTACCTTAAGGGATGATGACAGGTTCTCTGTTCTACCGAATTTTATATAATTTAAAAAAATTATCAAAACAAAAAAAATTTGAATTTTTTTTTTAGCAATTATATGTTTATGTGTGGTTTAATTGATACGTATCATATATCAACGACTTCCTGGTATTTAAATTTTCTCATGTAGAATGAACCCTGTTTTAAAACTCACAGACAAATACATAATTTTCACCTTTTTCTGAACAATCTAATGTGTGAAGCGAATGTCAACTATTTTACACTGATCTCGAGTAAACTGAAATTGAAATATGCCAAAAAATCGAATCTAATAACTAAATTAAAAAAAAAATTATTTTAGAAAAACGGATTAACGGAACTGACGGCTAACTTAAAGAAATATCGATTTTAATAAAGTGTATTTAGTTCTGAAAAAAAAAATCAGATTTTATCTTATGAGTCAAATTGTATGTGGAATTAGCCATAGAACTATATTTACTATGTCTGGCCATCGCTATAATTTCAACTCACCACGAACACACATTGAAATTATGGCTTATACTGTCTATTTTCTCTGGTGGTGTTAGGATTTTAGTTTTAATGTCAGTGATTGATTAAGTTTTATATTTATTGCCAAAACATACAAGAACTGAGAAAATATCTATAATCAAGTATTTTTTCTGTTTTACGTGGAAATAAAAATGCTTACAGAATTATTGATGACATAATATATTCATTCACTCAACATGGATTCAAATTATATATACATACATATTTACACATGTATTCATATATATATATATATATATATATATATATATATATATATATGTATGTATGTGTGTGTGTAAATATTCAGATGAAACTAAAAATATATTAGGTTGGTGCAAAATTAATGTCGTTTTCTCACATAGTAACATATATGAGAAAACGACATTATTTCTGCACCAACCTAATATTTCTAAAAAGAAAACTTATCTTGGCCAAAACGTTTCGTCGTTTCATGCCAAATTTGAGTATTTTATATTTCTATAGATATGTATAAATAGCAGGACAAATTACGTGATTTTTACACTATTTTTCAATTTAAGAACGTTCATCAATTTACCTGAGGTTAAGTGAAAGGCAGGTAAATAATAAATTTTGTTTGCAAAAGAAAATCCTCATATTTCCTTGATAAAGTCCGTATGAGGATGAAAAGCTTATAATTTATTTTTGTTTTACCTTATATATATATATATATATATATATATATATATATATATATATATATATATATATCAATTGCTGTAGCAAGACTACGGAGGATAATGGGTATGTCCCTATTCACAAAAATGAAGTAGTAAATACTGTATGTTGGTCTACGGACGGAGATTCTTCTCGAGCTGTGCTGGTTAAACTCTGCCTCCGGGCTCGGATACCCCATATTAAATTTGACCTTGTGCCACATCTGACCACGTTACCATATTATTATCTTGCAGCTGGAGATTCATTGTGGAATTTACTATTCTCACTTCTAGCAGGGATGTATGAATGAATCTCATCCCCTATTGGTTGAATAGCAGAACACGTTGGATTCTATACCCTTGGTTGGTAACCTGTCTACCGTAGAAAAAAAGGCTAATCTACTGCAGTAAAATCTTCTGTCTAGTCAGTTATGGTCAGAAAGAGACATGATCACCTAAGCGTGTTATTTATGGCACTTAACTAACTGAAAACAACAAATAGCAGGAAGATATAAATACCTCGCTTGCCCATTTTCCAGAAGCAGATGCAAAAGAAAAAAGAAACTGACATTTTCCATATTACTTGTCTTAACATTCTCAATATATAGATTGAATAGCGCAACTTCCTAAAACCCATTTTAATGATCTGATTAGAGGTACAAACTATAATCAATGCTAAAAAGGCAGATATACATATATTTTTTTTTTTAAAGAAAGGAACAGAACAAACATATCGAAAGACACTATAGACAAAGCAATGTGACAGAATGCGAAGGCTAGGGCCAGAATTATCAGTGATTGACCGGAGTGCCTTGTAGGCGTGGTATTCTGACTGATAGATTGCCTTTGTTTGGGTTTTTGGATATAAGTCCCTAACGGCGGGAATTCAGCAGAAACCCGCAAGAATTTTGAAGCGTCGATACGCTTCGCACATCCGACTAAGTGAAACCGACTATGACCAACCGGAGAGAGACGCTCAGCCTACGTGCGACATGCGTTCCAGTGACATCATTCCTCCCGCTGTCTCTTAGAATCGAAGCTGC
Source organism: Acanthosepion lycidas (assembly GCA_963932145.1). Classification (NCBI taxonomy): domain Eukaryota; kingdom Metazoa; phylum Mollusca; class Cephalopoda; order Sepiida; family Sepiidae; genus Acanthosepion; species Acanthosepion lycidas. Next base: position 43,302,994 of record OZ010571.1, on the reverse strand, counting down.
CACCACTATCTCCTAATAAGACAAATAAAGAAACGTCCTTTTCGTTGATTCCATTTTATGTAGTAGCCTGGGGACACAAAGACGACGCAACGCAACAATAAATGGAAATACTAAAATAAAGAATCATCTCACAGTTGATCGAGGAAATAAAATGTAATGTACACACAGACAAACGAAGCTGGACAGATAAAAATAAGATGATGAAATTAAGAATACTATATTGGCTCTTTTATACGGATACATAGATAACACTTTAGCCCTACAAATATTCCCTGTGATTACACAAATATGGCTGTATCTGTTTAATAGTGATATGATACTATTAACAGATTTCTTATTGTTATGGTCCGGTTCCTTGTACCAACGGTGATAGTCCAAGGTAGAACCAATAAAGAAGAACTCGAATACGGATATGGAATAACACAGATATATTACAAACGGGAATATATACAGAGAGGTAGAAAAGTGTTAGTACGAACAATCAGGTTTAGTATTAGTTCTCTGAACGCGACTCTGTTTGGACTGCCTCTGACTCGACTGACTGTCATGCTCGATCTGACTGAGTGACAGACTCCTGACGGACTTCTCTCTAGACTTCAGACTGAACTCAGACTTCAGACGGAACTCTCGACTTCAGACGGAACAGTATTTAGTCACCCCCCACCACGAGGGCATCATGTGGCACAAGGCCGGTTTAACGTGGGATGTCCTATACCGTGGGCTCGGCCAAAAATATGCACTTTGAACCCGTATAAACGGGCTCAGGGTTGGTTTACCTCCCCGAAAGTGACTCCGGCCTTCGGCGTAGTCTCGTTCGGGTTCCTCCCCGCCCGAAGGCAGAGAGTTCAATCGATCAGCCGGTCGTCCGACTTCAGACTGACCAGTATTTAGTCACTCCCCACCCCACGAGGGCATCATGTGGCTCAAGGCCAGTTTAACGTGTGATCTCCGAGCTCGTGTGGTCGGCCAAAATATGCCCTTTGAACCCGTATAAACATAAAGAGACTACATCTTCAGGCGTAGCCTCGTTCGGGTTCCTCCCTGCCCGAATGGAGAGAGAGTTCAGCCGATCAGCCGGTCGTCCGACTTTGGACTGAACTCCCTGCTTCCTCTTGAGGCGCAGTATTCATTACGTATGGAATAGTCCATTATGTTATTATGTGTAAGGTCCCATAACACTTATAAAGAAACATCCGATATTCATTCGATAGTCAGTGCTGCTATTGTTTGAAATTTATAAAATCTCTTTCGTTAAATATTTCATAAAAATAAATTTCTAATATCCAGTAGCTGTTATCGCTCTTTCCAGATTGATGGGAGGTTGCTTCCTAACCTTTTGTTTAAAGTAGTGTGGAACATCGACATCTTAATTATGTCATTATTTTCTCTTCTCAAGTCCAGTAGCTGTTATCGTTCTTTCTAGTATTAATGGTGGCATCTTTTTTGTTATGTAGTGCTAAACATGAAATATTTATTATGTTATTCTTTTCTCTTCGAGTTACACGTGATATACGTTTCCAGTTGCTGTTGTAACTCCTCATGGGGATGTGGTTTTTGGTATGTGGTACAGTCCTTTGTATTGATTCTGTAGCACCGTTCTACAATTTTTGAGGAGAGATTGTCTTCGGCCATATCCACACGTTCCAATCGTTCAAAACCACTTTTAACCATTGATATTAGAAAGCTGACATTTTAGATATTTCTGAACGACATCAATATGAAAGTCTCCATCTGATAAATTATATAATTCTTTTAATTCATTTTAGATCGAAGATTTAAAAATTCGGTTCGATTATTAAATCTGTTTGCAGAATCAGAGATATATATTTTAGAAGAAAAGTAATTGAAGTGACTTGGAATAATGCTGGAATGACGATAAAATCTATGGAAAATGTTGAGAAATTCCTAAAACATGTCGGATTATAATACTGTTGTTCCCAAAATACACTTACAATTCTTTTCGTTTCTTTCTCTTATGCCAGTATTTTCTTTTTAACTATGTAAACATAGGATATTGAACACTTCTGACGTGATATCACAGGGTAACTAAACAGTTAATAAAATATCATTTATGATTTGTGGGCTGTCCAATTTGGTCGATCAGTTAAGTCATAAATCTACGTGGAGTTTTAGATATTTTTTGTATTTTCACGCTCACCAAAAGATTATTGCTTTTAGTTATCTCAGCGTCTACGAATTTCATTAAGCCATTTATCGTTTATTGTTTGTTTTCTTTTGTTCTTTATTTTTCTCAAATTCATTTTTTCTCCTTTTTTTCGCACTTCTGTTATTGGATGGGATTTTGTGTTACGTCTGGAAGTAATTCTTCCCATTTCCCTTTAATATTCCAGGTGATGTAATAAATACTGTCACGGGAATGAAAAATCGATCAGCCGAGTTCGAATTCCAGTCTGGTTCGATACATCCACTTACACACAGATACCCTTCAGAAAGCTGTCAATGCATCTCCTCTTCAAACATATGGGTTTACACTAGAAAGTATATATGGAAAATCATATTTATTAATTAAAATTGTTAATTCATCATTCGCTTGTAGAATCAGATTCCTACAGTTTTTTTAAATCTTAAATTTTGTGCAAGTTAAACACATAGAGGCCCCCAACCAAATATAACAACTGATGTATTTTGATTGGTTGTAAAATATTAATTAGGTGTCGTCAACTACGTCCGAAGGTACCGACCCAAGTTTTGACCTCTAGTTGACGCCATAAAATGTAAACATGTTCACGAACCTCACCACGTAACCAAGAGAACTAATAAAAACGAAACATCGACGCGACTTGGTCAGTGGGCACTTAAAATATTGAAGCAATTCACTTGAATTCATTGGAAATCAACACAGCAAAGGAGACGAACTTTATCTTCAATACAACAACAAACCTTGTCAACCATTTCCAGGCTTAACACTCATTCCCACAAAATATTCTATTCCGCAGGAAGACTTCCTGTTTAATGAGTGATAACTCTATAACAATCAGTGAGTTAAGAACAATACTTTTTTCTAATTGTTTAATTTTCGTATAAAAACAATTATAGCTAACTACACCTTCTCATTTTCACACATACAGTACAGCAACTCAAATTCTTTCAGTAACACATACCAAAGAACTCTATTGTGTTTATCAACTTTTGCACTATATATTATGTATTTATTGTGTTTATAAAAAAATATTTATTGTTGAACAAATTCATAATTTCTTCTACTTGATTATTTCTCTTGTTGTCTTTGTTACATTTGATATTGTAACAATTGTAGAGGGTCAGTTTTTATTTCAATTTATAACCAATACAAATTGGCTGACGCTCTCAAAAAAGATATTTTTACAATCCAAAATATATTTAGCTTTTAAATAAGCATTAAAGTTTAATATATCAAGAAACCAATGACAATAACAAAAACATGTTGTATTACTTGAAAACATAACGAATATAAAAATATTCAGAAACTTATTCTCTGTACCGTGTCCCTTCGACGTTGACGATCATGGCTTGCCACAATTTTTTTTCATTTTTAGACTTAATAATGTTACAAATTTTTTTGATATGTATGTACTAGTGAGCCAGTCAAGATGAACTGATTCATTTTATAGTTCACCAATAGAAAGGTTAACCAATCGGTAAGCTCAAAATATTCAATGCGACGTGTATAAAGGCAGACATTTTGTTTCTTCTCTCAAAATATCTTCAGTGCCAACCTGATATCGAAGACTTAAAGAATCAACAGCCGCTACTTTCTCCGAATCTACACTGCCAACCTCTGATATTGAAGAGATTACGGACTTCACTGAATTCCATATTCAGAGACTACGGCAAACATGGTCAACAAATAAATTTTGTCTTTTTATTTGTATCTATGAAACAGAAGATGTCTGTCTGTTTGTCTGTCTCCCCCTGTGTATATCTCTGTGTGTATGCTATTCATGCACGTTCACATATCTCGACCGATTTCGATGAAATTGTACACATATGTTACAAATTTACAAACATAGTTCAAAACAAACTTTTCCATCTCCAGCCCTCGAAACCCGGGTCTAGCAGAAAAATCGATAAAACTGAAGGGGGGTACGACTTTTTGCAAAAACGTAAGTAACAAAGTTTTGTACTGGATGATTGATATTCTTTGCACCCAATGTCAAACGTAGCTTATGATATGAGGTTTCTGTAAAGTTCTTGATAGCTTTCATGCCTACATTGGCTTCACACAAAAAATTGCAAAAAATCCTTGAAAAAATATGGTTTTACGTACTACTTAAAATCAAACTTGTATAAATTCCGCATCCTTTATCCAATTTTCTTCAAACATATCGCAAAAACTTTTTCATCATGCAAGAAATAACAATGTGATTTTAGACCTGATCTCTCCCGCGAGTATAACGAAAATCACAAAAAAAACTGTTAAAAAAGCCCGTTTTTTGGCAATAACATTCCTGGTTTTTCATCCGATACTTTCCAAATTTGCCATGTAAATTACATATGGCAAAAATTTTCTTGTGTGAATGTTTTGGTTTAGATGATTCCTGTTAAGTGGACGAAATCTCTGACAAACTAGGTCCAAAATTGGCTTTTTCCATTTAGCCAATAGCTTCTTCACATGATTCCATCCTGCAATTCGATAACCTTTGGTGCAAATATTGTTCGAGAAGGATTATTGAAGCTTTAAAGAGGAAAATTTTCCGAAGAACTTCTTATTGAACCCGGCTGTACAATAAACTTGCTAGGAAATGGGGGCGTTCGCGCGTTTGTATATGCGATTGAATCAAGCTCTGACACGTCATTCCTGATTTTGTTTGATTATTAGACTTGTAAATAATGTCATACTATTTGAAAGATATTACAGTCACAGGAAATTTACTGAATATCTAAAACATTGAAACAATCTAACACCAAGCATCGCTCACACAAGAAGATATTTATCGATGAAATACCTTTATTTAGAACGATCAATCACTTGCCAAAGATATACCTTAAAAATATGAGGGATGAGTAGCTTAGAATACCGAAGGATGAGGCATGCAAGTAGGGGCGTGGCAGACATTTCTAGACAGAAGGGTACCAGTATACAGGGGGTGCTGTTATACACTTGCAGCCATGTAAAACCGGGCAACGCCAGCTACCTCGGCTAGTCTCTTCTAAAACTTGTTTCGGCATCTATTTACCCAAGATCGCTAAGTTGGTTCTTCGTTGATTTACTCTGTCTACATTTCTGTTGTTTCAAGTCTCTTCTTTGTGAGGATTGACTGTCAGATAGGCGGACTGATATTAAATAACCGTTCACTTCTTTTTTTTATTTTTTATTTCTAATGATTTTTTTCTGTTTGAATGATTCGTCTCTCTCTCTCTCTCTCTCTCTCTATATATATATATATATATATATATATATATATATATATATATATACGCGCACAATGCGACAAACACTCACACGGAAGTAGCATTTTAATCCATACAACTTGCTGAAGTACACATCGGAAAGCTGTGGGCATTGCGTATTTCTTACTGGCTCCACTATTTGATATAAATACAAAAAAAACGGATCTGTAATGCGTTTCAACTCTCAAAAATATTTTTTTCATCCTTTCGAAGGATGAAACCAGCAAAGTAGTCAATTAAACTTATAATTATATTATAGTATGTGGAAAACAAGACTAACCATTCTTTATACTTTAATTCAGGGCCTGAATAATTTGAGAATCAACATTCAAATATATGGCTTTTACCATGGCTTCATCACGGAAGTCTGTAATATTTTCGGTGATTAAGATAAGTTTCCTTCTCACTCTTAGCAAATAATAAAACGCCCGCATTAAAGAACTTTAACAACTGTATTAAATACATCAAATATTACCACTCGTATGAACAAATGGTTCTATTCACAGAAGCTAATACATTTATTTAAACTGTCCTACGTGTTTCAAGACATTTATTTGTGAAATTTGAACGTTAAGAGATAACAGAGCCTCTTATACTGAAGATATAAATGGATACATCTGCAGAGTAATTCTCTTCTGATGAATTCATTTTTCATATTTCGCTTTTCTTCAGTTACTTTTAATAAGATTTACCATCGGAATCAGAATTACATTTTGCACATGGCACGAGGTCAGATTTTTGCCCGATAATCTTATTTGGTGCTATTTACGAATTAAAAAAATGTAAAAGACAGCGAATAATAAAGTAAGTGAGAGAATAGAGAGAGAGACAGAGAGAGAGAGACAGAGACAGAGAGATATAAAGAAATCAGGAAAGAAATAATGAAAGACAGCGAGAGAATGTGGAGAGAAGAATGAATTGTTGTGCCTAAATGTCTTCTAATCCTATTTGCTTGACAATTCCACCTGCTCCTGGAAAAGAAAACTTTACAACTCACAAAAAGCGACGTTAATAACTTTTAACTGCAAAAGCAGGAGTCCATGTTCAATATAATACTATCCGGAAATAAAAAGAAAATTTTCACAATTTTAATTTAATATTATTGTTTAAAAATAATAATTGAAACAAGTTCTGTAGGGTTTTGGGTTAACATTCGAAAATAATATTCTAAAAGGAAATTTAAATAAATTGTAGCATTAGATACCTACCTATCTCTAGTCAGGCATAAGGCTACCATCGGGCTGAATCCAAAAATTAAATTCTTTAAAGAAAAATTTTATCATAAATTATTATATGACAAGGACACAAATTTGGCGAAAAAGGATTACTTATTTTATTTATATTCACATACTATTCCGTTTTATGCGACTGAATTGTTAACTGATAAATAAACGATTTTCTACTAGAGAATTTGCGTCGTCAGAGAAGTTCCGAGTATAGATAATTACGAATTTAAAATCAAATGTTTAATGACTAAATACACATGTCAATACAAGTGATCAATTTGGGGATTTAGGCTAATGTTACAGTAATTCGTCGAGCCTAGAAGAATCCTCAACAGAATGCAGAAAGAATGTATATATGTATATATGTATGTATGTATGTATATATGTAATCAAATATTTTATTATATAATATTATATAATATAATATAAATATTATATTATATAATATTTATATAAACTAATATTTAATCTAGTAAGGACCTAGTATATGTCCAAAAACACAGACGTAGATACACACATACACAACAAAATATCTGCCTCTACTCGCACATACATACATATACGTGCACACACACACACACACACACATATATATATATATATATATATATATATATATATATATATATATATATATATATATATGAATACACATACAGTCATATGCACACACATATATATACACATATGTGCACATAAACGCATCTACATAAAACCTTACACACATTTGTACATATACATACACACACTCATTTAAACATATATATATATGTATATATATATATATATATATATATATATATATATATATATATATATATATATATATGGGCACCTCGTGGTGGTGTAATGTAATGTAAACCTCACTGGATACCCCATACATTCGCCCTTGTGACACATCCTGCTACGTTTGGAAAATCTCTCTCTCTCTCTCTCTTTCTCTCTCTCTGTATATATATATATATATATATATATATGTTAGGAATGTATACTTTTTCCGAAATATAATAATAATAATGCATTTCATCGTTTAATGTTTCATCACAACCGAAGCATATTTATGTCTGTTTAATAATGAAATCTTTCTTTTTTAGTCATTCTTTAAATGTACACAAATGCACATATATGGATCTCACTTTTAGCTCTCAGACCTAATGAAGCTATAAACAGCGAAATGTATAATCATATTTAATTCTAAACAAGTAGAATTTCCTGGAAGTTTATCAGTTCTCTAAAATTTTAAACTTTGTCGGGATCATATATTCCAATTGTTAAAACATACACACACGCACATACATACATACATATATATATATATATATATATATATATATATATATATATATATATATATATATATATATATATATATATGCATTGTCGAAAATTTCTTTGACTCACAGGTAATCAAAGACGGTCAGGTAGTAAGTAATTGCGAAACAATCTTAATCTCGCGCCTCAATTTTAAACAGGGATCAAGTAATAGAGATAAAACCACGCAAAACCATTCCTTTTGCCTAATGCCCTCAGAAAATAAAGATGGCTGAAAGAAAGAGAATGCAGACCTTAAATAACAAAGAGGACATCTACCCATCTCATCCTTCCGGTAACAAAATTGTACAAAGTCTTTGCCCTGGAGCAGTCTCCCTTTAATAAACTAGAAATACGTCAGCAACTCACTTTCTACGTCAGACTGCCACCACAGAAGCGCAGGTATTTTTCCACGATATATCTATCTATCTATCTATCTATCTGTCTGTCTATCTATCTATATATATATATGTGATTTTCTGAAATGGATTAAATCCCATATATTTTAATTTGTTTAATCGGAGGTCCCACGTAGCCGAACGTCAGATCTATTGACAGTTCTCCATAGGGAATGCAGTTTCGAATCCTGTCAGAGGACGCATATATTCTGACAAGATTATCTCGAATATTCAGCCGGTAAATGTAATTAAATAAAAAGATTATTTACACGAATGTTTTAGGCAAAGCAGACTAATATATATATATATATATATATATATATATATATATATATATATATATATATATATATATATATATATATATATATATATAGATATGAGCCAACATTCTGAATTTGGAAGAATCCTGTAAAAAAAAAAATCAAGGTTTTATCTGATATTCTTCTTTACTACTACTACTACCTATTGCTACAACTACATATTAGATATTTTAGCTCTGTCTTATGGTAATCTTTGCGCTGGTCGATTTAAAAATTTAGGTAACCTCTTCGCTAAAAAAAGATTGGTGAACATGCATTAAAATATTTAACCTGGATTAAATAATTTATTCCCCTCTGTTAGTACGTATTGATTAACATAAATAACGTATTAAAATTACAAACCTAATTAGTAAATCCCTAGGATGGCTCGAAGCTTTCGGCGTATCGTGTATATATATATATTTTTTTTCTTCTCCCAGCTATGGAATTAGTGATAAATATAGTTTTATTGCTTTGGCTGTGAGCAAGCCTAAGAGAAAGATAATTTGAATTCGACGCCGTAGAGAAAACAAACTAAACCTCCTCTATTATTAGGTTGGTGCAAAAAATAATGTCGTTTTCTCACATATGTTACTATGTGAGAAAACGAGATTATTTTTGCACCAACCTAATATATTTCTCAAGAAATCATTGCATTTGTCCCATATTAATGGAACATGAAGGAACATACCCTTTAGAATATTTAGTCTTTCAAGAACTACAAGTATTAGAGCGACAAAACGTTTATGCAACATGAAGGATATTGATACGATGCAAAAAAAGCGACTTCCATTATGTAATTCTCTTTTGTTTTTAAAAACTTGAACTAGTCTATGCTACATATATTTTTATACTTTGTTACAGATTCTGTTTTCAGTACAAATGATTAATTTACAAGATAACATCTCAGCCCCTTTAATAATCCCAATAAACTAGATTTTCCTCTTTCTTGTAAATCCATTTACTGAATCTGACCTAACGTTATTGTTACAGTTATTTGTTTGTGATTCTGTAACCCCAGTCCAAAATGTTTGAGGGGAGATTGTCCTTATGAATTTATACAGTGAATGAAACCTTAAGAACTTAGTACCATCCTTCGGATATCGTGGACTGGCGCTAGATAATCACAAAGAAATGTGCAAAATAACAGAAAATACATCTCATGAAAACTTTCAGTAGTAGTAACAACTTAAATGGATAGCAAATATAGCTCATAGTTTAGATAATGAAATAATCAAGATGTTGACTTTCCACATTACTTCGCACATAAGGCTAGGCAAAATACACCTATCAATGCTGGAAAGAACGATAGATGTTACTCGATTTGAGAAACCTATTTTCCAGAATATAGTTTTATTAGAAAGATTATATAAATTTCAACTGGCAATAGATCTGGCTGCTCGGTCAGCGGATGCCGAATGATTTCTTAAAAGGAAACAGCAAATAAGACAATTGTCATGGGATTAACAGTTGCATTTTTATCAACATTTAGGCTAGATTTCCTTATTAAATAATATATTCCTTTATTGTTTCGTTTCTAAATTATTAACAATAATGAAGTACATTTCATGACGAATTGTTTAATCAGACATCCAGTGTAAAATATATATTAAGCGTTTATGTTTTTATATGCGTTCCTCTGATGACGACTCCTTGTCGTGATGGTGGAGCTTTGTGGTCCAGTGAACCTGAGAGCGATGCCGTCGGGTGTTCTAAACTCCTGGTAGGGCCACCATTTGTTGGACGGTCGAAGACGAGAACCCAGACTTACCGCAACCAACCACAAATACCACAACGGTGGAACAAGCGGATGATGATTACAACAGATTTCAACGGTTGAACCAGCGGATGAAGAGAGCTACGCATGATGGACATGCTACAGAAGGCGCCACTTGAAATTATAAAAGTTTCAGCAGTAGTGCGTTGCAGTATAACAACTAGATTTTGCATGTCTCATTCCATATGTGCTGCAGATGAACGTCATGAAATCATGTGCGTGTGCCATTTACTGGCAATTTGATGTCCACCTAAACAAATTGATGAAACAAAATTCTTCTACTTTGATTTTTTTTCATTTCCAACCAACTCTTGCAAAACCAAACGGCGACACGGAATAGACGATGGGAGCAGGTTTTGCTGAATCTGGAAAATTCGAGTCCTAAACTTGCTCGTTGTCGGCGAATTTTGTCATCAACGCCATCATTACAAAGGGAACAATTGGCAAAGAATTATTTCTTAGGATACTAGATAAAGCCAACGATTACGACGACTAATCTAATTTAATTTACTCGTGGAAATCTCTCATGTCTTGGACAAATCGTCTTTCGTATTAAAGCGTTGTTTTAGGCATATACGATACTTTGTTTTGCGTTCTGTGTCGTCTCGTGATTCTACAATACATTAGTAGTGCTGACATGAATGCATATCGAAAGTTGGCTCAATGTCCCTCTGCGGGTGTAATTGGGCATTCGCAAACCTTGGTGTGGGAGGCATATCGACGAGTCAGAATTCTCGAGACCATTTGTTGAATTCGCGCTGTTTTGGGCATATATTCAAAACCCAGACAAACGCAATCCATCACTGTAAGAATACCTGCTCACGAGTCACTTCAGCTGACCATTCTGGCCTTTGTCTTCGCACAGTGTAACACCTGACAATAGAGAGTTTTATCCTAATGGCTGGTATTGTAAAAAGGTTAATTAAAACGACTAAACGGCACAAATGTGATAATGTCTGGTGAAAATAACAGATATGATATATGCAAACTTTTGAGAAAATGATTGAGAAACAGGAAAATTTCGTTAGAAACAAAGAAAAGAGCAGTGAATGCTGGACAATGTCCTCACTGAAGAAGAAGCTTTAGGCAACAGAAATGTGGTTCTATAGTAGGATGCTAAAAATACCACGGACTGAAAATCTGAGCAATGATTAACCAAACTTAGCATTAGAAAGCGACAGTTGAAAATTCTAGTGCACGTAAATTGGAAAGTGAGCTTAGAAGATTTGTCACTTAGAGGATATATTGAAGGAAAGTGAGTCAGAGGAAAACGGAACATAAATTAAAAAATGAGGTTGACTGGCTAAACATAGACCTATTTTACTAAGACCTAAAATTGATTGAAAACTATGGAGAATCATCACCACACATGTACTAGAGGTATAGGACCCCTAGAAGAAGAAGAATGAGAAAAAGAATTGATATTCGACGAACGCAAGATTAGAATGGATTAAGAACAATGCTCCTTTCGAGATTACAGGAAGGTGGGTAAGCAGACATTCGAAGAAAGCCGAAGAGTACAACGGCTGATGCATTTTGTGTATACAAACCAAGATTAGAATACTCGTCCAAATTATAATTGGATATATAAAAAACATTGGTGATTTCTTTAAAAAAACATTTTGAATATGAATATTGATTTATCAGTTTTAAAGTTTCCAATATGCTTACGGCCACATCAAGTTAAATCACCGGTCTCTGAACGATCACCTAAGTTAAGCAACGTCGAGACCGGTCTGTCCTTTAGGTTAGCGTTTGGGAATATCAGAAGCTGTAGGCTTGGATGTGTGCGGGGTGTAATGGATAATAGCTAAGATTTATTAATCAGAGAGCCTAGTTCCAATTCCACTTGGGTTTGATATATTCACACCTCCTTACTCCCAGCTATGGGTTAATTAGTATGACAAAACCATTACTAATTTCAAAAAAATTCTTGTAATCTAAAAATACATTA
>OZ010571.1:43155635-43288135 GCA_963932145.1 Acanthosepion lycidas | reverse complement strand
GTAGCCTCATGAGATAAAAACCACCCTTCACCCCTGTGAAAAAAAAAAAAAAGAATAAGAGAATTTAGAGTCACTGGGGCGATATATCGTTTGATGTAGAAGAAAAGGTAATAAAAACAATTAGACAGCGAATGTGCCATATCACTGCAGTCATACTTTTGCTAAGTCGATCATGCAAAGGTGGCATTGTTGTGTCACAGGATCCTCCTGGTCTACTTCGGCAAACAACTCGTGTCAGTCTGAATCTTCTTTATATGCCGTGTAGGCGATAATGCCTCTCCACAACTTCCTGTTCCTTGTACATCTTAATAAAATTTGTATTTCTGTTCTTTCTCTTAAGCCCTGTTCCGTCATCCATTTACTCAAGCTTACTAAATATGCTATGCGCTGTAAAAATCCGCCCATCTTGCCCTCGAGCTGTCCCGTTAGTATCAAATTATTCTACGTATTCTTTACTCAGTATGTACATCTGAAAACTCAACTGTCTTTTCCAGATGTTAAATGTTAGTTTTCTTTTTGTTTCCATTTTGTACAAAACTTCTTCGTTGCTCATATTTCGGTCAACTGTATCCTCAACCTCCTTCTATAGAACGCCATTTCTGTTGTTCAAAGTTTCCTTTCCATCTTTGAGAAGATCGCCCAACACTTCCTGCCATGCAGTAAGACAGATATCACGTAGCAGTTAAAAATTCTTTTCGTTGTTTCTAGGGAAGATTTTTCTATTTCTTGTCATACTGCTTATCATTTCGAATGAATCTTTGCCTATCACAATACGCTTTTGGATTTTAGTGCCACACTTTCCGTTCTCTGTTAAAACACTTCCAAACTAATCCCCCACAAAAAAAAAACAAGCAACCAAAAAAAAAAAAACACAAAAAACTGTATCGAAACACTCGATTTTTCTGTAACATTATTCTCAATTTAAACGAAGGATTTATGATCACTTTGGAATTGTCACTCTACATTCTTTGAGCAGACGAATGAGTTTCAGAGTCACAGTAACAATTTTCTGTTATAATTAACAAAATACATAAACATGTTGGCTAATTTATTTTTATAAATTAGACAATAAGTTTATGTATTTTGTTTGCGTTTCATTAAGACGGATTATATATATATAAGGGTGTTTCCTTAAGACGGATCAAAGTCAGCATTATAGAAATCAGTGTTACTTGTGAAAATTTATGTATTTCTCCATTGGATTATATTATTTAAGTCATGGTAAATATGTGTGAAATATAATATCGCCCAAATATCCGCCCTATCTGAAAGAAAAAGAAAAAAAGAAACAGACGCTTAAACTTAATTCACATTTAAAATCGGTTCAAGTTATTGGAACACCCCTGTAAGAAATAATGAATGTGACAGGCAGATGAAAATGTAAATAATCCTTTTGATACATACATGATGAGGTAAATAACTGAATAAGTTTTTTTTTAAATATGAATAAAGTTTTTACGTCAAAGAAAATGATATAATATCTATAGTTCACTTTTCCCACAACACACCAGCTATGCGTATATTTCCATATGTATGTGTGTCTGCATATGCTTTCATTTAGATATGTTTGTATATGATTATGATTTATGTATATATTGTGTATTATGTATATTATTAGGAATAAGATTATGTATTAGGATTTGTATATGAGTGGGTGTAATTAAGTGCATAAATTTGTTTGAATTCTTGGTGGATTTTATTTTAAACGAATTTAAGGTTGTGTTTTTTTAATTTATTTTATTTTTTGTTTATTTGTCATACGTTCTTTAGACGTTTGGCTGATGTAGGGGAAAGCGAACCGGCAACGTAGTGCTGACCATGTTACATTAACTTACGCGCGAACACCCTTGTCAAACTTATGAAACAATCTCCTCCCACTAGCTAGAGGATAAATAACAGAATTTGTACTCGAAAAAAAAATCATTGTTACCCTCCCGCCTCCAAAAAAAGTAATGCAAAATATACTTGCAAGAAAAGTATTATTATTAAAATGAAATAATTTTTTCGATTTAAAATAACTTAGGCATGGTTTATCCTTAAAAAAATCAAACAACCATGTTCTGTCTATATTGCTGTTTTGGGCATTAAGTTGGTTTGCGAACTATATACAATGCACTTCTGTTGAAAATCGTAACTATATCATTCGGTGTTTTAAGTTGCCATTCCTGTTTTCTAATCTATACACATTACAACATATTTTTCTAATATAAATTGTAATCTTTATTATTTAATATATTATATTGCCTATTTTATCAATGATCAGAATACGGTTATTTATGTTTTTTAAACTATATTATGCGTAATTATTCTATTAATATATGTTCGTATAGCACGAAAATTCTTATTACTTTGTAGTATTAATGTTTTTTGTGTTTTTTTCTTCGCTAAATGAATGTTATTCACCCTTGTTTCTGGAAAGACTAATGTCAATCTCTTTGCTCATCAACATCGTCTAACAAGTGTTCCAAGAAATCGAACTCAAGATAAATCTTTCCAAGAAAAAAATCAAACTATGATTTTACAATTGGTATGAAAACAATGCTGCCAAATACACGAAATCCATCTTAAGAAGTCAAAATCTAGAATTAGTAAATATTAAATTAAAGGTGTTTCATTAAGACGGATTATATATAATGGTGTTTCATTCAGTTGGATCAAAGTCAGCGATAAATAAAGCAGTGATATTGGCGAAAATCTTTTTATTTCTTTATGGATCAAATTATTTAAAGTATAATATCGCCCAAATATCAGCCAAATCTGAAAGAATAAAGAAACAAATCATTAGACGCTTAAACTTAATTCACATTCAAAATTGGCCCAATTTATTGGAATACCCTTTACTTTGAATACGTATATGAATCTGTTATAAAACAATTAGCATAGGCGATGTAAAAATTGATTATAGAATAGACTGCGCTGTTGGAAGTTTCTCCCAAAGTTGAAAGTTGCTTCAAAAACAAAACCTTAGTCTAAAACCTCGGCTCATATAATTAACTAGCCTCGTTAGATCAAGACTTCCATATGGACGGCATGCATATCGACAGAAACATTCGGAAATATCTAATAAATCATCTTCCTCAGATCGTGGATTAAAACTTGATTCGTGCGAATAAAGACTGTTACTCATGGTCAGGACAATACTTCTTCGCATCTCGTGAACTGACGCGACTGGATCAAACACAAAGAACTGTACACAAATAACGAAAACTTCAACAATTGAGAATGTTAGAACTACAACAAGTAAAGTACATAACACATAGAACTCGATAAGAAAATAATTGCGAAAATAACGACGTTGACATTCGCTACAAATTCAAACAAAAGTTTAGGAAGTAAGTCACCATTGATACTGAAACGAGCATTAACAGTGAACTTGAGAAGCTTATTTTCCCGGAAAATCTTTAAGATAACGAAAATGGCACCGGTTGCTTGGTCAATGAATTTCCAAATATTTCCTTATAAAGAGCCGGCTAATATTACCATTACCATTATTAAAAAAAAAAAAAGATTTCGTTATCAGTTTTCTTCTGTTGATGAAATATTTATGACAATACGATTATAAATAAATTTTGTTGATAATGGAATTCGTGGAAATAACCATAATATTTAAGCGTAAAAAAGTATATACCGACTGTTGTTATATATTGTCCACTTTGGTCCAATTCTCAAGGTGAGACCTTGAAATCAGACTTGATCATGTATGTATGGTATAGTTTAGCTATGAATGCCTCAAAGATGTCAAAATAATAGACAGAGACCAATATGAAAATTCAGCACACACTACAGACTCTGGAAAAACACTCGGAAAATCTAGTATCGAGATAAATATAACAAGGGAGGCCCTGATTAATAAGGAAAAGATACACAACAATTCCCAAACGTCAGTGGATTAGGCCCCACAGTTATAGCATAATCGAGTTGTACATTAAAGCATGTCATCTTTTTTACAAACTTCTGTTCTGTCTCTAGGTCGGCAGTATGAAAAATACTGGGAAAAAAGGCGAAAAAATGATGTATAGATGATAACACTTAATCAGCGAATGCAAATTGAAGTTTTCGGTTTAACATTACGAGAACGTTTTCGATTACGAAGAAATCTGGTGGTTAAAAAGTTGCACAGTGCTGGTTGGTTGATTCATTATCAACGGCTTATCAAACCTTTGGTTTCATATTTTCTAAGCATATTTTCCTCATGAACACCTTTTTATTCTTATTAAAAGTTGTATTTCTCCGCCGATTTTCATTAAAACGCGCTCGCTGATCACATGCTCCCAGTATAGCAATTCCCAGAATACCTGTGCTCTTAAATATCATCTTCAACGCTAACTTAATTACCCAGTATTCACACCTTATAAGAGCATAGATACCACATTTCAATTCGGTACGGTTTCCTGGTATACATTCAAGTAGTATAACAATTATTAGTATAACAATTATTCATTTACAAAAGACGTCCTTTGCATGTTTGATTCGTTTTCAACGTCTTACAAACTAATTTGCAAGTTAATTAAGTCAGAAAACATTATTTGACTGCAAGAATATTTTTGGGAGATAATAATTATGTAGTGACCCATTTTTTTACTAATTAACCCATACATGGGGAGAAGAGGCGGATTAATACCTTTCCCAAGTGTGTTTTGCCTGTAATAGATTCAAGTGGAATTGGAACTCAGCACTCCAGTTTACAATTCCGAGCCATTATCATTTAAACCACTGGTACATCAAGCTTACAGCAACTGTTATCCAAAAGCTGTCACCCGTTTAGGTATTTACCAGATTCGACGTAACTTAACCAAAGTGATTGTATTGGAAACCGGTGTTTCAAAGTGATATAGCTTGAGAATGTTATGAACATGTTAGACTTAAAAGAAATGTGGAAATAATTATATTCTTACATAAATTCGTTTTTTTTTTTTTTTTAATAATTTATTCAATAATTATTATTTATTACAAATTCTGATGTATCGGTCAACAATGTATTCTGGTTCGTTGTTTGTAATTTCCTGCACAAAGATCCACTAACTAATTAATGCCTCAACGATAGAAATCACGGAATCGAACATTTCATAAAAC
Source organism: Acanthosepion lycidas (assembly GCA_963932145.1). Taxonomy (NCBI): domain Eukaryota; kingdom Metazoa; phylum Mollusca; class Cephalopoda; order Sepiida; family Sepiidae; genus Acanthosepion; species Acanthosepion lycidas. The sequence continues at coordinate 43,283,062 of OZ010571.1, read as the reverse complement.
CACAGTGTTTTCTTCAATGCATATTACCTGGACCTTACCCTCTGAATGAAAATGACGATCAATATTCATATGAGAGCTCGCCATTTTCTGATCCAGTTCCCTAATGCTATGGCGCCGTTCTCTTTAATCAGCGCGAACTGAACAAGTCGGACAGAACGCAGAGTATCGGTGAGTTCGAACTACCCATCTTTGAAATGGGGAGAAAAAAATTCTGTGCCATTCGGGCATGGCGCCCGAATGGCCCAGAATTTTTTTCTGTGACAGAATTTTTTTCTGTGACAGTTCGTCACCAATGAAGTCAACTCCGTACACAACACAAATGTGTGGAGTGACAGTACTGTGAACCTGATTAAAAGCAAGGGAAGTAAATGTCGAAAATGCACATTCTTGTCTACTTGTCATTCTATCTCAAAATGGTGTCTAATCTGAAATAACATTGGAATAACGTTTACTAAGAAGCCAAAATCCTCCAAAAGATAATTCTTCGAGATAATTCGCAAAACATCAGAAAATACGAAAGAATACATGTAACAATTTAATAATTTACCATATTACCTTTCTCGTAGATATTACACAATATAACTAGGTTTTAGTCGCAAAAATTGAAAATGTACAAAATAATTTTCCTTGGTATAGTAAAGTGATCTTCAGGTTGAACACGTTTCGGCGTTTGTCCTCTCATATAGTGACATTCATTCTTACATTGCATCCAAGTGTTTGGGCTTTTTCTGAGTCTTAGCAATACGGTATAATACAATTTACAAGAATTAAAGTAGTATCGTTTCCGCAACAGACATTACAATATTATCTTAAATAAGTAAATGCATGTTTGTGTTCTAAATCCACGAAGGAAAGAAACATAGTACTGCTGGTTTCTTTGTTCGGTCTTTTTGCGCGGAAGTTACATCCTTTCGTGCGTTTCATGTACTATATTGTTTTGATCGCAAGAAAAGAAGGAAAAATATATATCAGAGATACGCTTCGGTTTCAGTGAGAAGAAACATAGAAGATGGAGGACGCTATAGATTTTTCATGTGTTTAACATTGTCTTCCGTAAATTGACAAAAAATGGACTCGATTATAAATCCTGTCATTTGTAACCTTTTCCTTGTTAGTATTAAATTTTATTTATCCCGTGACCCGTACAGGCACCATGTTTATTGCGGCCACAGTAGAAATGGTGTTTCTTGGATGAGATAACTTGACGAAGCCCAACCTTCTTCAGGCCAGTTTTGAATTCAGAGTTTTTCTTTCTCCTAAACCGGTTGTCACCCAAGATTAAAGAACCCAGTTTGTCCTGATATTTACCCATAGCTCGGTGAGAAGAGGATACATATCTTTCTCAAGGGTATTGGCACGTAAGTGAATTAAATAGATCCAACTGGAATTCGATATCAGCTCTCCAATTCCTCAATCAGAGGCCGCTAACCATTACTTCGCCGTGCAGTTAGTATTATAACTTGCATTTATAAATATGATTGTTATTGCAGTATTTTCTTAAGATTTTTTTTAAAGATAACTATTTACCGATGCAGTAGGGGATCTTCGAAAAACTTATCCAGTCATTAACTTAATAATTATGATTCCTCATAAAATTCAAATGCCAAAATTTTTGTTCAACACTAGAGGTATAAATTCGCATAATTACATTAGTATAACATACAGGAAACATACTTTTCACATAATTTACATTTTCCATCATTTCAGATTGGCGCTTAAAACATCAGAGGTGATATTTAATTTGTGCTGCAATTTTTAAAAGCAATTTTATTATGTAATTATTTGGAGTGATTTATTCCTTCAAATATCTAAAAGAAATAAACCATATAAGAAATGTTTCTGATTTATTTTCAAATTAATCGTTTTTGCATAGAAATAATTTGTATCGAACCTGTTAAAATTCAGTCGTATGGTATAAAATCATTTATCATAAGTGTTATCTCCGTCTGTTATGACAGAGAACTTAAAATTTGACGAACGGCTCCTAAGAGAAATTATGAAATTATCTAAATAATTCAAAAACGATATTTTTAATTATATTTTCTTAAAATTGTCGCGAATTAATTAATCAACTGTAAGAAAAACATGAAGGCACTTAATTATTGTTATCATTATTATTAATATTATTACTGTAAACATTGGACAATTTTTTACGTTCCTCTAATGTCAGCTCGGTGTAGCTATGTCTAGGGCAGTAAATTTAGGTGGACTTAGCGGAGTACCAGAAATAGTTTTAGAAAACAGATGTCTTGGTGATATTGTTGTTTATACAGAAAATTTAGACAAAACTTCGATTGCAACATAGATTTTCCCACTTCGTAGGGTGTGTTTTCGGCTCGTACATAGCAGAATACGTAATATGATAGATTAAATGACAATCACTAACATCAAATATTGCACACATATAAATAATCTATTTTTTCTACATTAAAACTATTAATAATTACTATATGAATAATATGTACGCGTATATACTTGACTTTTGTCAATTTCTACATATTAACATACACACAATCTTCGTATCCCTATTTCTGTGTTTACATATGAATATCTATATACATACATAGGTATAGGCGTGTGTGGGCTTCACATAGTGTTTTTGTGTGCTGCACAGAATGTGATATTAAAAGATCAGAGAAAGCATAATCATTTATCATGTGTTGAGAGTAGAGAGCTGTCAGCCAAGTTTTGACCATATGATGTTTATCGATAAGGTCACACATATATTTAGAATCATTTATCAGTTAATGTTTGGGTTGTCAGGAGGAGTCCGAGGGAAAAACAATCCAACTATTGTTGATGCACGAATATAAAAAAGCACATATATGATTTTAAAATTTTCTAGGACAATACAAAGAAAATGTTATCTAACGTAGTGCCGACACCAGAAACAGGTTAATTCGTAAAGACAGTTATCTTCCAAACCATGGTATTTAGTTCGTTAAACAAGTTTTATAGATATCTGCTTATATTTCTGAAATGAGGTCAGTGAGTTCAATGATAGGCGTAGGCAATCATGTATCTTTCGATACATGACTGACGAAGCAGAATTTTAACGCAGTAGGTTGCCATCTTTCTGCGGTAGACCAGTTGTCATACAAGGCTATAGAACCCGGGCTGTCCTGCTATTTACTCATAGCCGTGGAGACGAAGAGGATTCATACCATTCTCCAAGGATATTAACACGTAGGTGAAAGTAAGGGATTCGACTTGAATTCGAACTCGGCTCTCCGATCCGTCAATCCGAGCCGCAATAAATTAATCCACCGTCTGAGATGTACTGTAACTGTTTACACCATTTACATTGTTCAGACTATTGTTCTCATCTTTGTTGTCATATTTACAACGTTTTAACCGGCCTTCTTCAGGTTATTGCAATTTCGAACAGAAACCTTTATCACCTTTTAAATAACCTAAGGAAGGCCGGAGAGCACAACGACTGTAACGTCGTCAATATGACAATTAAGATGAGCACAAGAATTGTAACAATATAAATGGTACAAATATGTTTTATAGAAGTTGTAAGATTTTAAAAAGGACAGAAGACATGATCGTCAAAAGATCTCATATTAGGGAAGGAAAAACTCTTCAGCGCTGGGCGAATATATTGAAGAAATCGTCCACGACTAATTAGAACAATCAGCAATACGAAGAAATACCGACATAATTGAAATTTTAAAAACAGAAGTAGAAGCTGGACTCTGCGAAATTGAATTGAAAAAAAAGAAGCAGGAACAGACGAAATTGTAACAGAAATGTGGACAGCCTTAGATGATTTTCGCATGGTCCAGATCATAGAAAAAAAAATGAAATCTACAATAGTGGGGATATACTGCAAAATCTAAGCAGGTCTATTTTCATTACACTGCCTAAGAAACCATGCGTAAACTGAATGTGAACTCCACCGAATAATCAGTGTAATGAGCAACATAACAAAACTCATCATCCGTATTCTGATGAATAGATCGCGCAACAGATTAAGGCCAGGGACAGGATAAGAACAGAGCGTAAACATTAAAGACATAAAAAAACAAGGAACGCGATATCCATGCTCAGAATGTTATGAGAAAGAGCAATAAAAATGCAGAGGGACGGGTACCTATGTTTTATAGACTACGTAAAGGCGTTTGACAAATTACGCCACAAAGATCTGTTGGAACTGCTCAGCCATCTTGATATATCTGATATTAGAATAATCAAATCCCTATAATAGCAGCAAACGGCATGCATGCGCATAGAGAATGAGTTCAGCAGATATACAAAAAATAGAAAGGGGTGTGAGGCAAGGATGTGTCTTCTCATCGGATTATTCGACCTATACAGCGAGGCAAAATTGGAAATCTTACCGGGATTCAGGATTGGCGGCTACAGTCTTAACAACATAAGATACGCAAATGACACAGTGGTGATACCAGACATGAAAAAGAAATAACAAAACCCCCTACAGAAGGTAGCAAAGGAGAATGAGAAGAAGGGACTAAACATAAACTACAAGAAGACAGAATGCATGGTCATCAGTAAAAGGATTTTGAGCCCGAAATGCGATTTACAGGTCGGGAATACTAAAATCAATCAGTTGCGGAAATTTAAATATCTATGAAGTGTTCTTACAGAGGACTCAAGTGCGACGCTGAAATCCCAAGACGTATTGGGATGGCAGCGTATTACGAGACATTTTGATTTCGTTGGTAACAAAGAAGAGAATAAGGCAGCAAATGTAGGACGGTCTCCTCAAAGATGAAGAAGAGACTCGAGGCAACAGAGGTATCGTTCTACAGAATAAGGTTAAGGATATCACGGTTCGAGTTAGCAACGATGAGGTTTCAGAGAGGATGGAAACAAGGAGGAAGCTTATACGTAACATCAGGAAGAGGCAGCATAAATTTCTGGAACACGTAATGAGAAAGGGGGACTTGGATTATCTGATACTCGCATGGCGAATAGAAGGGGACAAGGGAAAGCAACGCGTTTCATAGCGGGTTTAGGCAAGTGGATGACAGAACAGGTTCTGGGAGAAATAGCAAAGAGACAAAATTATTGAAAGCTATTAGGGATAGGAGGAAGTAGAGAGCCATGATTGCCCACTTCCGGAAGGGACACGGCACGTAAAAGACGAAGATAAAATAACAATGGTTTAACACTTCGACCTGATTTAATTATTATACATCTTGTTTCACAGATCCATCGAAACTGAGGAAAAATTCAGTCCTCACTGGTTGCCACATATATTTAGCCGTATGCCAGATCTAACTTGTTTTGTGTCCACAAGTCCGTAGAGACATCACATTTAGTGCAACCATGTATAATTCAAGAAAAGCTTCAGCTGTTTACTTCAGTCAGCCTCAATGTCACCTCTCGACAAGAGAGCTCTCCTATTTAATCCATAACAGGCTAAAGACGGATAAAATACATCTTCCAACTGCAATAGCGCGAAGTTAACGAAGCGTATTCGAGTGGGAATTGAACTCTTTACGGCTTATTCAATTCTAGCATCGGTATACATTGATCTATTCGCCCCGCTATAAATCTTAACTACAAGAAATATAATTTTCGAGAATATTTACCTGGAATAAAATTCTACGTTTTAGATTCCTGGAAGCCCGTGCCTTGAAGAAATATAAAACAAAAATTCTCACGAGTACAACCCACACCTTACTAAGGGCTTTACCCATATTAATTGTATGTATGTGTGAGTAATTTTTTTTTTAATTGGTCAGTGGAAAAATGTCAATTTGCCATTTCTGATTTTGGATCTCTGGGCTGGACACGTAAAGAAATGTGTACACCTCAATGGAAATAATAATAATAATAATAATAATAATAATAATAATAATAATAATAATAATAATAATAATGTTCCGATAGACTCAGTGAAGATATTGCTGTTAACCCAGCAAAAAGAAATACAAAAAATTGTACTCACATGTGCAGCTCACACATTACGTACACCATTATTATATTTGCTTTTTATACATCGGAGAAAATGTAAGAACATTAGTAAAATATAATTTCCAAAAGCTTAACAAAACATTCAAAAACAATGATATTTCTTTCGAAGCAATACAATTATGTAATATTTATCCTTACATAAGGTAAAATAAATGGCACATATAGGATATAAAGAAAGGAAGAGAGACAGTGTAAAACAGCAAGTAACCTACCGAACGTGTTTGTATAACAGGTATAGGAGAAGAGTGACTAGGGCTGACAGTAAAGGGAAATTAGATTTACGAAGAAGAGAAAAAACTTAAAGCAATGATCGCCTAATTCCTGAAAGAACAGCGCGTGTAAAAGAACACCTATGTATTTAACCCCGTAATTAATGTTGGTTCTGTTAAAAATTGTATATCGTGGATATAATACCGAAGTTTTGATTACTTGGCCGTCACCTGTAAATACGCGTTTGTTATCTCATCATGAGAATCTGTCGTTAATAAACACAAACAGAACTCTCAAACATCTTTTGACTTAAAAGATACGAGAAGATGAATTTCAGGTAAATAAATTACATTATACATCAAAGGAAATTCCTCTTATGTCCCAAAGGATATATACATGAAATAATATGATTAAATTCTATAAAGGACTCCATAGCAATAAAAAATTCAGTCAGCAAAATGATTCTTCTCTTTTGATGATAGCTTTTCAAAACTTTGATTACAGGTTTAGTACGAATGACCAATTTGCACTTCCTTCATAGACACAGGCGATTTCATTTCCTCTTAAGGTCGCTAATTTAAAAGATAATTCAGTCAAGCGGGCAGTGTCTCTTTTCCACTACTTCATTCTGTTCAGCTGTTATCTTTATTCCGCTTGGTTCCATGTCTATTTGAATTTAAAGTGCGTTTTTCTCTCCTTGAAGTAGGAAAAGAAAATATGTCACCAGTAAGAATATCGCCAACCGACAGACAGTTAAAAGACATTTTTGCTAGAAAATGATTTTCGCCCTATATATATATATATATATATATATATAGCAATACATATAGAATGTTCATAAAACGAAGAAACTTAAAATTAAACAGAAACCTCATGGCAGGTAACTAGACTTTGTATAAATAAAGATGGCTTCTATCTCTTGCATCCTGTAATCGGTGACTGGGAATTTCTACACATGCAGTTTCCATGGTAATCCATAACTTAGATATTTGTCAGGGGAGGTTGCAGTGTATATCCTGAGGTCTGCAGCAGGAAACATGTCAATCTGCTCTACGCACGAGTAGCGCCCGATAGGACTGATGCATTATCACCGTTCAGTTGTATTAAAAAGTGCTCAATAGACATATATATATATATATATATATATATATATATATAACAACATGCAAAGCTTTTAAATTTAAAAAAAGGTCATCAGCTAATTCCGCTACCTTACTTTCAACCTTTTTTTTTTTTGGTCTATATCGCCTGAGGATACCAAAATGTTGAAACCAAGGTAGCGTGGCTGGCTGATTTCCTAATTCATACACACACACACACACACACACACACATATATATATATATATATATATATATATATATATATATATATAAAATATATATATATATGTGTGTGTGTGTTCCTGCGCGCGCGTGTGTGCCTGCGAGCAAGTGTCTCTGTGTGTGCATAAGTACACTAAAAGTTTTCGGGTACATCTGGAATACAAAACAAGAAACTGAATATTTTTTTAGACTAATTTAATAGCTCACTACGGGACAGGATTTTCATTTCCGGAAGGAGTTTTTGATATATTCATTATTATTATTATTATTATTATTAATAATAATAATAATAACAATAACAATAATAATAATAATAATAATAATAAGGACCAATCTCTCTGTGGTTAATTTATCAGGAGGGTGTCTTCTTGATATTATCAGCTCTGGGAGGAGAACCCACTGAGGCACATATTGTTTGTATCAAGCCTTCTGAGTGAAATTGGGGAGAAGACTTTGTTGGCTGTGCTAGTCACAAGACATCGTGACTAAGGGTTTATGCATAATGACGTTGTTCAAACTGCTGAATATGACAGATTATCTTCTCAATCTCTCTCCCTCTCTCTCAAAATATATAACTAATGTCCACTTAGCATATCTGCATTATAAACCACAGACTTGCAAGTGCAGCTATCTGTAACAGAATCTAGCTACCCACCTTAGCAGTCGGGTGTATTCTGAAATTAAAACAATGACAATATAAAGTCATTAATCCAGAAAGTTTCCTAAACACTTTAGTTCATTTTGTGTTTCAATTAAGTTATGTAACTTAATAAATATTAAATCCAGATGGCGAAGATAAATTCTTGGGTCAACCTATACATATGTATGTTCATATAAAGGCATTAAAGTCGGGTCAACATATCTGTATACCGCTGACTATTTGTGCATAATTAATGCGTTGCCTTCATTGTTAGAGATTTAGTGTTCCTTCCTTGAAAAGCCGGTGCTCATCTCATAATTAACTTTTGCTCAGAGATCTGATTTCTTGATTATATAATTGGATATACAACTGATACATGTGTAAATTTTCTTGAAACAAAAGCTGAAGGTGACTCAAGTCTCGACTAGATTCGGTAGACTTGATCGATCGAATGTCGTCGAGGGTTGTACGAGCATGAATATCGCAAATCCTCGTAATCGAGGCATCTGAACTTATTTTTTTCAAATACGGGTAAATTCAAACAATGCGCTTTCTCCCTCTTACGACCTTGGAGGCTAGCTCAGCGCACTTGCATTATAAAACATACCTTGACTATGTGAGTGTTGTAAAGGTACACATATGCTACCGAGGACATCTACAACAGGGATTAAGTAACCACAGTGGCTGAGGGGTATACTGGAAAATAATAAGGCAATTATCATCTCTTCCTCTCTCTCTCTCTCCATATATATATATATATATATATATATATATATATATATATATATATATATATATTGCAGGTCTTTGTCTTTGTAAGATTACTCTGGACTTAATATCATTTTTTATTAATCTTGTGCGGATGTATTGGTATTTAGTTGGGATTCCACTGGGATTTCTGACATTTTAAAATGATTGTTTAGTGATATTCAAAACTTATGTGAAGACTCTTTATTCAATGCTTGCATATTAATTTACTAAATAATACTATACGTTTCAGTTATTTACTAATTTCATAAAGAAGCTGTTTATTTATCAACTGTAAAAAAATTATATATTTTTATATCTTAGGAAACGGTATTGTCTGGTTTGTCTAATTTATGTAACCATGTGTATCAGCTTTAGATTATGTCTGGCTGTCATTAGCTACCAATCTACATGTTGTGACCTATTTATGAAAAAATAGTTTTTAATGTTTGCTTCTTCGCTTATTTAAATAAACGTAGTTCATATTTGATTGGTTGATCCGAGTAAAACCCATAAAACTTATAACATCTTTTTTTTCTTTTTTTTTTTCGAAAAAATGATTGTATTTTGCTTTTAAATCTAAATAAATCGTTCACTGGCCAGTAATTTATAATAAGATGCATTGATACTCATGGAAACACTGCTACAATTGCGTAGCGATTTTTGCATGTTTTCGGTGTAATATCCTAAAATTATATGCATATATACATACATACATACATATATATATATATATATATGTGTGTGTGTGTGTGTGTGTACCGGGCGTAATCAATAAAATAAATAAACAATGCATACAGATTTGTATGTGGTTATGTAATCACCGAAATCGAAGATTCTACTTTTGATGCCATCTTAAGCTCGCCATATTTACATGACGACGAGAAAAATTGTATTCAAATAATCTATAAAAGACATATCCTCAAAGCAACATCTCGAAAAGAACAATTTCACTCATAAAAATACCACCAGATTTCAAAACAAACTTTTACCAATCTAGACGCATAATCTCATGGACTTACTTTCAAACATGAGCTCGAACGACTTCTAGAAAAAAGTTGAAAAGATGGGTCGAACGGACTCTGTCATCCGCAGGTCAATGTAATATACTCTGAAGATGACGCTCATTAATCTCTGCTGTGGTGCCAATAATGGTATCCTTGTTGGTCGACCATTACGAAAAAAAAAAAAAAAAAAAAAACTACATTCAGTTCGCTGATGGCTTGGGTAGCAGTTGTATTGAAGCTGAATATAATTTGATGCAAATTCTTCTTTCTTTGTGTTATTAACCGACATGTCGATTGACAGCAGTCTCATCTTAATTTCTTAAATGCTAGAGGGTTTTTTATAGCATGATGGTTGTCAGGGAATTACATATAGCTCGTAGATTCATAACATTGTGGGAAATAAATAATGTATTTACCACTTCGGTGAGAGAGTAACTAATTTTTCTAGTAAAAACGAATATATCACTGCCGAACAGTGATTAATCATGCTTATATTATAATTACACTGCCTTATCTAAATACCTATTTGCCTACGATGTAACACATATTTTATATTCCAAAATTCATTTAGACCTCCTTGGTATGACGATAAACTACATCCGACAGTAAATCAAGATGTTTTGGGGAGCGTGGAATTACGTCTTAATTGCAGTTGATGCAAGGTCCACCTTGATCGATGTTGGTAGCACTTGCTATGGTCCCAGCTAGCAGCAAACAGTGAACTCCGAAACAGGGGTCGCCATCATCAAAATATAAAAATACATTAGAAAAAATTACCAGCAATATATTTGGGGAAAAGTAAAATTACCAAAGATCCTAAGAGAATAAATATTTATGCAATAAATGACCAATATGAAGGTGATATGTCGTTAAACAAACGTAGCTCCTCCTGGGTATGGTGACGAACGACATCCAGCAGCACGAACCCCAATCGGGAAGCTGGATGTTTTGAAGACGTAATTATAATTAATCGTAATAATAATATTTAATTCTTTCACTACAAATTATGAACATTGAACTATATTGCTGCCTAATGCAACTTATTTAAATTATACAACCCTGTAGTGAACAACTTCACTAACACCAACATTTTCGACTTTCTCTGCTGGAAAAAGGAGAACATTTGATATGTCCACACTGAAATCGGAAAAAAAATCGAGTATATCCTAAAACATTCTTCTATTTCTCCCAACTCCAATGGAAATATGTTTTTACTATATATGTAAAGGAACATATCAAACACAAAATAAAGATGCTTAAAAAATTCCTCTGTGAATTTCATATTTTTTTCTGACTACCGACTTCCTAAAAAGTAATCTAAAACCTGTTCCTTGTAATCCATTTTTGATGAAAATATTAAAAAACAGAAAGATGGAAATACTATAAAATTAATCTTCTAAAAACACCAGAATAAAGTCATTAATTTCACTTGATTAAAGACACTACACCAAACTGAAAAAAAATAAAGGCAAGTATAGCCATGATAGCGGTGGCTAAATTCTAAATAAATAAACGACTAATTCTACCTTTCCGACCGTATCGGAAACCCATCTAATTCGGGGTACACTTGCACTACATAGACGCATTATACCTCTTTGGAATACAGATGATCACAGAATTAAACCTCTCTCTTTCATCTTGTGCTTGAGCAACCAGCATTGAGTTCTCTGCTCGGACGAGGAGGGAACAGTTAAAAGTTGAAATTTTAGAAGAAATGAAAAAAGAAAAAGTTATTTAAAAGGTTTTAATTCATACTGTGTTTAGAGTTACCCAAAAATTTTGTGAATTTAAAGAAATTCTTTTCAATTCAGTTTAAATATCTGCAAAATATTGTAAAATGAGAAACTCAAATTTATTTCTTCAAAATGCCAAGGAATCAGAGTTTAAGAAAGAGATTTCCTGGCCTGAGGTTTTAAGATTCTGCGGAGTGAGTGATTTTAAGATCTCGACTCATTTGAAATTCCACAGTTTGTGATTTGAAGAACTAAACTTTCTCTCTGAACTGGAATTTCGGTTCAAATGCAAGTTTCGGTCCAAATTGTTTTTTTTTGGGGTGGGGAATGAATTTGGACTTATGACCGAAATCAAACTTAAAGTGAGGTTTTGGAGTTCCCCCGAGTGAACTGAAACGTTCAAAGTTATTTCTTCAAAATTATTATTGCTGTTTTCTGTGCTGGACCAGAATTCTCTTTAATTTTCGGCTGGAGCTCCAATTAGCCTTCCGGTAGAGCTAGCCTAATGATGCGCCCGGGGTGCGGGTTTTACGCTAGTTTAAATAGAAGTATTACAGAAGGAACATTATGAATTTAAAGAAAACAAATCCATTATAGTTAGAAAGAGCGATAAATCTAATATATATCTTTGCTATACTAAATATGTCTAACAATAATAAAAAGAATGAACAATCTCCTCAACAATATTTACATTATGCTGACTATTGTCCTCATCTTTGTCGCCATATTTGTCACAACGTTTCGGCCGTTGTACGCTCCGGCCTTCTTCAGGTGGTTGGAATTTCGAACTGAACCCTTTATTTCGATATATGGCGACAAAGATGAGGACAATAGTCAGCATAATGTAAATACTGTACATAATACCTCATCTCAGAAATATAGACAGACTCCTCAACAATACAGCTATATTTAAATTTAAGAGATTGATCAAAATACCAAAAATATTTAAACACAAAATAAAGATGCTTATAAAATTCCTCTGAGAATTTTATATGTTTTTCTGACCACCGACTTCCTAAAAAGCAATCTAAGACCAAACTATTCCCTTTAATGCATATGTGATGAAAATATTAAAAAAAACCAGAGATATGGAAATACTATAAAATTAATCTTCGAAAAGCACCAAAATACTAAAGAATACGATCACTCTCCTGAAGACAGATAAAGAGACTAAAGAAACTACTATCAAAGTTGGATCCTTGAATGCCCACTATATTTTATGTGAATAGTATCTCGTCTATTTATACAGAATACTAAAACACATGAACCAAACACCTCGCTAAGTTTCTCAATTACATACGTTTTATAATTAATGTCTTACTTCAAAGAAAAATTAAAAATAAATACTAGCAACTTTTCAGAAAAAAGCACAATATTTGACGCCGTGGTTTTATCAAGTACCTGCATAAATTTCTTTTAGTCCGAACGACATTCATGCTGACATAGTTGCTATATTAGGTGATGAAGCTTCAGCTTTAACAACAATTTCAACGTAGGCAAATGGAGAGTCTTGCCGATTACCCGAGGTCTGGACGTCCCTTAACTGCCACTACCGAGGAAAACATTGATCAGCTTCACCAAATGGTGATGGATGACAATCGAGCGCCTATAAATCAAATAGCCAAATAGTGTATCCCTCTAGAGAGTTGACTTTATTCTATACATTATTTAGTAAATACGATCTGACACCTGATCAAAAGCGCAGAAAGCGCATCACATCACAAGAAAACCCGGCGTTGTTAGCGACAGATCCAGTTAATTTCCTTCAACGTTCCCTTACCCAGGATGAGTGTTGGGTTCATTAAATTGAGACTGAGACAAAGTAACCATCATTGCAGTGAAAACAATCAGTCACACCTGCTCCAAAAAAAATGGTAAGTTTGCTTAATCTGCAGAGAAGTTGATGAACTGAGTCCTTGGTTTCATTGGTTGCTATGCGTGACCCTGGCTGTAAACTGATTGATAATCATTCCTGTTCTTGTAACATGAATATAATCTATTCCCCAACATGAAATAACACTTGCCTTATAACAAGTATCGCAGTGATGATGACGTCATATCTTCTGTTGAGGACTTTTTGACCAACAGGATGAATATTCTTCTATGAAAAGTCAGTTATCAGTTTATCTGCAAGCAAATAGGGCAGTTAGTATTTGAAATTATTACAAGCAATGTTTCACAGAGTATCACACCTTCAACGTAAGCCTATGAACTTTTTAGCTCACCCTCGCATCGGTCAAGTCATACTGACCAAATCAATATAATGTTGATTCCACGTACGAATTACTTAATATCTTTTGTTCGAATAAAACTAACAATGGCGTCCTATCCTGATTAGATCTCGAAAGCCTGTTTATCAATATCGGTGTCAAACGTACCAGAGATATCGTAATACAAAACCTCTATAAATGAGAAAGTGAGTGAAAGCACTAACCTCCTAATATGAGACCAAAAATTCTATATAAACGACTCTCTTGCACGACACAAGTAACATTTTACAATAATTAAGTTAACATTAACATACAGATTGACGGCATAGCTACAGGCTCGCCTTTTGCTTCAATTCTTTTAATTTCTACATAACCCATGTACAAAACAAAGTATTTGCTAATTTCCCCAAGCCCTTCAGATATGCTTGATATAAAAAGACGATATTTTCATATTAATTGAAATATTAGACAAAGTGAAATAAGAAGAAATTTCAGAATAACTTCATTCAGCATTTTCTTTAGTCACACACCTTCAATAATAGAACCCACTTCCTAGACGTTCTTGTTGATACTAACCGTGTTAATTTTAATACTTCGATATATATGTAACCAAAAAACAAAAATGTTGATGTCACTCACGCTTAATTATACGAGTGTGTGTCATCAACGATATACAAATCACTATTCTTCGTTTATGTGTCGTGTCTCTTCAGGACTTGGGTTGTCATGGCACTCAACAACGTCCAATCCCTTTTTGCAGTTGACTTTTTATTATGTCGGTATGTTCCTGTTCTAGCAACCATTTACACAAATTATTAATATGTTCTGTGAATGTCGAAATTTCCAATCAGTTTTTTTCATTACGTACCCTAAAATTTGCAGCAGTCTTTATCTGGTGTTACGTTTAAGTAACATTTTTGTTTCCATTTTCCTGTAAAACTTTGTCGTTGTTGACATTTTCAGCCCATGATATACTCAATATCCTATTGTAGAAACAGATTTATTTGGCCTCGGGACGTTTCTCCTTCTCACAATCATATAAGAGGAACCCTATTACATAATACATGGGTTATATGATTCACAATTAGCCGTGATAAAATGATTTATCATTATTATATGAACTATTTCGCAACATAAAGATATTTTACTAAACCATGTTGTTCATAAAGAAAAAAAAATTGTATTTAAATAAATTTAGAAAAGATTGGCGCCAGTAATTTTCTTGATATAATCATAACATAAAGATACTTAAATTATTCATTATAACAGATGAATTCTAATTATAGAAAAGATGAAAAAAACAAATATGATTAAATGTATATAGAAGTTAATGATTCTTTAAATTTATAATTTATAAAAAAAATAAAACGCTTAATCTAATTATTACGAATAATTCAGAATCTAAAATACAGGATATGTAATAATAATATTCATTAGGAATATAATAAAATATGTTTTCTCACATAGGCCAAAATACATCATGCACTCTCCTAGAATGACTTGTTAATTCGTACAGCTATTGATCATTACATAGCACTAGAAACAACCAAATTAAAACTATCGATTTGAGACAAAACTTAAGAGACACTAAACTACTATACTAAACTCAGAATAAAAAAAAACACTTTACAAGCCATTATAATACAAATCAAAATAAAACGGTTTAATATAATTTAACCATTGCATATGACGTCGCTTTGAACTAATTCCAATATCAATGTCAGTGTTCAGAAAAAAAGCAAACCTTTAACCCGGAAATCATGTTAATGTACTTACGATTATCTCAGTCATATTCAAGAACTTCATATCGTAACATGATTTCCTGGCCAAATTAACATATCATTAAATTAACATATCATTATTAATATTAATATATTATGTTTAAATTAACATATTATGAATAATTTCAATCCTGATGTGCATCTCATTCAGATATCATTTACTTTTAAACAAAACCTGTCTGTATATGCATATATATAATATATATATATATATATATATATATATATATATATATATATATATGTGTGTGTGTGTGTGTGTGTATATATTTATATATATATATATATTTATATATATACACACACACACTCGTATATATATATATATATATATATATATATATATAAGTGTACATTGAAATCAAATCCCCTCTGGCATGTCTATCCCTGACACTTAGAACTTTAACCCATAAATACAGCATACCGTAAAACCATATTTTTCATCGTATATATATATATATATATATATATATATATATATATATATATATATAATGTACATGAGAAAACACACACAGATACGCCAATAAATAGAGTGGAAGAAGATATATGCTTAAGTGTGCAATTTCTTCATACAGAAAATTACATTCACGATTTAATATTGTTTAAGGGTTTTAATGAATACAAACTATGAGAAGCTTAAACTTGGAACACAAATTTATAGTACTGACTTCAAAAATCACGATAAAACCAATAGTTGGAGCATATAGAATTTTATCAAATTGACTGCCAGAGGTCAATTACAAAAGCTGACTTCAAACGCTACATTCGTAATAAACAACTCAGGCAATAAAATATTTTTTTTGCGAATTGATTTATATCTTCAACTGAAGCATTAACATTGTATTCACGCTAAAAGTATTATTGTGAATAATAAATTCGTTGTTGGCGCCGGCAGATGTAAATATATCTGAAAATAACAAACACAAGATTGTGAACACTAGATAGCTAGTAATCGCTCTCGTAATAATAACTGCTAACCATTTGGTTAGCTTTCAATATTATTAATAAATGAGTACAGAGGATTTAGAGTTGTGATAATGCAGGAAAATATCGGACAAATATAAATAATGTAAATAATGGTAACTCAACCTTCCAGAAATTCAGACAAATTCAGATATATGTTTAGTGATACACTTGGGAAAAAAAAATCTTTTTTGGTGTCTAATATATCCGACTCTATATTAAAATAATTCAGCATTAATTTAAAAATCACTACTAAATAATAAGAGACATTAGCTTCTCTGTGTCTCCTTATACAGGACTATTTACTAGCCCAGTATAGGGAGACGATCCGTTTTCAGTCATCGTTTGAAGCAAGATAACCGATGAATCAGATGAAATTTAAATTGATTTGATGATTTTGGAATCCTATTCACACCTCCCCCAGGATGAAACGATTCCCACTCTGACTATCAGCTTTTATAAACATCCTCAAGAATATATGATTTCCATTTTCGCCATTTGACATTCAGCCTTTATAAACCTTCGCCAGGAATAAACGATTTCCGTTTTCGGCATCTGACTTTAAAATCCTCCCCCAGAAATAAATTCTTTCATTTTTTCGGTATATGACTTTCAGCCCTTAAAACCTCCTCCACTCAAGAATAAGCAACATCCATTTTCGTCATCTGAAATGAGTTCTTGAATATGTTCGCTGCTCTTGTCTTCGGGGGTTGGTTGCATTTAATTTGGTGCTTCATCTTCGACCTTACCGACATAATTGTCCCCAAAAATGTTGGAACTGCAGACGGCTTTCTTTTTGGGATCACTGAGACAAGTAAGCATTGACAAGAAAAGACCATATATATTTTACACTTGATGTCGGTGTGAATAGTTTGTTATCAAATGTACCACATTAAGGACAATAAAGTAATTAATCAATAAATATGAAAAAAAAAATATTAAAAGTGTAAAATTATCATTAACCATATGAAAACATTTGTATTATTGTTGTTGCAAAATAAATAAATATTTGAGTGATTAAACTTGAGAATTGAACAAAAAATAACAATACGATTCGAATCGCTTTAGTTATACTTCCATTAAAAAAAAACGTATTACATTACTACAATCAGTAAATAAGAAAAAGATGACAGAATAAAATTATTTGAAAAATTTTAAAAGTGTTTGAATGACAAATGATACGGAAGGAAATGGATGATACAGAACAAATAGTCAATGATAAACAAAACACTACGACTCAAAATGCATTTCCTACAATTTCGGAAATCACGTCATCTTTCATGAGAAAGAGCAATTTTAAGCTTAAATTATAGAATTATTCATGTCAGTGTATAAGTAGCTTAACAAATAAAATGCATTACGCGTTCATAATATAACAATTGCTAGTGACATTTCATAGATATTCTTAATAAAGTAACTAAACTTGCTAAAACACTTATTTAAAATATCGATTTATGTATCGAATTAGAAATATTTTTTTGTTTTTTTTTAATTTAAATATTGCACATACATAATAATTTAACAACATTAGCAAACTATAAGAATAAAAATGTATAATTAAAGACATCCATTCTTTTAAAATGCAACTTTGCTTTCTTTGGTTAATGAAACAACGTGTCAGTTCACTTCGACTAAATAACACCTAAAATAATACATGAAAAAGTACTTCAACGGGCTCATCTGGCTTTAATAATTATTATACAAAGTATGGTTTAAATATCGCAAGCGAAAATTCACCGGTCTCAATGTCAATTACCCCTATCAATGCAGTATCAAGAAGAGGATCGTTGACTGCCTCCAAAGATTTGCAAAACTTATAAGTTGCGATAGAACTGTATATTAACATATGGTCAACAATAGAAACACCCTTAAGAATGGAAATTAAGAGAACAACCCCCAACTAAAAGTAAACATGAATGAACATCAAAAGCATTTATTCCGTCGACAGTCATTCATATAATAAGATAAATAGCAGAATTTAAGAGAAGGAGAAAACTGAAAGAATCAGTGCTCGTGCGAGATATGGACAACGTTCATAATAAATACATAAATTCTTCCAGTCCGAGACAACACACTCATACAAATTCACTACATGTTTCAGGACACTCATGCGGTTCCAACATGGAAGCAGATACATTTAGGCTCGAAAATGACACCAGTGAATTACATAGTGATACATAACCTAACGAAATAGATACGGTAGTTAAATCATATCTGTCTCACTATCAGTTATCTGAGAAATTCCTGCGCCAGGTTGTGATTGCAAGTCACAAACATCTATGGTGTGTATGAAACAGAAACGCAACACACCATTTTTTTGGGGGGGATTACACGATTATATATCGCATATTAAATATGAATTAAATATGGAAAAGGGGATGACAAATACCAAAAACCCGTGGACATTATAAAGGTTTTAGTTCAAAATTCCTAGAATTTTCCAGAGTATATCGGCAGACAGCTGAATTAGGCTGGAATGTAAAAATGACTAACATATTGTAAAATGTCTCAGGTTAGCATATTTGTAAAGGCAAGGCATATACTGTATAGGGATGATTCGGGGCTATATTACTTTTTAGAATATCAGAAGAATTTAAATTAGAACAAAATAATCGTTTTCTTTCCAAAGCAATGCAATGAACTCATTCATCATACTTAATTTAAAAGCAGGATAGCTAACTCTTTCAGAGTTTTCATAAATCTTTGTTAATGTCTAGTATGAGTTACAGTGAAGGTTTTGCGATAGTATCTTCATTAGGCTTCATTCTAGTCAATTTTATTATTAGTTGGATGTGACAGCTTATCGAACAAAATTAACAGCAATTTAATTAAATCCAAACGTTAATGCGAAAAAAGCACTGGTAATAAAAATAACAATGAAATCGAATTAATAATTTAATTACATATAAACTGATTCATCATGAATATTACCAAGCCATGCCATAATGAAATTGTTAACGAAAATATTGTCGACATTATTAAACAACTTATTCTAACAAGAATATTTCTTTCTTCTTTCTTTTTTTTTTTTTTTTTTTTTCATTTTTGGATGATTTGGTGATGAAGTGGGAAATGAGGAAACAATTTTAAATTAGGAAAAACAAAAAAAACAAAAACAAAAAAAAAACTCGTTATGATCATTTCCAAAAACATGATACCAGAATTCTCCCAGCCCACATTTCTCTTTCGGCTGATATAAGAAATAAGAATAAAGTAAAACTTTCGTTTCTGTTATTATGACTAATGAACATTTGATCATTTTCAATTATCCAACATCTCAATCAGGAATGGAACTTTTCGAATGTTTTTTCTTCCACTTAAGAATACAAAAACTGCGACGTCTCTGCAGTTTGTGATATCCAAACAAGTAAAACAAGATAATAGAAAATTGCTAGGATATATTTTAACTGTTCCTAATGACCAGGTAGTTTACAGAAGGAAACTGGAAATATTAATTTTGTAAATAATCTAAGAAAATGGTAGAATCGCTATAAAAAGAAATATATAAAAGTAAGAACTGCTAAAAATATTGAACAAAAAGTCTGTCGTAAAAGAGCAGTGTTTATAATCACAATGTACATAATTACACTAAACAGAATGTCAGATAAAGCGAGTCAGCCTGTTAGTCTGGTAAAATGTTAACTGATATTGTGAATTCGATACTCATCGGGTAATTCATATTACTCAAATTATTCCTTATTAATTAGCATTAACGAATATTAAGGGAATAAAAACGAATTAAATGTTTGACTATCAACGACAACCTGTACATTGAGCCTCAATCAAAAGGAATATCTGTCAGAAGTAAATACATGTTGACTATAAGCATTATACACTTAATAAAATAAACTCACTTAAAGTAACAAAAATAATAATAATAATAATAATAAGAAGAAGAAGAAGAAGAAGAAGAAGAAGAAGAAGAAGATGATGATGATGATGATGATGAAGAAGAAGAAGAGGACAAAGACGAAGGAGGTTGAAGAGAAAAAATACACAGATGCTTTCAGAATTTCTAATTTTAGAATTTTTTTTCGTGAATTAAGTGATTTTACAATACGGCATGTTTGCTTGTTAGTAGCCTGACTGATAGCATCTGAGCATGTGGCCTAACGTTTGGCACACTGTGTGGCAGTGTCCATGAACAAGAGTAGTGGGGATATCGATTGTACGGGTGCCATTTTTTATCGTTAGTTTGACGTATGCAACAAAGAAGGACAATTCAAAGTTACCTATGAATATATATATTTGGGACAACCTCAGTCGGAGTCTGTCTGAGCAGAGTGGGTTATCTGATGTTATTTTTAAGTACATTGCAACTCCAAGGTCATGTACTGCTTTTATTAATTATGCCTGTGCGTTGTCTATCATTATCGGACTAGATGTTATAGTAGGTAACTTTGGCTTCGTATATTTGCTTTCCTGCGTAACATGCTTGCGGTTCTTTTCTCTCGAGAAATACAAGATATAATCGGAAAAAAATAAATATCAAGTGTTATATAGATAGCATAAAAATATATTAAAATTAATTCTGAATCGGTGAACATTTCAACTTGGAGATCAGAATAGAATTTACAATTGAGAAATGGATGATGCTAAAAGCAAAAAAAAAAAAAAAACAAGAAAAAAAAAACACAGCAATCGTTAGCATACTCCACCAGAACATCTTCAGAATTCTGAACATGAAGCATTAAAATGAAAGATAATAATTGAAGGCGGCTTCAGTCAAATGAAATAAATTGAAAACACAGTAAAGGACAAGCTCATAAAAATGGAGGACACTTTGGAAACTAGCTTAAAGAGATGATACATTATGAAAGCCATAAATACACAAGCAGTAAACCTCAGATGATATCCCAAACTCTTCTCATATTTGAAAGCAGACGAACTGCGAAATTTTGATAAGAAACTAACACTTAAGAAGCAGATCTTTCATGACTTTGTTACAAATGACAAACAAAAAGAAGCAATCAAGTATGAAGATTGTATCAATTTTGCTCTCTAATTACAAAAGCATTACTCAATGTAAAATCACGAAATATTGACAAATCGTGCAGGAAACTAACAGTATAAACCGAGGTATAGACTCTCTCTGATCGATTAATTAAAAAGGTGAAGTAAAAATATTTGCACCAATATTTTAATTTACTAAGAAAAATAATACCAAATGAGATACAGCAGAGTACATCAGAAGCGAGAAACCGACCAGGAAATTTATTTCAAACAATAAATCTAACGCAATATAGATATACACTGTGTAATTTTAGCGAGAGGAATGAGTCACCACTATTATAAATGAATGCAAGAAATCGTCTGAAATGAATTCCAGCAAAGTATTTATTTGGCTAAGTTTTGCTCACATAGCCAATTCTAGTTCCATCTGGCATAGATAAATATATGCAGAAAGCGAGATTAATTTACTCTGACATCACAGTGTAACAAAAGTTTGACATTTTTTTTTTGTCTTCGGTCAGTAAGTATTATTTTCTAATTTCTTCTATCTAGAAAGCAAAGGAAATGATTATTATTCCCTTTAAAAGAACTTTGCTTTTCTGTCACGGCAGACTGATTTCTGTGTGGGGAGGAACAACGTCAAATAGGAGACACTGTTAGAAACCTGGAAAAATTAAGTTCTTCGTCGCATAATATTTATCGACTTCGTTGCATCGATTTCATATATTATTTGAAGTCGTTGACCGCTTGTTTACTGACACTTGGAATCCGGTGACTGATAAAACCATGTTTACTAATGAATACCTTAAATATTTGGGTGTGTCTTTGACGAAGAATGAGTGGTCCGTCAAAAGACTTGTGTAAACATGCTTCCATTTGCCGCGTTTATTCTAACCAAAGTAGCAGACGTTTCGATTGTTTTCTTTATTTATTTCTTTCATCAGTTTTTTTTTAATTCTGTTTTTCTCGCATTCTTTTTTTTGTGTCGAATTCTTTACTTCTTTCATTTATTCTGGAATTCATTGTTACTTTCTCTCTTTTCCGCAGTCTCTCTCTTCTTTTTTTTCTCCTTTTCCTTTTCCATCGTCTCTAATAAGACAGCAAAGTCAATTCGGCGTGCATGTTCCCTCCATCTCCCTCAAAGATACAAGCCGCGAATACCCTTAACCCAAAGCGATGAAACTAAAGATCACACCAAAGCATTCTCCCGCGTCGTCTGGTTCTCGTTTTCATCAGCTTTCCGATTTCACCCTCCTATACTTCCTAACACCTGTCTTTTAATATCAGGCGAACAGCTGCACCACCAACGGAGACATTTCAAAGAAGACTTCCTCATCCCTCCTCTGTTTCACCACGGTGAACCTGTCAGTCATTCTTACCAAAATACTCGATTTGCAAAGACGCCAACGAACACTCAACATCACGATGACAAGCGGCATCTTTTAGTTTTAGGATAGTTATTTCTACATGGTTGTTATTTCTTTCAATGTGGCGATTCTAAAGTTAATAATTTGACATGCATTCTATTTTCAGTCATTAATTATAATATATTGTTTTAATCATTACTTATATTAGGAATTTCTGAATAACCCAATATTTGATCATTCAAGTCGATTTTGAAATGTTCATAAGGCTGAGAACATTTCTCCATAGTATTGCAGAAGTTAAGTTTTGAATACAGTTTATACTGAAATTGAATCAAAAAAGAATACAGAGTTATTCAAGCGTTCTTTTTTATTTGCTTAATTTCAGAGACACTACAATGTCTTTCTTTACTTGTTGTGTCGAAAATATATGATTTTTTGCAGAATTAACCCTAATATATTTAAGCTATGCTCACTGCATACAGAATGTACAGTTATTAACGATGTGTTTATTTGTTGCGATGTTAAAAATCTGGGTGGATCTTCACGTGGAGGAAAGTGGAATTGTCGTGTAGAGTTCAAATTCCACTTGAGATTCCATAGCGTACATGACGCCACTATCGGTGAACAGCAAGGTAGGCATGGCTCATTAGCTTTGGTAGGCAACAAATCTCGAAGAAACATTTTGAAATCTTAATTGGTTGAACATAGAAATAATACCTCCATATTGAAAGATTAATTGTTGGGAAATACGCAGCAGTAATAAATAATTTGGAAAGTCTGTGATTTTATGCTTCACACGGAAGGTTTGTCAGATTTTCGGGTTTTTAGTTAATTAATGTGTTTCGCTTAGACTTCCAAGTCTAGAATTGTGGGTAACTCATTAGAGATCAATTGGCAACCCATGGAAAAATGTGGAATTAACAGACATACTGGATGTTAACCTTGTATTTTTTTTATTTAGAAGTAAATCAACTAATTTAAATAGCGGAATATTATGGTTTTATAAAATATAACTTATATCATCTGGATTAAATTGATTATATTTATGATAGAATTTTTGAAAGTCAGGAAGAATATTATGGAATAACTCAATGTTGAGTAAAAATATTTAGTTATAAATAATTTTATTCTTATTACAAATAGAAGCAGAAGCCTATATATACAAATAGGTCTAAAATCGAAGGTGAGTACTTCCAGACAGCAAAAAGCGGCTGAGAAAACTCCACTGAAAAGAAATATGGCGCCGATAAGCAAATGGTCAATAGAAACAACATAGGTGATTGTAAAATCCATTGAAGAAGAAAATCTACAGTAGAGTGTATCTAAAGACTTTGATTGTTCGTAGTCAAGATTATATAAATTTGCTAAACATCTAAAAAAAAAATGAAATGGTTAAAATAATCGAACACGAAAGGCAACAAATTGTTATGACAGAAAACTCAATGTAATATTTCTTGATGAAATATACAAACCAAAAAGCAAGTGAAAAATATGAACTGAAACATACTTTCCAAATTATTTATTGTATAATCCATTTCTTACAATTCTGTGACAGAATTGTAAGAAATGGATTAAGAAAAAAAATGTATCAATTACAGGGGGAAGAAAACGACAAAAAAAACAGCACTAAAAAAGGAAAATTAGGTTAACAGGAACTAAAGTCAAATAATCATGGCGTATGATCCACAAAAGTAAAGAGATGTTCAATGATGAATCATGAATCTGCATTTGCCAAAGAGATGATTCTAAAATATTTTCTCTTGCCCTTTAGATGACTACATGAAGTGAATGATATGAAGCTGCTTATCATTCAAATGACCATCAGAAATGCCTATCATTACTTCAGCAATCAATCCGCATTGAAATCTTGGTTAATTCTCTCATTACATCATAGAAAATTAATTTGGTGTTGAGGATGTTATTTTTCAAAACGATAATGCATATTGTCACAGGGCAAAGGGGATTAAATCTGTTCATTTTTCCTATTGATTTCACGCCAGGCAAGGCTATTACAACGGCGGTGGATTTACAGGGAGTAAAAGTGAATGAGAAGATGGATATTGGGGAGGACTGAGGATACGACAGAAAAGGAACATGCATCAATAAGACAGAAGATGGCGATTCGGCTTGCATTTAAACCTTTGACGATTCTAAATATCAGAGAAGCATGAATTCGGAAGAGAGTTACAGAGATGGGAAGTGCGACAAAAATGTTAGAGTTGTTCAACATTAAAACGGTGAGGTCTATTTTTCCATCTAGTAGCACGCTTAGCTTCATGTAGACGGGACACCGGGAATAAAAGCTCATCCGAGCAGTTTCCAAGAACAATATTTGTAGAACAGTCAGAGGAAAGCCACGTTACTTTGATAAGGATGTGAATGGAAACGAGTGTTTACTAAGGAATAATTTTTTGCAGACCCTTGTCTGGATTTTCTCCCGAATCTCAATATACACAGTCAGAGCACCCAACCAGATATGTCAACAGTATGAAATACACAGACGAATGGTAGATGTATAATTGTGTAAAATGCATTCTGACAGGAAAATATTTCCACAAAGCAGTGAACAAACCTTTCTTGCTACAGGCGTAGTAACTGTCTCGATATGGTTTTTCCCCTTCATATCACTAGAAAATGTGTGGCCTAGAAGGCGCAGGGTGATACTCTCCTGGACTTCAATATCAACCATTCTTTTGATAGGCAGAAAAATTGATTTTTTTCTGTTGTGGTTAAATGAAAACAGATTAGATTTTGAAGGCTTTGAAAATTACAAGCCATTTGTTGCTCTAGATAAACACTAATTATAGGCTCTTTTGAAGATTAGGTGCCAGGTTCACTTCGTCGGATCTGTCGGATTTGCTACTAAAGCAGGGATAAATAGTAGTGTCATATGATCAAAAACATAAAATCAATGACCTGACATGTTCAGTTCAGACCTAAATATAGCTGAACATTTATGGCGGAAATTAAAAAGAATGTTCTATGGGAAGAATCTATCCTTCAAAGAAGCTGTGTTAACTCACATCCGGAAGCTTTAGAATTAATCTGATAAAGAATATTGAATAAATTCAAGCCATATCTAAATGTATTAAGTCTGTCATAATAGCATGCGGAAGGGTAGCTAAGTATTAATTCTAACATTTAGTTGATGAATCCGATACTTTTTCCTCAATATTTAGCCTTTTCTTTAATATTTTCCTCTAGCTTAGACAAGAATTATACCATTGACGCCTTAATCTGTTTTGTTAAATGTTTATTTTCCGAAGCCAGAATATTCACCTATTAAATAGAAAATATGTATGCCTAATCTGTTATCAGCCTCTTAAGTGCTACATAAGAAAAAAAAATATGGTGATCATAATCTAAGTGTGCTAATCCAAACTCTTTCTTTTTTTTGGTTTTAGTTAGAGCACAAAAAAAAGTTATCTTCAGCTATTACCTCAAAGTGTTCAACGTTTTATCTTGTTGGTATCGACGAAAAATAAGACTATTACGTAATCATTTACACACAATTAAGGCAATAAAGCCAGTAAGACAATGGATTATTGGCGTATTTATTTCCTTTAGACCATAACTTTATTCTTCTAAATGGCTGTAATTTGATATTGAATTGAAACTATAATTAAATTTACTGGAATTTGGGAAATCTAATATAATTTGAAAAATATCACGTGCTTATTTATTAATTTGTAAAATATAGATCAATTACACCGTTAGAAAAGCCTAAATACTTACATTTTTAATCAGGTGGAATTTTAGTGTTTTCAACATTTATGTCATTGTCACCAAATGGAAACTGGCTACACTATTTCTTTTTGTAACGTGGATAGCTGCAAAATATTAATTTCGACATTGTTTCAGAGATATCCCGCATATAATATCTACACAATCTTTTCCTACACCTAAGTCTATCCCTCCTTATACGAGACAAAATCTTTTAAGGTTAGAGAAAATAAAATAATATGAATTAAGAAATCAAACAATAACGATTGACAGTGCATTTACGTTTTTTGTGATCAAAATTGATTGGAAAGCAAGAAGCCAGACTACAGTTCCACAAGCGAGACATGCGCAAAAAGAAACTGTTAGCAGACAACTTACGGTTACATTCAGTTATTTCAACTTTAAAATGATTAAATCTTGTCGCTAGTCTACTAATGTACTTAAATTCATAAAGTCTAAGGACCATAGAAGAAAGCTAGTCCAAAAAATTAATATGAAAATATTTATAGAAAATGCGGTTAAGCTAAGTACCGACGGTGGAAAAATGAATAAAGCCGGTATGCCAGGTTAGGATCAATAACATTGTAGATCATTGTTTATATTTTATTAATAATCACACAGTTAGCATCAAAAGCGACAGACTAGATATGGCTGCGACATTAAAAAATTAGACTTATAGTAGACACATAACTATTTAAAATAGAGAATGACAATTAACTGTAAACCAAATTTCCTATAATAATTAAGTATAATCTTTCAAATTAATGTCAGTGTAAACCGTTCGCCACGAGTCACTCTCTTAGTGATTAGCATTAGCCATTAAGATGAAAGGTAAAAAGATTTCTTTCAGACGATTAAAAGGAAAGTGTTCCGTTTTGGAAGCAATTAGCAAGTCATTTCTTGTCCGTATTAACAATAGACTCAAGTTCATTCTTGAAATCATCTGTCTATTTGACCTTACCGAACCGATCGATTATACTAAAACAGGAGTAATTAGTTGTATCATCTGCATAGATACTGAGTTGAAGACTGATCGCATCAAGAAGGTGGTTGATGGAAAATTTTGGAAATAAAATGTGCATAATCCAAAAAAAGATCTAGCAGTATTGTGGTTCAAGAAAACTTTTATTTCGTGATTTGAATCAAATCAAAGTTTGATCAGTTCAAAAATTCTTTTAGAAATACCAAACATTTTCTAGGTGTGAAGAAGACCAACATTCTAAACAAAGCAAATCAAAACCAAAAGAAAAGAACAAAAAAAAATGTAATAAAGTAAAAAAAAAACTGTTGGGAAGGTAACAAAATGAAAAAAAAAAATAATAATCATATTTCTAATAAAAATCTGTCAAAAAAAACAGTTCACTAAGTGGCAGAAAACAATCAGGTGACAATCACCGGTCGCAAAAGGTCAGAAGAAAGTGATACGTACAGAATAGTGAATGGTATATTTTATTCTGAAAATACAAAAATTGTGGTACATGTCTGGGTAGGGGGAGAAAAATGGAGGGAGCTAGTCTTCTTTACCTATTCAGTCCTAGTTAATCGTCATGCTTCCTAAAAGTTTCGTACATGTCTTCAGTCGACCACAGAATACGCCCATCCGGGGTAATGACTTCACGAATGAATCGATCGGAACCTCGACGGATCTCTTCCTTGCGCAATTCTGCGCCCATGTTCACAGCTTCGTTCGACATTTGTTTAATCTATGTCTAACAATCTGGTACCGCTTGCTGGCCTCACACTTCAGGGCCTGCCTAGCTACGGCTATCTCTAGGGAACCCCCTCCCGAGTCACAGCCCGGTGGAGACTATCCTCTAGAGTTTTCACTTTTTAGCCTTATCTAGAGCGAGTAGTGGTAAAGGACCTAATCCTATCCTTAAGTCTCCCCTTCTCCCAATAACCGTTCCCAGTAATTCTCGCTGCACTAATATAGTCAGCTGTTGCTGAAAGTCCCTTCTGTCCAGGAAGAACAGATTGAACTTCCAGTGTCGAGCCAGTCTAAGCATAGCCTCTACCACCATACGGGCACAGAGGAGTCTATGTTCCGAATAGTCTTACCGGTGGAACGTAGGACAGTCAAATAAATCTAGATCGACCCTTCTCATTAACATTATGTCAAGAAAGCTGGCTACCTGAAGTGACGGCCAATTAATGGTCTACGTCCACATCTCCCCTTTCGGATGATTGACCCGTTATCTTCTGAGGAGCCCAAAACAGCAGAACAGATCAACAAAGCTACAATCGCAATATGCCTTCCCGATAGCTCCACTCTCTCTATGTTGGGATCTATGACGATATTACAGGCCTTAAAGGGGTTAAGACAATGCGAGACGAATCCACAATGAACGCACCCAACCGGCAGAAAAAAGTCGACACGCTTCACCTGATCGTTGAGCGCATAAACAGCAAAGACTCTAAACGAACGTCTCCCACCCGGACATTGGACAACGTCTACCCTCGCATCCAGGGAATGTTTAACTAACCAGGAAATACCCCTGGCCTGCTAGTCCCCATATGCTTAATAAACAACAAAGTCTCCAGACAGCACAGGAGCATCGACGTTGCAAAAGAATTAGGTATCCTAGATCGCGGTCACATCCCCTTCAAAGTACCCGAGGTTACGAAGCAGGCGGGCAGCCTTATCGCGATTATCTCAGTGCCCTAGACGGGGCAGTGGAGATAGCCCTTGTCTTACCTTTGTCCTCTGAATCGTCCGTTCTTGCTTGCGAATTAGGGGCAGATTTGGTCTCGTTTTTATCAACTGATTTTTCCACTCTATTTCAGCCCGACTTATTTCCTTCTTAGTAATTTAATCTGCATCCCCCTCTCCTTCCTCATCCCTCACCTTTTTCAGTGAGGAGGACCGAGACGGCAGCATGTATTCTATCTCCATTACCAGATCTGTTTGCTGTTGTTAGTGCTAATGCTGATGATTCAGTCGCTGCTCCTGCTGCTGTTTTTACAAGTCCTGCCGAGACAGGCCCTGCTGCTGCCGTGACTTGTTTTTGTGCTCTTGTACCTGCTGCTGCCGTTGCCGATACGGCGGAGAGAGATCCTGCTATTGATCTTTGCGCTGTTGATTCAGTAGCTTTTCCTAATGCTGGGTTTTACCCTCCTCCAACTGTTTTCGTGATTGTTCCTTTTTTTTGCGGAACATCATTCAGCAGCGAGGTAGAAGGGGCAACAGCTTTCGATCCCTTTTTTCACCACTTCTTTCCATTCACCGGCACCGTCTGGGATCTGGCCGGGCTTGTCTTTCGCCACTAGTTTCTTGGATGTACTTGGCTGAATCATTGGTTTTCGGCCGGGATACATTTTTAAAACCAACAGTGTGGCATTCTTTCTTCTACTATAACAAAAAAAAATGTTCCTGCTCATGTCAGGATTTTCATTAAATTTTGTACTGTCCAGGATTACTTGGACGTCAAAATCTTCAGAGAACACACCAGTTTTACGTTCTAGTTCTTTTGCTTCCATTTCTGAAGCCAGAAATATGTCCCACATTAGATTTGATCGTTTTGGCAAAATCTTCAGGACTATCTTAAGATACTTCAGTGCTTCTTCAACCGGCTTCCTGCTGACGCCGCTCAATTTTCGGACGTTACAAGTGAGACAGTTCTTGATGTAGCCGTATTCAAAGCTTCTGGGATAGTGAGTAATTCATTATTTTTTATGTACTCGCAGTACTCTTCCTTCACTCGGTCATAATAGGCTGCATCTTTTTGGGGCTATTTTTATTCCACGCCGATAGACTTGAAGATGGCTCCTCCGTTTCGGTAACAATTGGCTGCAGAGACTGGACCATTTTGGTCCACGCCTCACCACAGCATATAACCGTGAAAAAATTTCTAAAAAAACGATACAACAAAAATAATTATAGAACAAAAAAACGGTCATAAAGGCAAACAAATATTAGACTTACGGCGACGTAGCTTCAGTAACCCGTGACACAAAACAATTAACAGTACACAATAGTGATCCCAAGAAGAGGGAACAGTGATCGTATAGTCATCACAGCACTTGCTATTTATTCACTTACTTTACGTTCACGTGATCAACTTAATTAAAGAATGACCAGTGTTACTCACTGGCGATCTAATTTCAAAGCACAGTGTCAGCTATGACACTTACTCTTATGCAAATATATATATATATGGAGGCACGGTGGAGTAATGGATTGAGGAATCGGAGAGCCGAGTTCGAATTCCAGTCGAATCCATTACATTCACTTACGTGCTAATACCCTTGGGTAAAATAGCAGGACAGACTGGATTCCATAGCCTTGGATGGCAACTGGTCTAGGAGAAGGACAACTCTGAATTCAAAACCTGCGGACGGTCGTTTGGGAACCTTGTGGCATTCGGTGCACCAGGTCTCTGTATCTTATGTGCCGGTGTCGGGCTGTCGGTTTCCTGGAAACTGATCTGCTTGACCCTCATACGTCGAATCTCGACGGGAGAGTCGATCATATATATATATATATATATATATATATATATATATATATATATATATATATATATATATTGAAGTTTTCGGGTTTTGTTTTGAAACATGACAACTATTATGTCGCTACATGGAATCATATTTTTAAATAAATAATTATATTTATGCTCTACTTTTGTATCGAGCACTATTTTTTAAAAATAATGACAAAAATACTAAAGAACTTTGGATTATTTACCTAACGAGTTCTTTCCTATTTTCTATATATTTTTACACACACGCACAAACACACACACATATATATATATTTGTGTGCGTGTTTGTGTATGCGTGTGTGAGTGTGTGAGTGTGTATGCATGATGTGTATGTGTGTTTCCTTGAGTAAATTATGAGACTATTGTTAAGTAAGCCCTGAGAAAATCTATATGTTAACAACATAAGTCAAAACGAAAACTTCAAATGAAGATACCCGATTAAACTTTATGAATTTGGACTTAACTCCCGAAGTCAATAATTGTGATTATCAACTAATTTAAATGCCAGTGTCAGCATTTTTGTCTCACTACCGAATTCACTTGGAATTGAAGTTAATCAGCATTACTACCACAAACGAAAAGGTCAGGTTATTTGACATTTAACGAAAGTTTCTATGGCTGAAGAATTCCAGACATCATAAATCTCTTTTGAAATCGATTATCTGCCAAGTTTCAATACTATGTACACAATTTAATAACGGTTTTTATTTCTTAGGTTACATCTCGTATGACACACGATCAACTGGATGTAAATACTCTGAAAAGGATAGTGGCAAAAGTCCATGTTTTTCCAAAACAAAAATTCATAATTATGTTATATGAATGTACAAGTGGTGAAAAGAAAATCCATGATATATACATAGGGTAGCATGCGCGAGAATATTTTATTAAGAGACTATATATATATATATATATATATATATATATATATATATATATATATATATATATATATATATACTAAATCTTCGCATGGGAATGAACTACTGGCTTCGGCTTGGTGATGAGAGGGTATCGCTAGGCGGTGGGTGGATTCATAGCTTCAGTTGAAAGGAAGAGCGAAGAATTGGTATCAACAGCTAAGTGCCCGAGTCTTCAAGTTGGAGGACATTCGCTGTGGTCTAGCCTGTAGAGCGATGGCGTCTACCAGGTCTATTTAGCCAAGTAGACACTCTATGCATGAATTAATATTCCTCAGTCTTTCAATTCAGATGAGGGTTGGGAACGTACCATGTATCTCGCTTCACAGCAAACGTAAAACCAAACACGGTCCTTTGACTAAAGGAAGAGGGTATGTATGTTTGGTATTTTGATTCCCATTCTTCCTAGTAAGAATCCCTCCGTTCAATCTTATCAATTCATCAGCTACGAAATTTCACCCTTCATGGGCGTTGTTAACAGAAGTTATTCTTACAGTATGTCCTGTGAAAAGAAGGCATTTATTATTTCCTAAGAAGTTTCAAATATAAAGTGGATGCTGAAAAAAAAACACAAATGTATTGGCTAGCATCTATAGATGCCTGATATACTCCCTAATGGGTAGCCGGCTATTTTCATTCTGAACAAAAATGAAACAAGGTCAGTGTCAGTTATGGTGACTGGACCAATATGTCGTCAATATCCACAGTGTATATTATTGGAGTGATATAATGAGTATTCTTTATTTGTTAGGCGAATTATCTACGCTGCATTAAAAACCAGAAAGCCTTGACATATCAAGTTTATTGTAATAAAGATTGAGTGCTGGCAAAATGATAAAAAGACCCGGCCAATAAACAAAACAAGACTTCAATCTTTTATATTTAGTATTACACATTTTCAATTTATGTTTTCGTCGTTTATTCTCGACCACTGCGTGTGCGTGTGTGTGTGCGTGTATGTGTGTGTGCGCGTACGCGTGTGTGTGCGTGTGCGTGTGTGCGTGTGTGTGTGTGTGTGCGTGTGTGTGTGTGATGCCTCGTAGAGCCCTCAACTCAACATCAACTTTACCTTTACATCTCCTATGTATGAGAGACTGGAGTTGTTGCTTATATACTTGCTTCATTTCCATATTTATAAAATGACATGAAGTTGTGAGGTTACGTGTTTCTGCATTCGGTGACTAGGATTATTTCAGGGTCACCACTGTAGCGGACTTTATTAGTCTACTATAAAACTGAGTGCAGCACCTATTCCGGTATATTAATACATGACATAGTCATATTTCGTTGATTCTCAAATCATTCAGAGTTGAATCCTACGTATTATTATTTTATCGCATTGTGAGTCGGCTTGTTTCTTTTACGAGTTGTTTCTACGCTTCAACCTCATCCTGAACCTAAAAAGATTGATAGTTCATGATTATTTAAACAGTTACTTTGATATCTAACCCGACACAATTTTTCATAAATGTATCATGAATGTAACCTTCGTATGTGAGAAGTACGAGAAAAAAAAACTATTAAAATACAAATTACGATTACATCTATTTCAACAGTAAAATAATGAGACCTAGCTGACAATCAAGTAGTATTTAATGCATGCGGTCTTTATACCGAAGAGGAGAGATCATTAGAAAAAAATGACATGAAAATATTTATGCAAAAGAGACAGGGTAGGCACATCACAGCTGGGAGAAAGTGAATGATGTTGAGATGCAAGGTCAGGATCAATAACATTACAGACTCTTCTTTGGATCATGTTGCGAATCTGTAGATATATAGTTGAAACATCAAACTTAATATTTTAGCAATATTTAATGCATGGGCTTATCTTCTTCTTTATGTGCAGTCTCCGCTCAGGGTGTAGATGATCATAGTTCTCCACAACTTCCTCCCTTGTAGCTTTTAATTTCTCCCAAATCCTGTTTCGATCTCTATTTACTCAAGTGAATTAAGTATGTTATCCGTCATTTTACTTTATCTCTTTTGCTGTCAATGTTTCCTGTGAGTATCACATTCTCCAAGCCCTCCTTCCACATTATGGGTTCCAGAAACCACAACTGTCTCTTAATGATGTATGATAAATATGTTCCGTTCTGTTTCCATTTTCTAAAAAAAAAAATTGCCGTTAATCATATTTTCGGACGGAGATGTCCTCGGCATCCTTCTGTAGAACCACATTTTTGGTTTAAAGTTTCTTCTTCATCTTTGATAAAATTATCCAGCCCTCACTTTATTACAGGAGGACATATATCACGTAACTTCTTAGTACTCTTTTCATTGTTTCTAGCGAAATTTCTATACTTCTTAGTACCCTGCTCAGCTTTTTCAGTCCATTTTTACCTATCCCAATACGTTTTCGGATTCCATTGCCACACTTTGCGTCCGTTGTTTAAACACTTTCCAGACCTATACTTATTTGAAAATTTCAATCTTATTTGCCTTCTAATACTTACTAGGAACAAGATGGATACATGCCTATCCCAAACTTGATTAATATTTTTTCGTAAGAACGCAAGTTTCTTGGCTACATTTTGAACTGGCAACGCTGTTAAACGTTCCCCAGAGAAAGCCGCTTCGCTGGTGACGAATTACTAGATGCCAATTAAATATAGGTGAGTGGGGAGTAGAAGAAAAGAAGGATCTTCAATGGAAGAGAAATATAACCTGCGAACTTGACAACCATTGTTCTAGTGAAATTATTTCTTCTTTCAACACTTTCGTGATTGAACTATGTTGATAAGATAAAATGACTTCAGGGAATTCTGATTTTACTCTTTTGAGAATTACAGTCAATTACTTTTTTTCTTTACCCAGTTGAATCGTGCGGTTTTATTATTGCGAACACAAAACTACATGAATTTGCCTTGATCTTGCTTAAATAGCACTTACTAGTTGCCAAATATAATTAAACGAATTCTATAGAAAAACTTCCTGAAAACAATAAATTCTAGATTTATGTCTGGCAATTTTTTGCATATAAGGCAATAAACAAAGATTTAAATCTTAAGGTTAACAAACCTATCATATATTCGGTAATACATTTTGCAGGAATTTGTTTTAAATTTAACAAATGACTAAACATCAATTGTGTTGTAACCAAGTAAATAGCAAATAAATAACAAAACAAGGGGTTGCAGATAAATAGTGTATTGAACAGTAAATACAACAAAAGAGTATAACACGACTTGGGAGTGTGTGTCAGGTGACCAGCGTTCAATCTATACTACTGCTGATAATTAGTAGCCACCTCCACGAGGTTATATGTGGCGCAAGGCCGAGTATAACGTGGGTCATCCAAGCCGGTAGGTTCGGCTAAAATATCCACGTAGAACACACATAAACGGATCCGGGTCTATCTACCTACTCGGACGAGATTCTGCCCATCGGAACAGCCTCGTCTGGGTTCCTATCTAAAGGCAGAGAGTTTGAAAACAGTTGGGAACTGTCACAGCCTCGGTAGATTAATCTATACTACAATTAATATTTAACAAACGAGGGATGTATGTGACACAAGGCCGAGTTTACCGTGGGTTCTCCGAGCCCGTAGGTTCGACCTAAAATATTTTCTTAGAACCCACATAAACGGGTTCAGGGTATGTCTACCTCCCCGGACAAAACTTTGCCCTTCAGTAAAGTCTTGTCTGGGATCCTCTCTGCCCAAAGGCAGAGAGTTCGACAGCAGGTGCGAACTGTCACAGACTCGGTAGAACAATCTATACTACTGTCCCCGCGAGGCTTACTTTCCTTAGACTCATTAGAAGGAGGACACCACAACAAATTGCAAGAAGAAAGAATACAATAAAATGAATAAAGCCATACAAAATGCAAATTACAAATGGGAGATACAAAATTAGAGATCCCAAACTCAAACACGTACTATAATTTAAATAAATGTTCTAACAGAGGATGTAAAGTGCGACACCGAAATACATAGGTGATTTGGGATACCGAAATATCCCTTTTAAAAGCTAAGCAAATTATTAAGAAAAAGGAAACAAAATCGTTAGAAACAAAAAAAAAAAAAAAAAAAAAAAGTACTGAACTGCTAGGTAATATCAGTTGATATATATATCAGATGAAGAAACAGCATTTTGGTTCTGTAGAAAGACTGTAAGACTATGAACAATTTCAAGTGGAAAAAAATATACTTATACATAACATCAGAAAGAGACATTTGAAATTTCTAGGGCATGTAAGGAGGAAAGAGGACTTGGAAAATGTGATACTCAAAGAACAATTTGAAAGAAAGAGGGACATAGTAAAAACACAACAAACTACCTAACGAGGTTGAGTAAATAAAATGGATGGCAGAACAGTGTTTAGGAGAGATAACAAAAAGAATTTATTAAGACCTACAAAAGATGGGAAATTGTTGAGAGCCATGATCGCCCTTAATTGACACGGCACATAGAAAATTCATTCGTATAGAATATCATTTCTCTCTGTATTTATTCAACTTATATAGCAAGGGAAGCCTGAGAGTATTAGAGATTCGAACTGGATTTATTTGAATACAAACTTAGCAACATAATTTAATCAGGTTACACACGATTGTTGGCAAACACAGAAACAAAATTTGCAGGAATTGCAATACAATCGAGTAAATGTAATTTATTTAAATCGCTGATAGCTAACAGAGTTTATTAAGGAAAAAACGGAAGTATATGAAAGCGTTGTCTGGGGCCTCGAGAGAGACTTCCCTTGCTATCGGAACATTATCCCGGATGTAAACACCAAAACCATGCATGTGAATGCTAGAATCATTTTTTCAAAGTGGAATATAATATGGAATCAAGTATACATTGACGGGAATAAAAGAATTTGAATCCGTTTCACAAAGGGAAAAGATATCTTGCGACCGTTTCAAGAGAAAATATACTATGCTGCAGAAGTTGGAACGGATAAAACGAATATTAAAGAAAGAAATCTTGGAGTTGGAATGGATAAGACGAATAATAAGAAATAAATTTTGCAATGGTTAGCCGTTTTTTTGTTTGATGCTGTTTATTCATTTCGCTGTATTTCTTTTTCTTATATTTTCCATTTTGAGGGGAAAGAGAAAAAATAGCATAATCATTAGAATCTGTTGCCCATTGCAATATAAACTAGGCAGCACATGTCTAATTGCAGAGGATAATATAGGCTTTGTATTACCAACCGGTGATACGTTAGGGACACCTGTCAATGCGCAATATGGCACTACAAATACAACAATAATATGCGACTGTTGATCAGAGCAGACTAAGTGCTACCAAAGCATTCGGGCTCGTAGCGACCATTCGGAACTATCAGTCACTAATCTAGTAGCCCGGTACACTAACAATGGAAATTCGCAGCCTTCCGGTAGTCTGATCACCAACTTCGGAAATACGCACTTTTATTGCGCAGGAGGGTGTCGTCAGTGATGTGATTACTCAGGTCATTGGGTAGTTTCGGGCCTTGCAACATCATACCATCAGAGCTGATCAGGCTCCGACGCACCCTCCTTCTGTACCACGGTATGCGACACTGATTTTTATAATTGTCTCAGCCGACTTGTACTCGATACTAGCAGGATACACATAGGGAAAGTCCATAGCGCTCAGGTAAGATGGGTTATTGAAAAAGTCGGAAGGAAGAAATTTTTGTTAATTTGTTGCTAGTTTTTAAGTTTATATATTAAAAACAGTAATAATAATAATATGCCCCATCCCGAATGACTGTAGGTTAACCGATTAAAATAAATGTACTTATAAAAATTTGAGTGCAATAAACCACATCTGTATGCGTTTATACAAGTTTTCCGGTTTACAGTTGAAATGCCAGTATTATGTTATCCCAAGCCCCCCCACCCTCAAAAAAAAAAAAATTCATGTATTATAATTTAATATTACTTTCGGTCTAAAATTATGTACAAGACAGTAATTCCCTAATCCCATGAAAGAATGAGTTTTTGCGAAAACTTAGAACCACGAAAGTAAAAAACATCGACGTGTACGGATATATATATATACACACACACACACATACATAAATATATATACACATAAATACACATACACACACAAGTGTTGTTCTTAAAGTTAAAATTCCAATAAACTACCCTACGAAAGACAAATAACTAATATAAATAATAATGATATACCCCGGCCGAAAAGACAAAGTTTGACGTGTAAAAAATAAAAGGAAAGAAGTTATACGAGCAAAAAAAAAAAAAAATGTACGCGTAAAAAAAAAAAAAGAAAAAAGTTACATTGATATGTGTATGTACAGAATTGTCGTTTTTAAAATTGAAAATTCACCAATTACCCCCCGAAAAGATAAAATGAAAAAATAAAATAAGTAAAAAGGGTTGATAGTAATGATAAACCCCACCCCGAACGACTAGCGCTTAAGCGATTAAAATAAATGAATATGTCAATTTTAGTTAAATTACATCGGTATATGAACATACAAATTTGTTGCTTATATACATACACACACATACACACACACACATATATATATATATATATATATATATATATATATATATATATATATATATATATATATATATACATTTTACTTTCGTTGAAGTGGCAAATTTGGGATTTATGTACAATTTGATCAATGCAAACGCATAGATTAGATTAAAAAACAAAAGATAATAAAACAAAAAGAAAGAATAGCACAAGCAAGGGATATTCAGCAGTAGTAAAAGCTTCGAAAAGAAAAAACACTCTTACAAACGCTTAGCGTGTGTTAATAAGTATTTTCTGCAAGTAATATTAGGTTGGTGCAAAAATAATGTCGGCTTTTGACGATAAAAAATACGTCAAAAACCGACACCATCCCTGCACCAACCCAATAATTTAAATTTTTGCTTTGGTTTTACTTTTATGATTGGTCATTCCTAGATTTTATGGAGCCATGCACTATTTCGCTTAATCCACAGGTTAAGACAGTTAAATCATTATAGTCCTGGCAGAAGAAAGCAAGAAAGAACCGGTAAAGCATATCCTGAAAAGGAAACAAGGGATAAACCTCGACTTCATTTGGAAAGGATTACCAATCACTAGGAAAAAGAATGAATTTATAGTCATTCGCAAGACGAATAGCCCAAGAAGCGAGTTACGAATTACTGTCATCAGAATGAAGTAAATACAGGACCCCCCCCCCCTTGTAGTGTTATTTATAATATATCAAAACACAAAATACGCTTTAGGGACAGATATAAACCGTGAGTAAGCTAACTAACGATTTTCAGTAAATGGATGGCGGTACACGAAATTGATGGAAAGGAAAAAGATAAATATGATTGACTGACTTGTTGTATATTTACGGCTTATCAACCTATTACAGGTTGTTTAAAGCCAGAAAAGGTTTTAGATTTTAATAATCTTTTGGAGATATTAGTGATTTGTTAATTTAATGGCTTCCATCGAATAAAGTGTGTATGTCTTAGAGAGGGTTATCCTTCTTCGAACCTAATACGCAAAAGGACCTGTACCAAATAAAAGAAACCATATTTCTTGAGGATCTTCAACGGCAGCAACAACTGAAATGGATAGTGCATACAAATCGAAGAGAATATAAACACATCATCAAGATGTGGACGTTCCACATTTCTTCAAACAAAAGGTTAAGAAAGAAGCCTCCATGTATAGTGGAAATAACAATATATTTTAGTGCGCCTCAAAAAACATTTTAAGAGAAAGATTTAGTCCGAGGAATTAGACTATATTGTGGTGGGGAGTGTTGGATTCATATATGTTCCAAGGATACTTGTGCGTAAGTGAATATGAACGCGTCTGGAATTGAAACACTTCTATCCCATTTTCAACCCCGAGCCGTTATATATTACACTACATCCAGGCTTAAAGCACCTGGTATTCCCAAAGGTCACCCATTTATGTACTGAACAGGTTCTTCGTTGCTTAACTTCGTTGTTCGTACGAGAAGCAGAACATTGATAAGCTTTATAAAATATAGGAAGTTGTATACAGTCACGATCATCCACGTCATGGAGGATATGGCGCGAAGAAGAAGAAACAAGAAGCTAGTATTCCTAAGCGTCCAACCATTTATGAACTGACTAGACTCAACTTTGCTTAACTTCGGTGGTCGTACCAGAACCGGAACTAAGACTTATAAAATATAGGAAGTAGTGTAGAGCCATGATAGTCCGAGAAGAAACAGTGATTCAAAAACCTGACAACTTGTGTAAGACATGCTGTCGGATTCTGACGTTATTAACGTATTAAAAAGAAAATATTGTGAGTGTATACGTCAAATTTCAGACGTATCTACTGACGTTCCAGTCTTATGAAAGCGAAGAAAACAAGAATTTGCTCATGAAAGTTCCATTCAGATTATTTATTGATAGGACATACCAAGAAGATAACTGTACTGCTGATGCAAACTGATCTTCAGCCAAAGATGCAATTGACAGATCGTAAATTAACTGAAGTCACAAATGGTTAGAGAAATCACCTAGTGTCGTGCTGTTTCTCCATTAGCCAGTATGATGTGTAGTTATGGGACGTGTCATAAAGTAGACAAAATAATGAAGTAGTTGTAATATGAAAAATAAATGTTTATTGGAATAGACTACGCAGTCTTTTAGAAATTAAACAACGCATAAAGAGTTAAGAAATTTCATTATAAACAAAGAAAGTAATATTAACTATCGTATAATATGATTCCTACTATAAGGCAGTGAATTCCTACTGATGAAGAAGAAGGTTGAGACAACAGAATATGGTTCTAATAGAAGGTTGCTGATAATAGCAGGTCCGCAATATGTAAGTAACAAGGAAAATGGAAACAAAACGGATCCGTTTTACATAGCATTTAAAAAAATCCCATGTTGAAGAAAAAAATCCCATGTTGAAGAAAAAAATCTCCTTTGTTTTCACATGCATTAATTAATTAATCAATATACCGTAGGGAATTCATACAGTCCATATTTCGGCATGCAAGGTATTCGCTACTATTTGAAATGTCTTGGACGAAACTGCACCCAAAGGGTGAAAATTGTATTTAAGTCCTATAATGTCAATGTGCCACTCTGACATTATTGAGGCGTAGGGAGATTTATAAATATGAGTAAATAATTATAAACCCTTAACCTTTGTAAATATATATATATATATATATATATATATATATATATATATATATATATATATATATATATATATATATATATATATATATATATATAAAAGAGGGACGGCATGACGTAGAAACAACAAAACGCGTATTATTTATAATCTGATCGTTATGACGTTGTGGAGAAACGAGAGACAGTCATACTGAGAAAATTTGTAAGTTTGGGATCAGATGTATATTAAATATGGATCGGAATCCGACAAAAAGATAAAATAAAAAATAAACATAGTTTAGTCTCTTTCTGATATGTTTTCATACATGCGTGTAAAGTGTGCCTGCGTTTATTTTATCTCGAAGTTTTGTTGAGTGTTAAAAGATAAATGTTACTATTATGGGCTGAAAAAGGAAAAGGAACTGAAAATTTCGTTGACGTACGTTTTGACGTTTTGTTGTTAACCGTCTGTCTAGTAGTGGACATCTTGTAGCATCACTTAAATTAATGTAGTCTGGATACCAAGGAAAACATTTTATCAGAGTAATCTCACATCGGTTAGAAAGTGACAGATATCGACATATCTGGCCAGAATCTATAACATTACAGCAAAACTGGCATAGATTTTCGTTGGTTTAGAGGTAGTGAATTGATGAAAATTATAATTGTTATACGTATTCTATTATAATTATTTTTGACATTATAATTATTTTTACTTTTTTATGGACATGACCCAGTGGCAGTATATTTATTTTTTTGTTTATGTATTTATTTATGAACACGACAAATGAAAGCGAGATAGATGACAAAAGCTACCAAAACGTTTTCTAAATCATTGGTAGAACAGGGGCTGCAAACGATAGTATGGGCAAAATCACACACCAAAAAAAAAAAAAAAAAAACCTACAAAAGATATGAAATTATACATAGCTTTTGTAATCCATAAATGGCATCTTAACAAAGATGATATAATCATTATTTGAAACGAAACATACGAAGTGATATTGAAAAGACCATTTGAACAGCACAAGCAAAATGACGAAGTGTCTGGTAAAATTTCTTATCCAATCTCGTAAACGAGAAAGGAAACTAAAATATGAATGTCCTTATCAAAATTGGTTACAATTATAATCATCTTATGGAATTAATGAATCGTTTTTAAATAATAAATCTCTTTAAAGTATTGAACTTCATAATATTTTATCTCTATATTCCTTACTTTATTTAAATTCATTATGTACATGCGGATATTTCTTCCAATTCAGTTCGCTCTTCTTTCTCAGAATCAGTATTTTACCATATCAAGTATTAGTACGCGGAAATGTTTCTTTTAAAAAAAACTTAATAGAAAACATGTATTTAATAAAAGTCAATGGCAAAAGTTTAGAGTTTATTCGATTGGAAAAAGTTTTTAATAAAATATTTTGAATTTTGTGTTTATGACAACATGTAAACAAAATATTGGAACTTTACTAATTAGTTGGCAATAGTTCTGTCAGTATGAAAACATTTAATAATTTAGGACATATTGTGACAAATTGCATATACGTTCCCTCTCTCTTTCCTACTTTCTATTTGTATGCATCTCTCTCTCTCTCTTTTTACCATGTTAGTTTAGATTATATGCTATCATGCTTTTGCATATTCTCTTTTATTACTCGATATAATACATGCACTTTATGACCCTTTTTTTTCTTTGTTATCCTAGATTATCCATTTATCAGAAGGCTCATAGAGGGTTCTAGCTGAATTGCATGGTTACTCTTGTCTTCAAAGTTTCTTTGTAAGTGTTACATTCACCAAGCCTTCGTTCCTTATTATGTGTCCAAAAATATTAATAATCTTTTATATAAAAAGATATAAATGACTGAAAACCATCGCAAGCACATGAAAAAGTGTTTGTATGTATATATCTGTATTAGATATTAGACTTGATTATTCGTTGTTCTCAATAAACTGTCACATTTTCTACGCTCACCTAAATTTGGGATACAACGTATTTGGACAAGATTTCGCGTGTATAAATATAGTAAACGTTTTGTGCATGTGGAACAGAAAGCAACACTGAAATCGGAAGTCACAGAAATATGGCTTCCAGTAGCAAAGTATTAAGAAGCAAGGACTTTTATTTAAATTATAGAAAAGATGCACTGAATAGTTATGTGATATCAGTCCACATTTATGGTAGTGAATGCTGAACAAATCTCATCAAAGATAAGCAACGGACTTGATGCAACATAAATGCGTTTAGACTCAACAATACTGACAATATCGTGAACTGGACATATAAATAACGACGGAGCTTTAGAGAAAATGGAAGAAGATATAATTAGAATCAGGAAGATAAAATTGAAATTTCTAGGACACATAATGTGGGCTTGGAAAATTTGACATTCACAAGACATACTGAAGGCGAGAGGGTTCAGAGGAATGCCGCAAATAACATACCTAACGAGCTTGTGGAAATCGTTAGCAGTTTAAGGATTAGTAGAGAGAGAGAGAGAGAGAGAGAAAGAGAGAGAGAGGGCACAAAAGTCAAATATTGTGAAGAGCTATAAGGATAGGGAAGTTATGGTGAACCATGATAGCCTAAATCCTTTTAGGACTCGACACGTAGATGAAGAAGATCGTTTCATGGAATTATCATTCTATTGTATTCTCTTATAATACATTGTAAGATTTTCTGCAACATTCGTACACACCAAAACTATATTTTCGTGATCATACACTTAAAATGTTTTTATTTATGATGAAGGCCTGCATACAAGCAATTCATGCTACACACACACACACACACACACACCCACACACACACACATATATACATATATATATATATATATATATATATAAAGTGTGTAAATTTTATTAACAAATATTGTTACGAAATAGCTGAAAAAAGATGACATCGACTAAATATTAAAGTAACAAGTCGCAATTTTTTCGTCATAAAATATCTTAAACATAAATTTTCTCTTTCAACCTCTACGTATCACTTTTTGAGATAAGATTTATAGCCCTAGACGTACTTTTAGCAGGAAATGTCTTAAGTTCTTAATATGCTATAAAATATAATGTTTTATTCACTTATGTATTGCGAAACTATAACCTAAACCTATAATAAATAACCAACAGTTGGCTCTAACCCAAGTGTCAAATTTCGTCAATAATACATACTACTTACATTTACGCACAGCACGATTCCAAGAATCCATTACGATAGTAGGGACACTACATATACTGGAGCCGTAGTAGCAAGAGTGCGCCTTGGTTTAGATAGACTAATGCAGAACAAACATCCAGGATAGCTTGAATTCAGAATTGTCTTTCTCCTATAGTGATTGCCAACCCAGGCTATAGGTTAAATTCCGACTCGCTATTTATCCATAATCGTTATTGGAGAAGAAGATATAGGTTCATAGGTTCCCCAGGGTTATTTGAACGTAAGTAAATCTAACTAGACTAGAATACTTACTCG
Organism: Acanthosepion lycidas; assembly: GCA_963932145.1. Classification (NCBI taxonomy): domain Eukaryota; kingdom Metazoa; phylum Mollusca; class Cephalopoda; order Sepiida; family Sepiidae; genus Acanthosepion; species Acanthosepion lycidas. Next base: position 43,238,502 of record OZ010571.1, on the reverse strand, counting down.
GCTCTCTGAATTCTCATTCCGTGCTGTTTGTACACTAGACCACTCGCGCATCCTATCTTACAGTTAAATATTCATCAAAGCATTTAACTCACACGTTAGTGCTTTATATTAGGTTGGTGCAAAAAATAATGACGTAATAATGTCGTTTTTTGACGTTAAAAATACGTCAAAAAACGACATTATTACGTCATTATTTTTGCACCAACCTAATACTTTTATACTGTTCTACATAGACAATAAAAAGGCTAATATATTTATTAAATAGAACCAACAGGAAATTATTTTGAAATTATCCACTTGTCAAAGAACACCGGTCAGATAATATAAAGTCACATTTTCTTTCTTCCCTCAAATATTAACGAGAGCATTTGGTACTTAACACAAAATTAGGGAAAGTGCCATTCCAATTTTTTACCCGACATGGGAAAACATATACGACAAAAGTACAAAAGAACCACACGAAAATGCGTAAGAGGCATTTCTTTCTCGTCCTATTTAATAAAGTATTTCTTACTCGTTCTATTTAATAAAGTATTATTTAATGAAACATAGCTGCCTGAACAGACTATGTTTGGTTGAAATCAGTTTCTTTCGTATAATATCATTATTATCGAAAACTCGCAATGTGGGAAACGTGTTTAAATTGAATTTAATTTAGCTATATGTCATAGAACATTCTAGCCATTCAATGAAAAAATGCTTTAAATAAACCAAAAGATATAGCAAAATTTGCAAATTATCATTGCCTTATTTGATTGACAAAGCCATGAAATATAAGAGAATAATAAAAACCATGAGGGTCAAAATCAATTCATCATCATGTAAACATCTATCTATATTTCTGCTACGACTGCATTCAAAACTATATCTTTCAATCTCTCACTCTCTCTCTCTCTCTCTCTATATATATATATATATATATATGTGTGTGTGTGTGTGTGTGTGAGAGAGAGAGAGAGAGGGAGAGAGAGTGTGTGTGAGAGAGAGAGAGTGTGTGTGGGGGTGCTCGTGCGCTTGTGTGTGCAAAACTCAAATCTTCTAAGTATGTGTATGTGTTCTCTAGATGTAGATTAAATAATATATATAAGACCCCAACCCATTGTGGAGAATATTGTACTGGTAATAGCTGCCGAGCCCAGTGATAAATTTCAGTAAATTTGACAAGGTGTTATTGAGCTAGTGTTTTGCACACACACAGATATATATATATATATATATATTTCGCCTCTGAAAAAATAAATTTCAGTCGAGCAATTTAGGGAGAATGCTTGAATTTGTAAGCAGTGACTGCTACTGCTGATATGAACCGAGCACTTTAAGTCATAAGCGTGTTCATTCAAAATAAATATGTAAAAATTTCCCTTCCTCTCTGCCAAAAGCCTATGGCTTAGGGGGAAAATCTCCGCATTAATCAGCCGGGTTTCGATTCTGACTTGAGGCCATCGGATGCCTGTCTCTCTGGCTCTCCCTCCCTCCCTCCATCTCTTTCTCTCTCCCTATACATATATATATATATATATATATATATATATATATATATATATATATATATATAATTATATATATATATATATATATATGTATGTAATCATCTTCAATACACATTCTTATATCAATCCACGTATATTAACAAAGTACTCATATTACATTATATCTATTATATCTTTGAAAAATAATACAAATGCATAATATATTAAAAGAAAATTATTAAATTAATTTAAATATGCATAACACAAGATATATATATATATATATATATATATATATATATATATATATATATATATATATATATATATATATATATATATATATATATATATATAATTAGCAACAATGCATTCGAAATGTATTTTATAAACAAATACCACGGATGTTTTCCATTTAATAGGTGATTAAGCTATATGTGGGTGTGTTGTTGTAAAACGTAATCTGTATGCCGTGAAAATTGTGTTACAAAATTTGATTGTAAATAAATATATAGATACACGCTGAATTGCGACCGTCATGTATTTTGCAATAAACCTGAGGAAGTAGCTATTATGTATAATAAACCTATAAATATTATCTTAAAAATTACCTAGAAACAATGAAAATTAGTGTCCAAAAATGGGGAACCTTATTTTATGTTACTTCAATAGATATGAATTTCCGAAAGCAGACGATTGTTTTGGAATGTGAAATACTAATACTGTTATAAAAAAGACCCCTAGGGACACTGCTTCTTGAATGTGAAGGCCATTAATGTGATATTTTGCAATTCTATTCTAAAAAATGTTATTTTTTCTTATAGGGCAATATTTGCATTAAACGGATGTTTGAAATTAAAGCTATGTTATTGTCCTGGAACAATTATAGGTCTAGGTTATTTTGTTATTGTTAATTTATTGTTCGTTCTGAAACTATGTAAGATTTTTCTATCAAGGATGGTTTTTAATAATTTCACGGTTTAAGATAAAATAAAAAATATAACGGATAGCAATTTAAATCCGTGTACACACTAAAAATAAGGCTTAACTTGATAAGAACTGGGGAAGAAATTATCCTTAAATATAATGTTATCCAATTTTCACCGAAAAATGAAGCAAATAGATATAGGTTTTCAGGAGTCCTAACTAAAAAAAAAACTGTTTTTCTTAAACGTTTCCCACTCATGCTTGTCAATCTGGTAGCAGCAAGCTTTGGTTTAATCATTTTCTATGTTGGAAAACTGGAAACATGTTCGTTTGCTGGCAGAGTCAAAATCTTACTTTATTGGCCTTCTCATAATCTAGGCCTTCGCTATATTAATTCTAATGTTTAAGAAAAAGTATATAAATACAGGGCTAGTGCACCCCTAAAAAATAACGTTTATAGCCACAAGAAATAATATCGAATAAAAAAAAAACATTACATATATATATATATATGGGGGGGGGCGTTAAATTAATTCTTCTAGATATATGTTTAATTTCTTTATTATATTATCGAAGAAAATGGGGTATTTCTTGCCATGTTTCATATTTAACACTGTTGCCTTGTACTCAAGTAATTTCTCCCCTCTCAGTATTTAAAATTAGGACGATATTGTCGGGACGGTAGATAGGATTTTGTTGTCTATATCTTAGTATTTTGAAAAGCTCGAATTCAAATTAATCCAAACATATGCGTATTTTAAGTTCAATATCTTCACAATATTTGCTATACTGGCCAGAATTGCACCATTATCTCTTGACTTGAAAAATAACAAAAAATCGTTCAAATTGAACGAAAACAAAACAATCAAAAATAAACAAATGTTATTAGTTAATACCAAATTTCTATATAGCACGCAGCGCTATAATTAAAATTCTAGAATTTTTTACTACGCAAACGAAACATCCAGCATTGTATATTATATCTGTAACGACGGGAGATAGTCTTTTAAATCGAACATATAATATTTGGTGTACGTACGAAATAATAATAAGTATAAATATTGGATAATTTTTAAGTGCGGTAATAATTTTATAGATGATATCACTAATACAATACATGCATATTTAGATTAATTTGAATTCCAGCAATCCAAAATTCCAACAACATCGTGCCTGCCAAAGTGATAACATCTACTAGTTGACAGTGATTTATACGTTCGAAATTAGATTTACAAAAATACTAGAAATTATAAACATTTGATTGTACTAAAGGGTGTTTCATTAAGACGGATTATATATATATCAAAGTCAGCAGTAAATAAATCAGTGTTACTGGTGAAAATTTATTTAATTCTCCATTTTTTCATATTATTTAAGCAATGGTAATTATGTGTGATAAATAATATCGTCCAAATGTCGACCAAATCTGAAAGAAAAAAAACAAAAAACTCATCAGACGCTTAAACTTAATTCACATTTAAAATCGGTCCAATTTATTGGAACACTTTTTATAAAAATCTCATTCCAAAATGGTAAAATTACGATGAAAACTTAAAGAGTAAGAAGATGTCAGTTTAATTTAACAAAGCCGCTTTTAGTTCATTCTTACTGCTTGAATATAGCTCTCATATATATATATATATATATATATATATATATATATATATATATATATATAGATATATATATATATATATATATATATATATATGCACTGCAGTTAAAAAAATACTTATACTTTGAGAAATATTTACACTGAATGCCCAAAATTTTTGCTGAAGTAATCAAGGCTAAAGGAGGATGATTTGACGAGAGCAAAATTTAAAATGCTTTTTCCTTCTTTTTTTCATAACAAACTTTCTAATAAAAAACTCGTTTCACTATTTTTTAACAATGTATAATAATTTTGTCTTATATAAAGTACAAAAGTTTTGGGTTAATTTAAAACTAACCGCAGATGGCCTCGAACTTTTCGAACTGTACTACATATATATATATATATATATATATATATATATATATATATATATATATATATATATATATATATTTGTAATCATTTATTCATATCAATGTCTTGTTTTTATACATATTTTGCATTCCTAATGTACACAGGATTGCCCACACATTCGCTTCGTGGCATGTATATTGCTATATAAATATGCTACTTAACAAAACAGACGGAGAGGTCACTCGGGAAAGTCCCTATTACTGACATAGTGAACATCATTGTGATAAGGAAGACTTATACGCATTTCATTTTTTTCATTTTTCGTTTTACGCCATTTGAATAGAAGCATATTGATGCCCTCAAGCCCCTGCTCCTACACATATGTATGTATTCATTCGCCATTATTAGTTCTGTTTGTTTTTCCTAAAATAAGTAGAAAAAAACAACAACAACCTCCGTCTCGTTACTTCTCCTTTTCCGATTTTCACGCCCGCTTGAGCGTTTGCGCCACGATTCACGTATATTCTCGCTATTGGACGTGATTTCGGATTTCTCCTCCGTCCAAACACATGCGGCGTCAAGATTTCACTGCTAATTAGTTACAATTAAATATAGACAGGAAAAAAGCAAACAAAAAGAGAAGCCAACACAAATGCGGCCAGTTCATCTAGCTGGCAAATTCACACGTGTGTAGGTCTGTAGGTTTTCATTTCGCCCGTAGTAAAGAAGGAGGAATTTATCCGCCGGAGGTCCCCTACTGCGTATGTAATTGATTTGATGAATAGCCTCCAACGCAATTAGCTACTGATATATTCAGTATGAAGTTAATATCGCGTGAATCCAAGCTTTTACTCAACGTCAACCATCATTACTTCACTTCGCTCGATGAGCGAACAACGTGGCTCTCCTCACAAACATGTAGAGATGAGAAATGATTTTAAGTGTGCAGATAGAAGAAAACCTGAAACCTTAAATTGGTATTACTTCCACTTGGTTCCATGATCAAAATATGCATTTGAATCATCAAGATCTAAAATATATGTCTGCAGTAACTTGACTATACTTTTATAAAGTTTTATCGAAATTTTATGACAGAAGTACCTTCGACTTTCTTTCACGACACAGGTGATCATGGTTCTCCACAACTGCTTATCTTTTATACTTGTGGACAGTATGTACCTTTTTATTATATATTTCCGCCACTGTTTTGCTGTGTTTTCTTCTAAATAACTCTCCATTAATCAGTCGTTCTTTCTGTTTACATAAACTTCAGGATTTTTTGTGAGTGACAAATTCTCCACGCCTTCTTTCCTCATTAGTGATTCAAAGAGTTGTGGTGATTCAAGAACATCTGAGGAGACACCATCCAAATAATAATAATAATAATAATAATAATAATAATAATAATAATAATAATTCAGATATCCAGTGACATTTCTTCTCTTTGCATAAACATTTATGTTGTAAAATACGGAAGTATGACTTTTTCCAATTTTAAATTTATTCTATACAATAATGTATAAATCGTTTTATATAAGCGCGTTATTGTTTACCTCGACAGTTATTGTCTATAGCAGTAGTTAATAAAGAAGCATCACCATCATTTCGTTCTAAATTTAATCTTGTAAACTACACATGGACCAGAGAAATATCACGCATTATCTTTCAAAAATCCGTGTAACGTAATTTTTCCCTTTGTTCACGCTTTATCTCAGTAGAATACACAATCCTTCAAGTACAAATAATATACATTCAGTCTTTCATATATTAGTAAAAAAATGGCTTTTTTAATCATAACTGGTAAAATTCAATTTGCATATCCTTATATATATATATATATATATATACATATATATATATATATATATATATATATATATATATATATATATATATATATATCATCAGCGTTTATTTTTAAATAAGATTTTTAAGATTCAAACATATAAGAAATGTTTCGGACCTATTTTTTTAAAAATTCACTAATATAATTGGTTTTATAGAACGGATTTTTATCTGCCTTTGTCAAAATTGTGTCGCGAGCTTCCGTACTTATTAGTATTGTAGTCGTCTGATATTTCACATAACTAAAAATTAATCGAACGGATCTAAAAAAAAATATGGAATTATTAAAGTAAAATAATCTTTTTAATCACAATTTTTAAACTCTACCGAATTATTTAAACAAGTAAAAAATATGAAGTTTGCGGAATTACATTTTCTATTATTTTTAATATAAACATTAGAAATAGTCGTATCTGTTTAACTAGTTCCATCGTAAGGAATTCATTGTGAATAACAAAAATAGATTTAGAAAACAGATATCTTTCTGAAAACTGCATCTTCGTTTTCTCGGTCCTTACATCAAACTATACACCATTCCGGATCTAGCTTTTTACTGTATCAGAAGTCATGTTTATGTACTCTGCATACACAAAATTTAAAGTCACCTACAATGTCAGTATCTTAGATTTACATTTTGGTCATACAATAGTTTCTGGGGAATGTTTATGACGTTCCGCAGTTCTTTCTTTAAATTAATAGCTGAGAATAATCAGCCACTTTTGAGTATGAGAATTAAGGTTGCAAAGTCATTAGATAATACTAAGACACTTTAAAGTCTAATAGTAGATTTAATCTATTTTATTTGTCTATTTGTTTTTAAAAGTTAAATATTTTTGTTTTCTAAACATTTCTTCTATATTTCTCTAAATTCATAATTCGACTATATATATATATATATATATATATATATATATATATATATATATATATATATATATAAAGTGTTTATTACTGTTGATAATGAAATACTCTTCGGTAAAGCGAATCGATCGAGTCCTGTCAGTCACTGTGTGTTTATCTGAAAATAAATACGCTTAAGATTCACCTTCTTCCATGCCGTGCGGCAACGGCTTAGTGGTAAAATCTTCGACTGACGCCAATTCAACCGAGTTTCGAAGAGACAAGCGGAAGTCTAGCGACACTGACGCGCTGTGATACAGTGAAACAGACTGTTTGTGAATGACAATATATATATATATATATATATATATATATATATATATATATATATATATATATATATATATGCAAATGTAAATTAATGAAGAGTATGATTTCAGTGTTCAAAGCATTAATTTAAAGCAGGTCTCAATACTAAAGTAGAGCAATAAATATTTATTTATTATGCAGTGTTACAATAAAAAAATGGATATACCCACTACCAAACTGTAATCTTGTTTCAACGTTTAAAAAATTATTTTAACGTTTCATTAGGTGGGAAATTACGATGCTACTACTTAATAGAGCAATAAATATTTAGTCACGATGTTACTACCTAGTAGATCTCCCACCTGATGAAACGACTGTTGAATATTGAAGTAAATACCAAGAAGATACAAACGGTTTCATGCTTAAACGCAATCGCCATGCAATGTGCTTTGTGTTTTGATCCTATATATATATATATATATATATATATATGTGTGTGTGTGTGTGTGTGTGTGTGTGTGTGTGTGTGTGTGTCAATGATGTATTCTGAGTTGTCTGTTGTCATATTATAACGGTTATTTCTGTGGCCTGTTACAGTTATTTTTCAAATTATTCTACGGGTTACTGGATGAAAAATTATTATGGATCCGGGGATGCAGCTGTCAGTATTGGACATTAACTTTTTTTATTTATTATCTTATGATTGTTTGTTATAAACACGTTTACTTGTGCTTATGCATGCGTTCGTTGTCTGTTAATTTGTATAACATTTACTTAATTTTTTTCCTTATTTATTGTTTTGGATTAATTTATTTTACTTATATTTGTTTACAGCTTTTATATTTATTGTTGTTGGATTCTTTTTTTTTTCCTTATTTAACATTATATTTTTGGTGAGGTTTAGTTTTAGTTTTTAATCACCCGCATATTTTGGAAAACATTACGCTGTTCGGCTACTTACTATTTGTAGAGGATGATTTGTTTGCCTAGTTTCTTTGTTTCCCCGGTCCTTGTATTTTCAGGTTACTGCTATGTATATTGTTTCTGTGTTATCTTCTGATCTTACTGTGGATTTGTATATTACATTGCTGTGGAAGCAATTGCCGGGATATTCGTTCTTTCTTATGCAATTACACGTGGGATTTATTTATGCGCCTGGCTTGTTGGTTGTTTCCCCTGTTCTACTCTATTATTGTTTTGTTACGTGTGGTTTTTATTGTTTCTCTTGAATATCTTGTGGAGAGTGCTTTATACGCGGGAGCATTTCTGCATGAGATCAATACATTTTTGCCTCCGTGTGTTTTATGTTTTTGTGGTATGGTGGGTTAATTACACGAATCATTCATACAAAAACAAATATATATTTGTATTTTGTTTTAAAATAACTGATCCAACTTTCGGATAATAAGTGTGACATTTCTGTAATTATTGAACAATATACTTCATGCCACATTGACGGAAAACTTACCAGTACAAAATAATTCTCTTATTACTATATTTGTACAAAAACGCACAACCTTAAAATTTAAAATTCAAACTGAGCCTTGCGACCGTACGTCCCAAAATAATAATACATTTCTCACAGCATTTTTTCGTATTACATCTATATTTTCGTTGTCCTCTTATTACCGAGAAGTAAAAAAACAAGAAAAAATCTATTACCATACCTGAGGGTGTCTGTAGGAACAGACCAAAGCTTGTAAAAAATAAAAAAAGAGACCTTATGAAACTGGAATTTATAAACAGGGATCATATCATTCATATACATGTTCGGGGTTAGTGTAACTTATTGAAATTGTTTGCGAAGTTGTATTCTCGCCATTTAAATCATTAACCTCCATATTTGTTTTTGTATGAATGATTCATGTAATTATGTTGAACAGCACCTATAATCGAAATATATATATATATATATATATATATATATATATATATATATATATATATATATATATATATAAGTTAGCTCTATCTCTGATATTGAGGGCTTTCTAATAAGTACCGCGCATATAATATATAAATAATTATACATATATATATATTTATTTATATTTATATGCACACACTTTTCACACACATATATATATATATATATATATATATATATATATATATATATATATATATATATGTGTGTACATATATATATATATATATATATATGTGCGTGTGTGTGTGTTTGTCTGTGTCTGTGAGTACGCGTTTGTGTCTCTATGTGTGAGCTTGTGCATGTAACGTTTATCACAAAACGCATATAGATTACATTCTTAATCTGCTTTTATGTACAGAGTTGCACTTATAAGATATAGCGATGCATATTCAAATACTCCCCCATTGTCTATGTACCTGTCTCTATAAAAGAACCGCCACAAGTGTCAATAATTGGTAGATTGCTTGGCATAGTAGTGTGAAATATCCAGGCATTTACCTCACTGCTCATTCTGTTTCCTCTGATGCAACAAATAGAAAGTTCCATATTTTAAAAAAGAATTTACTGGGCTTTTCAATGACTCACTGACTCACTTAAAATCCTTATTATTTGAACGTTGAAATTTAACGAAAACTAAAATGAATATATTGTAATATTTACAATTTGGAGAAAATATTTTGTTAAGGGTTATTAAAATCATTTTATTTTAGCCTTCTTTTATTGTAAAATAATCAAGTGAATAACTTGCAATTACAATAATTAATATTTTACTTTTATTCATTCTTGGGTTTCATGTAAAATATGAATTATAATTATATATAAATTGAAAACAATTAGGATATTGATTCGAAGTTTATTTCATGCGTCTTACATAGTTACACTCCTTAACAGAATTGAATGTTTCTTTGGTATAAACCAAAATAATAAGATTTTCATTGGTTTATAATTAAACGTGTAGATAAGCATAGTGGGTATATAAGTAGAAATAATGTAAGTACATTATTTGCATTATTCGGAATATTGTCCTCATCTTTGTCGCCATATTTATTACAACGTTTCGACAAGGACACATGACAGAGTGGATAGAGTCATTAGGTAAATCCAGTGACAGGACCCAAAGAGTGTGAGTTCAATACCCAGTTAAGGCAGTAAAGAAATTGGAGAAGGGAATTAACAGGAACTAACTGATAACTGACATGCATTAAAGCATGGCACGCGAAACTAGAACAGCGGGCGAAATAAAGGGTTCAGTTCGACATTCCAACCACCTGAAGAAGGCCGGAGCGTACAACGGCCGAAACGTTGTAATAAATATGGCGACATAGATGAGGACAACAGTCCGCATAATGCAAATAGTATACATAATACCTCATCTCAGAAAAATAGACAGATAATGTAAGTATATTAATTTCAAATTCATTTTTTCCCTATCGCTCTGTGTGTAGTGCAAATAATTTGATTTCATTTGATTTGTTTAACGACATATCAAAACCCTTATGGTTCATGTAATGCTGAAATTTAATTTCTTTAGTGTTTTGAAGTAATTTAATATAGGATATGTGTTATTATGCTTTCATAATTGAATACATGGTAGTTGGTACTGAGACTTTGTGCGTATACATATTTGTTAGACTAATTATTAAAGGCGAAGATATGTGTGATTATTTTTGTCTAAATTATATTTTGGTATAGAGTTTATTTAGGAAAATGTGTCTTATGAATAAATGTCATGGTTGTTTTGTTGATTGGTTTAGTTTAGTGGCATATTTAACTCTATAGGTTATTTGATGTCGAAATCTAAATGTTTTGAATGCCTTCAACAAAAAATAAAATCTATTGTTCAACATTTTACAATAAATATGTATTGCTGGTCATTTTCTTATATATAAAAATATATTGCTGGTAGTTTTATTATAAATTATATTTTTATACTTTCATGATGTCTTATTTTTGTTTGGGGGGGTTTATTATTTGCCCATGACCTGGGACTCAAATAGGTGCTACCACCCCAGGGCAGGATGGACATAGGAACATGAGCCATTAAGTGGTGTTTACACGCTCCTCAAAACCTATAATCTCCCGATCACAGGCCCTGTTGCTGGGTGTAGTTTATCGTCATACCGAGGAAATACTGTAACTGGAATTGATAGTAGTTTAAAAGGAAATCGATATGTTGAGTTCAAATTTATAATCCCTCTGCTCTGAATTAAATTTCCGCATAGATTAGGATTGGTGACGGAAAACTCTGAAATCAGACCCCTGTTTTTTAATACGTCAGACTTGATATTAGTTATGTTAGGTCAAGTAATTTTCTTCTTTTAGATGAAATTTCCCTTCATATTCTGCGTGAGTAAAATTTTCCTAAGCACCCTGTTCTTTGGTATTCTGACATTTAGCATATTCCAGTGCCTTTGTTCTGGCATCCAATGTTAGACATCTATTCTATTCTGGTCTTCAGTAAGTCCTGTGTCCAAACCTACTTAGTATTAATCCAGACCTTCAATATGTTTCCTAGAAAGATTAGGTACCTATTTCTGATTTTAAGTTTCTTGGAAGTTTCTCTATTCCCTTTTACGCTTATTATTTCCATCTTATTCAAAACATTGCATTACAAGAAAAAAAAATGACATATATTTTTTCATGAATATCAAAAATAATATTAACCATAATTATATAATATTACATCTGAAAGATTTCTCAATTTTATGTGACAAAAATTAGCAATAGCTAAGAACAACCTATCAACTCCAACTTCGTTCAATGGCTACCGTTCCTTTTAGACCCCAGTGGTTCTTTTATCACTTGTGGCGCCAGCAGTTTTCAAATACCGCTGATGTGTGGCGAGAATTCATATATTCCTGCTAGAACGCTGTCATTTTCACTCGAGTAAAACCTTGGAGACAGACTCTTTCCTCTTTCTAGTCCCAGAAACGACACTGAGATTGGACGATGTTTCCCAGTCCCATGGCTGTCAGAGATAAACTAACTCTTAATCTGTTACAACACATATCAAACCAGTGAGTCAATTTCAAAATGTTGGTGATAGGGAAGATATTTAATGTAAGGCTTTATTTAATGTCGCACCTGTAATTAATTCGGTTATATCCTTTTGGAACTAAAAAAATAAATAAAAAAAATAAATAAATAAATAAATACAATTTCTCTCTGTTAATGAAAACTTTAAAGAATTTAAATATAAATAAATAGAATGATTTGTTGCTGTGACTTGAATTTCTTTTGTATACGTTTTGGTAGCTTACCTGCGTAAAATAACTTAGATAAAGAAATATGACGTCTGTGTATGGTAATTGAATTTTTAAGAAGGACCATATATTTAAAATACTACTGAATTATTTAATTTTATATATGTATATTATTACATCATTTAATTATTTTATTACATATATTACGACATCAATTATTTTTTTAATTATTTAGTTCTATTTTATAATTATTCAAATAGAAAATATTTCTGCAATATTTTAATTAAATAAAAATAATTCTATTTTTATTATTTAGTTCAAATTTTAATTCTATTTAATTATCCAATTATTTAATTATTACATATATTACGACATAATTTTATTATTTGATTCCATATATTACTACATGAGATATTTCTGTTTTTTTTTTATATACTTGGATTTCTTTTCTAGATGTTTACGCATATTATTATACATTCCTAAAAAAACTGAGATAAATAAATAAAATGTTAGTATATGGTAATTGGCTTTTCTTGAAAAGTCAGAATTTAAAATACTACTTTTAAGTGAAAACGAACACTGGCTTGTTTTACAAAACAGATGTATTCCAGATCCCAAACATTACATATCAGTCAAAAAAAAATGTGAATACGTTCTCCTGAACTGATACAATCTGTTAATACACGCACGGTTTTTCCCATAATTTATAATGTTTAGTCGAACAATAGATTTTTGGTTCTTCGTAGCTTGTCCGCATTGCGTAGTGGTTTTCGACGAGATCATTGTGTTCTCTGCTCCCTCAAATATGGGTTAAATAGCAACACAGCCTGGGCTCCCTTGCCCTGGTTGAAAACCAGTCTAGGAGAAGGTTTATTATGAATTCAAAGCCTTCACTTTAAAGAGACTACTCGCTATGTAGCAACCTCAGTGTCGTTAATATTTCGTCACATGTGAGAATATCACGTCGTATTGTAGTAGTAGAATTTTAAATCAGCTTAAACTTTTAGCAATACGGTTAATGTCAAATATAACACAAGCTTTCAACAATGATGATTAAGCAAATACATATATATATATATATATATATATATATATATATAAACACAACCAAAAATGTAAGAAGGATATTTTAGCGTATTGTGATATATGATGTAAATATTCATTACTGATATTTCTTAATATCAGTTAAGAGGCACTCTGCTATTCTAGTATGTGAAAATTCAGATCCATTCTCTTGATAATGTAACTTTTCTTAACAGAACATAATAAATTATTCTGTTATCTTTCAAGCTGAAACAAAAAGAAAGAAATGGAAAATTAGGGAAATTATATTGCAAAATATATGATATTCTGCAAAACGTTCTTTGAGACTTTGGGAATTAATTCTTGTCTAAAAAGTAGTATTTCAACTGCATATTTTTATAGACATAAGAAAATTGTTCCTGATTGACGATTGACAAAATTGCATGCAGTGCACAAAACTGTACCGATATTTTTTTAAAGAAATAAAGATTGTTCTTTCTTATTTGCACTTGACGAAAGATCCCCGCCTACTGAATTAGAATCAGCCCATATTATTTTTAAAAGCTCAGTCAACAGAAAAGCTATTATGTGTAATTTGGCTAGAATATCATCACGATATTTTATCAAATTTACATCGAATGGATGAATAGCTATACTCCAATTTTAGAGCGTGTAACATCTATTAATGCATGCATGAGGGATTTTGAAATGTTTTAAATCATCGCTTGTTTTAACTAAGGCGTTTCAAAATTATTAGGTTGGTGCAAAAATAATGACGTAATAATGTCGTTTTTTGACGTTAAAAATACGTCAAAAAACGACATTATTACGTCATTATTTTTGCACCAACCTAATACAAAGTTAATATCTTAAATGTATAAACTTGAATCTACTTTCTGCTGACTCTGACTGGATTTTATCTATTTTATTTATTTATTTTTTTTTACTGAACATTAGAGCTGTATTTTTTCTCCAATTTTAAATATAATTAAAAAAATTCTTTTGGAAGGCAATTTCTGTAGGTTTTGGCCAGTCAGTCGGTCAGTACGTCGAAAGAGACTTTCCGACGACATAGGAATAAGAAAATAAGACGAATGAATTGTAGCGACTGGAGCTGTAGTGAGCGGAGTTACAAAAGTCTCTCTTTCTGTCTTTCAGAATGAAACCAGGTAAAGGAAAAAAAAAAAAAAAAAAAGAAAGAAACACACTCCGAGCCAAACCATGGAACTAGCATGGGCTTTGAAGTAAAGAAAGGAAGAAACAGTAAATACTCGACTGAAGAGATAATTTACCACAAAGAAACGGCGGGGAAATCCATTCCTACGTAAATGGTAAAACAAGCAAAAACAAGAGCAACATTCGCTCACAGATGGTATTTACTGTAGTCTTCCATTCGCCGATTTCCCCATCGTCATATAAGAAATCGGAAATGTAAGATTATTCCTTTCTTTTCAATCTTTTGGTCTTTATTTGTTCTTTCGCTGAGATGATATCAAAATTTGCCATTCCAAATTGTGTCATTTTTTTCTCCTCCTGCCTGTCCTTTGTGTTCACAAAAATAAAGGCGAGCGTCTCATTCTTTTTATTTCTGAGTCGAAATCACTGCCGGCATTTTGACATGTGTAGTTGGGGATTGTTATCAGCTTCCAGCAATTTGCAGCGTTTACCAAAGACAAACAAAGAAAACTTCTCCGGTCTCTTCGCGTGGCGAATTACGGACTGCTTTTGCAATCAAATAACTAAAATGAGCCATCCTTTGTGAAATAGAAGTTAATTAGATGCTGGAAAATGGGGAATATTTTCTATAGAAGTAAAAAAAAAAATGGATTTTGCTCTGTACAATTCATCCGATATAGGACAATAAAAATGTTAAAAATTCATAGGAAAATTATGAGTCGATAGTTAAAATATCAATAGTAATTCATTTTCGGATGCAGGATATGTCAAATAAAATATCACGTTAGACTTTCTACCTATCAATTCCCGACTCTTGAACAAAATTCAAGCTGTCTATTAGAGGTCCTACCAGGATTCATAGCTACCTCATCCTGGGAATGACGATAAACTACTTCCGGCAGCAAAGCCTCTAATCCGGAGATTAGAGGTTTTGAGGAGCGTGGAATCACCTCTTAATTGCTGTTGTACCAAGGTACACCCTGACACAGGTTGGTAGGGTCCTAGTTAAGGGCAAATAGGAAACCCCCAAGCTGGGATTAAAAAAAAAAAAACTCTGAAAGTATGAAAATACATTTTTATATTAAAAATACCAGCAATATTGTTTTTAAATACCAACAATACATTTGTGTAAAAAAATAAATTTTAATAGTAATGTATTTTTTAAAAAATACCAGCAATAATTTACTAATTCTCCCAAGAAAATTAAATTTCAGCATTACATGACGTCTAATGAGTTAATATGCTGCTAAACAAACAGGTAATCAAACAACTAATGTGGCTATTATCATAATAACATACAATATGGAAGATGACTCAGGGTTGATAGCAGACATAGAAAAGCAACTACAAGAACTACTACAGGAGGTATCGAAGAAAAGCGAGAAGAAAGGACTAAAGACAACAAGACAGAATGTCTGGTTGTTGTAAAAAGGAACAGGCAAACATGCAACTTCCAATTTGGATATACCAAAACCAAACGAATACAACAATTTATATACCTCAGAAGTGTAATACCAGAGGACGCAAAGTCTGACACCGAAATCCGAAGGCGCATTGGTTTAGCGAAAGAAACCTTCCAAAAGAAAAATATGCAGAAACAGAATAAAAATATGCAGAAACAGAAAAAAAAAATCTTTAGAAACAAATACGTTCTGAACTGTTACGTAAGACCAGTCTACCTATACGAGAGGGAATGCTTCGCAATCATCTCACAGATGAAAAGAAAATTTAAAGCAGCATGAATTTAGTTCTACAGAAGGATGCTGAGAATAACATGTATCCTATATGTGATCAAATAAGAAGTTTTAGAGAAAATGGAAACAAATCCTTAATATCAGGAATATGGAGACAAATACTTAATATCAGGAGGAGACAGTTGAAATCACGTATTTAATGCGGGAGGGTGTGAGGAAAGCAACGTATAACGTACTTAGCGACGTTGCCATAGAGGTGGCAAAACAGGTTTTAGGAGAGATAACAAAACGCAATATATTATTCGCTAAAAATGATTGAGAAACGAGAAGGTACAAGAAGAAATATGGAAAATTCAGTGTGAAATAAGTATTTGTCATTACGTCAACCAGTGTTTTGCTAGTTTGTGTTGGAAATATCTGAGAATAATTTCTGATGAGAATAACACATTACCGATAAAGTAAGTAGACATCAAATAAATGATAAAATCTCGAATACCTGTTTTAAAAGACCAATGTCAGTTCAGAAATATGCGGTGATATTCCTAACCACATACCTTTCCTTTATTATCTGAAAAATATGCTTATTTCTTGGGAAATGCACTAGAATGATTTTGCTGTTGCAACGTTGGCTGTATTGTATATTGGTATTTTTTTTAATTTTCTACAGTGACTGTAACCAAATTCACCCTGTTCAGTAATCCATAGTTGAGGAGACATGAAATGGATTCATAAATTTCCAAAGGGAATTAGCACCAAATGAACTTAATAGCTTCCGGTGGAATTTGAACTGGAATGCTAATTCCACATCCCGCGATTACACCTCCCACATACGGATATCGGGTTATATTGCGATCGGCGGTAAAATTAGATCGTGGTTATTATTTTTCCTCTACCGCTTGAATTTGCTGCGTCATTTTAAGTTTCAATAATTAAAACGAATGAAGGTTTTTAACGTGTTTGTAAAGAAAATATTAAACATGCTATCTGGGGTTTCAGAAACAGCAAATGATGTATTATTTCTAGTGTTAAAGACATTTCGCATTATTCCAATACTGGACCATTTCAAACCACATCAGGATAAAAAAAAAAGGAAGTAACAATAGCCAGATATTTCTTGTTGACCATGTTTGCCGGAGTCTCTTAATCCAGTGAAGTCCGTAATGCCTTCAATATCAGAGGTTGGCAGTGAAGATTCAGAGAAAGTAGCGGCTGTTAAGTAATTCTTTAAGTCTTCGATATCAGGTTGGCAGTGAAGATATTTTTGGGAGAAAAAAACAAAATGGCTGTCCTTATACACGTCGGATTGAATATTTTGAGCTTTCTGATTGGTTAACCCTTCTCTTGGTGGACTATAAAATTAGTCAGCTCATTCTGACTGGCTCACTAGTACATACATATCCAAAAAACTGTAACATTTCTAAGCTATTAAATGCGCATATGCAAACACAGATGTGAAGTGATGGGCACCGAACATTTATGTGTTCCCATACCCGACCATAAACGTATCTACTGATAGAAATCCGCGTTTTCTTTTTCGGTCTCGACGTCAGTGTATGCGTATTCATAGGATAGGAATAAAAATTCTAAATTTTCTATCAAATATCTAAGCAACTAGGACTCAACATAAACCTTTCCAATACAGGATAAATGACCTACAATTGAAATAAACTCGATGGTAGCACCTGATCTGAATCCATCATAAAAATTCAAGATGTAGAATTAGTAAATACTAAACTCTGAAAATACAGGATCCAATGGGTAAATTGTCGCCACTTTATATTTTTAATTTCGTGCATGCGTGTTTGTTTTTAAATTTTCCGACTGCAAAATATATTAGGGTGAGTTGGATACCGTTTCCGAGAAAAAGAGAATCATGACGCAATTTGATAACGGCATGCTGTACTGCTTGGAATTCGCACCGGAAGCTCAATTACGAACATTTCAGAATGTTCACTATATCAATCTGTGCACAGTGCAGAGAATTTGGAAAGTGTTAGATGAGTGTAATGGCGATTACAAAGGTACTCCAGCCGGAAAACTCACTCTGCTCTTTCTGATAAGAAAATAACTCCTGAATTTGTTCTTAAGGACCACCGACTCAACACGGAGACCTACATCATATCTCTTGAGGAGGTAGTGCTGTCCTGGTTCAAGAGGGTTCCTGCTAGAAGACACTATTCCAGGAAACAGGAATCTACACCATACCACAAAAGCAGAAGAACCAAGTCATGACTGTAATAAAATTCTGCGACCATACCACCTCTTACATCTGGCCACCTAACTCTTCAGACTGCAACCTCTTGATTATTATGTCTGGGATGCTGTTGCATTGAGGGACCAACAAAACTTCTTGTAACATAAACTAAAGATAAGGGTTATAGAATCATTAACCGACTTAAACAAGGAGACCAGCGAAGAGTGTTGCAAGAGATTCCAAAGTCGTCTGGAGCCTGTGATTAAAGTCAATGTCGATTTTATTGAATAAATTTGCCCTTTAGTATTTCAAGATATTAGGTTGGTGCAACAATAATTTCGTTTTCTCACATAGTAACATATGTTAGAAAACGAAATTATTTTTGCACCAACCTAATATTTTTGTGCAATTTTGGTAAATATATCTTTTCAAATGAGATAGCAGTATTATTTTCATTTTTGCGTAATTCAGACGACAATTTATACATTGCACCCTATACACCAGTGTATCGATCTGTTATAACACTTTTGGTAAATGAGCTAAGGTAATCGAACCTATAATAGGCTATATAAGATGCAGTTACCACAAACAGTGCTATTTGCTGTAATACAAATACCTTAGCCTAAAAGCTACAATCATTTATAGCATCACAAAATCCAGACCGTCATATGGATGTTATGCATGGCTCCAAACTTGTTCAGAAATATCTGAAATGTCAGCTGTATACAACAGCTTCCACAGATCAAGGAATTAACATTGCTTATAGCGAATCAACGCTATACGTCTTAGCGAGGGCCGTCGTCTGCGAACCGCATGTACTTCTGCTATAGAATCACAGGGAGAAATAAAAGAAGCCAAATCTGTTGAGGACTTTCTATAACAAAAAATAAAAAATAAAATGGCAAGTACACGTAATTCGAAGAGAAAATAATGGAATAATCAAGATATCGACATTCGAGAGTACATTGAACAAAATCCAAAGAAGGACGGCCCCATGACTACTGCAAAGACAATTGCAGTAAGTGATCTCCTGAAAAATTATTTCAATAGAAATAATAAATCTAAACGGATAGTAGCACTTGTTTCTCGGTCAGTGAATGTCGAATATTTCTTTATAAAGAAACGGCTATTATTACCATTAACATTACATTGTCACAGTCAGCGTTTCTTTATCAAAGAAGAAGCGATTTGGGGTATGTGCTAAAGTCCAGTTCTTTGTCATGCAAAACGATAAAGCGCGGTTTTATGTTACAAGCAATACCTCACTCACTCACTCACTCACTCACTCACTCACTCACTCAAAGACTCTTCCCTTGAGCAAACTTCAAAATGCATATCTCACTCACTCACTTACTGTAATTCCCTCAATCACTCTAACTCAATCAAAGCCTTCTCGATCTGGAAAACTTGCTCATTCACATAATGTACCATTTGTCAAACCTGAAAATATAGCAAATTGCGGAAAGTTTGTCTCGGAAAAGGTGCGGATTACGTGTGCTAAAACAATGAACTAGAACATACTATATATTTTATATATACGAAGAAAAGAATCATTCGTATTTCAATTGAATTGAATTAATTTCTCTTCGCTCAGGCCTTTGGCAATAATATGAATGCACTTCAAATTGTCTTGTTACTTCTGCTCCTATTTAACATAAAAGAGGGCAAGACGGTGAGAATTTGTGCAAACCACGCTCCTATAACAGCTTTAGCTGCCCAATAAAGACCATCCCAATTATTTGTCTGTTATATCTGTTAATAATAAGACTATTTAAAGAAGAGTTCGGCACCTTTGCGCGCCGATGGTATTAACCTGATATTATCACATGATTCATTCTTAGAATCCGTTGTTGTGACAAGGTGATGAGTTAATTTCGTAAGTTTTGTAGGTCTTCGGAGAGTTTGTAAAGAAACAGTTGTAAACAATTTATTATCTTAAGATTCTGGATTAACTTTCTTAATTTTACTCCAGTGAAAGCACATTGGTTTCATACAAATATACAATAAATCAAGATGTGTTAGTTCTATATCTAATAACTATATTATTATTATTTCTATTATATTTATTTGTGTCATATCAATTGGTTGATATGCTATTCCTATTTCGTACACAATATCTATAATGGAATTAGAGTTGAGAATTCTGACAAATTAAATTAATATTATTTTTTAATGTATTTCATACGGTTTGTTTAGTCATAGTTTCTCACTTTGAAATACGTAATGAGATTAAATTTAATTTAGTCAGAGTAATTATAAAGGTCTTGAGTATTTTTCCAGCAGCATGAACTTGATAGAAAATTTCAGTCGATAATGATTTTGAAAGAGATGTGGTTTTGTTGTTTATTATGGATGATACAACACAAAAGCTTTTGACACTAGGTTTAGCTGCAGCGTTTATTATTGGCAATTCATTGGAAAAATCAATCAAGGAGTCACCCTCCCATACAAGATCAAGTTGCAATAGATAAATAAAATAAATAAAGAAATAAATTAAGAGCAGAAGAAAAAGATTAGCAGCGCAAATATCTGGCTTACCAAACACTGGAAAAATAAATTCTCTTTGCTGAAAACTTAAATTAAATAAAAGATGTAATAAAAAAAAAATCAATGTTTATAGTGAATAAGCAAAGTTTTAAAATAACAATACTTTCCTTTGACTGTTTAAATGACTTTAAACAGCTTATCCACTTTTTTGTAGTTTTATAAAGCTATAAAATAGTTTTAGATTCTAAGGATGTTTTGGAGTTAATAATGATTTACTTATACAAATCCTACTAATTAACCCATATCTGTCTCAACGGTATTTGCGCACGTGTGACTATAACGAATCTAACTGGCAGTGGAACGTGGCTTTCCGATTTCCAGTTCCGAACAATTATATTTTCACCATCAGCACATCCATGCTTACAGCATCTGGTAATCCCAAGCCGCGCCCATCTACTTACTGACCAGACTCTTGTTTCTTAACGTGTGATCGTACGAGGACCATTTTTCAACTTGACGTGACCGTAAGCCAATGTTTTTCGAAGAGATTTCTTCAGAAGTATTGTACCAAGGAATATGTTTTGTTTTTTTATATTTTACGCTAAAATTTATTTTGAGGAACCTGGTTAAATATGATAATATTTTTCGAAGCTGTAGCAAGAGATTAATCATTATCAAGTCGTTTGCAACGTGAAAAAAATAACTTGAAAGGAGAAATACATTCGTTTTACCAATATCTTTAGTAATTAGTATATATTCTTCAAATTAGCGACATCTATTGACACATTTTTCAGGCCCTGCCATTTCAGGGGATAGGCTATCATGGTTAAATACGTATGTCTTTTCTGAATTATCTGCAACTGTAAAATTCTTTGGAAATATATTAAAGTGATTAACAATTGCCTTTCCATTGCATTACATTGAGAGTCATTCTTGTCTTATAAATGCTGTCAATCAATACCAGATAACCCACTCTAACCGAAATTTAAACCATAGCTGCTAAGAGCGGAGAAAAACAGAATTAATTCAAGGGAATTTATGTTAGACTGATCACAAAACAATTGGTAGGAATTTGATATCTGTTTGCCGATAGCCCTTTCTGCACCGATAACTCTTAGGCTACCCGTGTAATTTTTCATACATTTTTGTAAGACTCTACGTTCATGTAGACGGTGCCAGCCCTATTTTCGTATCTCCGACACAGTCATATTATTTTCGTATCTACGACATATATTATATTTCGTATCTCCGAAACAGTCATATTATTTTCGTATCTCCGACATATATTATTTTCGAATTTCCGACATAAACATATTAATTTCATATCTCTGACATAGTCATATTATTTTTGTATCTCCGACACAGTCATATTATTTTCGTATCTCCGACATATATTATTTTCGTATCTCCGATATAGTCATATTATTTTCGTATCTCCGAGATAGTCATATTATTTTCCTATCTCTGACATATATTATTTTCGTATCTCCAACATATATTATTTTCGTATCTCCGATATAGTCATATTATTTTCGTATCTCCGACATATATTATTTTCGTATCTCAGATATAGTCATATTATTTTCGTATCTCCGACATAGTCATATTATTGATAGCGACTAACCACATTTTAGATTTCAGTTTATATAGCCTCATACCTACAAATTAATTGATTTTCAAGATATTCACTTACAAACATACTTAACGGCAATAATGCTACAGTTGATACCAGACTGCATGAATATTAAAACGAACATAATTTTCTTTAAAATTTACTTCGTCAATTAACCACTTCCCCGCCAATTATAATGGGAAAAACGTTTCATTTTCAGACGAATATTTCATTTCTTTTTATTATTGTAACTAAGAAACTGAGACACTTCTACCTGACAAATGAATTGACAATTTCATTCATTTCTTGCTCAGAAGGGTCTAAAAAGAATCAAAATCATCGTATAAACACGGATGTAGCTGTTCCCGAATGTTATATTTTTTAAGTGTTTATTTGTCCGTGTCTAAAAAAGAAGGGGGAAGGGTTAATATAAATCGTATATCTAGCTGGTAAAATTTTAGTATGTCTATTGAAATGGGTGTAGCTGAAATATCGTTAAGGTTTACCTTGCAGTTTTGCTGCCAATACATATGTAAGTGCATAATGGATAGCAACCCTTTGTAAGTATATGAAACCATCGTCTTTCGTTTATGTGTTAAATATCAGTGTAAACAGACTTCTCCTGAAAGAAAATTCTGAGTTCAAACGCACATTGTGAGTTTATTCAGGAGAAAAGAAGTTGATTCAAATAAAAATTATATTTCTGGAGTGTAAACCAAAATGCTGTTGAATAGTGAACCTGTAATACTTGAACGCGGCGATCAACTTTGAGTTCTTCTGTAGTTTATTGTTGCCAATCGCATCTACTTCATACTTATTGCGATGAAGATCCAATCAAGAGCCCGCCCGTATCTATAAAAAGAATATCCGCTCGGCCCGGTGGCTAGGATTAAAGTGTAGTATCTGCGCTTTGTGAGCTGCCGGGTCCGGTGTCTGTCGAACTCTCTGCTTGCAGAGAGGAACCCGGACGAAGCTCCGCCGAAGGGTAGAGTTTCGTTGGGGGAGGTTGACAGAGTTTCGTTGGGGGAGGTTGGCCCGCCTCGGCGAGTTTGGATGGTTATTTATTTTTGGCTGGGCCTACGGGCTCAGAGATACCCACATTAAAAAGGCCTTGTGCCACATTCGATCCCCGTGGGTGGATTGATAAATACCATCAAGAGCCCGCCCTCTACAGAAGCTAGCTTAAATGCCGTCCTATTTTCATCTAGTAATAAATAAGATAACCCGGATGAAAACAATTTATCTCGTTAGATTAAATAAATCATCCCGTTCGAAATTCCAAGAAGTTAACCTAGATCAACAGAAACGTGAAGAACGCCGAAGGGCAAAATGGTGGAAACGTAGCGATAACCACAACAAAGATGAAGGCATTAATCCGAATGTAAAAAATGTCTATAATGATAAACACTCAACAGATAAAATTTATAACAAGAAAAAACACTAGGATTTTCAACGCAGGCAGACAGATGTACACTTAGATATTTAACGCCACGTCCATAATTATAGACCCATATTAAGCCACGTGTCTTTTTTCGGGTGACATAATTCCCTGTCTATATTACAAAACTAGACAACATAACACTGTTTTATTTACAGTCACGAATCCCTGATTTGACATTTTTTCTCAGTATTGGCAAGATCAGCGGAAACTGTTTATTTCAGTTTTGAAGTAAAGCATTTAGGAATTAAAGATTGCAATTCGTGCAGGCATATTGCAGAGGATTTATTTTATGCGATGGAGAATAATAACAGAATGCGTCAGAGTGATTCCGATAAATTAGCCTCAGAACAATCACACAATAAGGATTTCTCATTTTACCGAAATAAAAATCTAATTATTCAATTGAGAAACCGAAATCTGCTTTTATTGAAAAGACAACAGATCCGCTGGAATAGCTGGTAAAATTTAAATTCTGTATTGCATTTTTATAAGAATGGCTTCCACTAAACAAGCAAATTAAAGCCGTACATGAGGAAAAAGACAATTGAAATATTTTGTTCAGATGAAAAACAAATAATTCACTCTATTCGCTGACAAGTAATTTCTCTAACGTTTTATCTTATGTGTCGGTTTCTATTTCGTAAAATTAAATTAAGAAAACAGAAAGTTTTCATTACTTACATTTATTTTTATAACAATCAACTGACATGTACAAAACAAGATCTAATAAAGATAATTTGTAAACCATTGTTTTAAAATTAAATATTTAATAATTCAAGAACTGAACATAAAGCATAACTCTGTGCAAAAATGTCTTCGTCATATCACAATGTGCATATTCCCTTCGCAATAGGTGATGATGACATTATGCAAAAGAAATAAAACTATTATTAGATGAAAGTCCATGGCAACATTACGTCAAGTTGCTTTTCTCTTCCCTTATTAGTATGCACAACGTTTGGTCGGTCATGTGGTTCGTAACAGCCAATCAGTGGAGTTGAGTCATTACAGAGTCCATTTCAGGGAGAGAGGTCATAAAAATAAGACGCTTTCAAGACACGTGGGTAAAAGAAGGACTTCTCTAACATGACGTCCCTGTCTTGTGTCTAAACACTTTTCTTAAAGGCCACTATCTTATTTTTCAGGGCCGCAGAGAATGCATGTAACATATTTCTACACATTTTCGGCAAGTTATTAGCCCCGTTTCAACAGGCCTTTCTCTAATCTATCGTTATAGGTTTGAGAAATTTTCAAACTAGCTTTTAAATCTTTATACCTAGGATATGTTATGCCACATACACTAAGTCGAATTCTCTTTGTATTTGAATTAAAAAAAAAAAACTTGTTCCACTCATAGAGAATCGTCTAGCGAATAGCTATTTAAGGAATAAACTCTAGAGAGGATGCTTCCGCAGCCACTACAATCATAGTCTCTTCAACTCGAGAGTCAAACGTTTTCTAGCTTCCATGCTCTCATGATCTCATCTTCCTCTTCCTATTGGACCTTATCATGGATGGATATTTAGCTAGAGAAGTAAGGAATTAAAAACATTATTAGCGTTTTTCTGATTCCTCTATAACTGTATATTTCTTTTACAAATTTATGGGTAAATAGTTGTACGACGAGCAAGACAAGCATTTATACTTTTGTGGAATATCTTCTGTAGATAAGTTAACAGATTGACTTCATAAAACAAGTCGACTGGAATAAATACTTCTCATTAAAACTGTATGTCTGATTCAGCGGCATTTAATAAATACCCTCAATTATTTATTATGTCAGGTCATGATAAAAAGGCGGAAATAAATATCCTGATCATTGTTTAATTTCTGCTTAATTTTATCTCCCCAGGATCATAATAAAATCACGAGTAAATATCTATGTAGATGAGAGCATGGATTATATTTTCACGTTGAAAATCCTAGATGACTCTAACTATGCAGGCATATATAATCTGAAAGAGATCAATGGGGGAGGGAAAGGTCAGAATATCCTTTAAGCTAGTATTGGCTTTAGCCTAGGTCCCCTTACGTCTTTATGAAGGCAACAGTGTAATCCGTAATTTGAACTGGGCTCCTCTAGTCTCGTTTGTACAGCGATAACCGACACGGCTCATCTAGTTGGTCAAGGAGATTAATGTTCAAGACAAGTAAAGAATAAAACGGAAAATATCGGTTTCTCACAAAAAAAAAGGGAAAGAAATTTCCTCCAAATCCAATTTTTTGCAATAAATTCATTCTACTGCCTCTACCATTGTAATCATCTGATTTCTTCATGCCCATTGGTCTGTTACATTAACGCATTACTTTTTTTTTTTTAATCAATACCGTTAAAATATTCTAACTAGAAGAATAAATCAATTCCAGTCTAATGGGGCCAATAGGTTCTGATAATTTCAAATTAATTATAAATTTACCAAAATATATATTCGAGATCGATAACACCATATTTAATATGTCTCTTGAGTTGTTTTCAGTCATTCCGTCAGCTATAGTGGTATATCAAAGAACATACTTTAGTTATAATGGTTATATTAACCATTTCCTTATAACGAGACATTCAGAATAGATTAAACAAACGAATATTTTCTATTGTCGGTTGAAATCTAGTGTCTTTATAATAAAGCATATGTTTAGAGAATAGGTAACCCATTTCAATATTTTTAGAGAATACGTACCTCAGTTCAAACTGTTATTGCTCGTTCGATTACGATTTAACCATTTCTTTGAAACTGTGGAGAGTCAAAAACAAAGTTCTCATGCAATGGGATCTCTGTTATTTGGCATAGTTCATTGTTTGTGATTGTGTAACAGCATTCCATGAGATTCCTGTAAATATTACAGTATTCAAAATGAAGCAGTTTTAATGTTTCATTTGAGGTAGCGGTTGTATATAGCTGAGAGCTTAATTATTTCTGCATGCCATCCATATGGAAGTCCAAATTTGACAAGCGAAATTAAGTACTTAACTCCTTTTATTAGATTTTAATTTTGTAGCACCTTGCGTTGCATGAAAACCAACCACTAATGCAGGCTATTCTTCGTTCAAACTCGGAATCACGTTTATTAGCCAATCGCTAGACCGAGATATTTGATGCGTTTTATATTTATTAAATCCTCATTTAGTGCATATGCCATTCCAGCTTTATTTATAATTACAAATCATCTTTCCTTTTTTTGTTAATGTCTAACTTAGGTTCTACTTTTTGGAGCACTTGGTAGAAAACGGTCTTTAACAAAACAATGAATAAATATGTCATCCGCATACCAAATCTTCATCAGTAAAATCTCTTCGGGATTGATTCAGGAACGATATTTTCTATTAGTATATTCGTTTAGCAAGTGGTTTGTATTAAATGAACTGTACTCATCTCTTCAAATCTGTGTTTATATGGAAAGAGATGAAAGAGATTAGGGATTTCATTTCCTACTTGTACTGTCGTTGAACTTTGAAATGATTCTCTATTGGGGTCTTCACGAGACAAGTATGACATAGCAGACCGATATAGTTCCTCTTTCAAATCTAGACATTGATTGGAGTAAGAGATCGGAAAGATGGTCTCTCATTGATAATAAGTGTAAGTTTCTTTTCTGTATAATGTTCTAATATATACTGATATACGTATATTATATTTCTATGTAATCCAGGGAGAGCACAATAGTAGGTATACAATTATCTTTTCGAGAGATATGCAATTATATGGAGTTGCTGGATACAGACTCATTATATTCCTTATATGAATAAAATCAAAATTGGTGGCTGGGGGTTGACTTATATAGAATGGTGAGAGTCTACTTAAAGCACTATGCATTAATACTTTTAAAAGGGATCCAGTTAATATACCTTTGTACGCGTGAGGTTCTTGAAGAGTAACGTTTGCTTTAATGGGTGATATGCCCCAATGATTTCAAATACTAGTGTTGCTTTATGAAACAAAAAACACATAATTTTAAATTGAAGGAGAGCGTAGGCTACTTTCAAAATTTCAACTTCAATGTCAAGTGACTCTTTACTATTATTTTTTTTCGGTAGACGACTTCCTCATTATTGGGTTCGTCGATATTTACATTTTAACACAAGCTGTGTAATTTTCGATTATATACTGATATATGTATTGTAGTATGGTATATAAATTAGACAATTATAAATAGAGAACAATTGGAGAACAAGGAGTGGCTATATCTAGCAAACCCTTTTGCTATTCAGGACACAGAGAACTGTACTACGACTACGACTATGCAGAGAGAGATATGCAAAACTTAATACGCATATCTCTATTTCTCCTAGAAAATTCAGATTAATATGGTCCGGGCTCAAATAAGATTTTAATTTGTTTTTTTGAGACAAGAACCGTGTTTCTGTTATGATAATTAAAATTTTTTATCATTATGAAGTTAAGTATCATTTGTAAATATTTTCAGTTCATTTAATTTAAAAGGGAGCCAATTTTTTTCTGTAACAGAGGCTGCTGAACACAGTATTTAAAATGTCATTAAAATAAAATTAATGATGTCAAGTTGACAGAATTTGTTCTTAAACCAACAAATGAGAACGTTTTTTATCAAGTCATTTTGATCTGTGATGGACTTTATCAAGTGAAATATCAAGTGAAACATTTGCCGTGAAAAACCTCATCAGTGAAAGAAACGCGGTGATAAAGAAACGTTTTCCTGAACATGCAAAGATTAACAAGAAATAGCAAATGCAGTCGGAGACTTAAACATAAAACTGAGACCATTTGTCTAATAAATGAGTAAATAAGGGAGCGTGTACTTCGTATGCATGAATGCATATAAAGTTTCCAGCTAGAATACATTCCAATTTTGCAGTGAGTTCGCGGAAATGAAGGTTACAAGAACGTTATATTTTAAAACAGTATTTGTGGAAACATGTTGAAATAATTTTACACAGAGAGATCCAAACGTAAAATGTAAACGTATAAAATAAGGTTACATTAAGCAAATGTTCAAATGATAACACGGTAAATTAGACAAATGTAAAGAGAAAGTTAATAAAAGCTATAGACTGATGATGGTTAAATTTTGGGAAGAAATCAGGGGTCTAAGACGACGAATCGGATGCTTGGTGTGATGCATTTATTTTGTGTCGTTTTTCTCGTTCCTTGGGCAACTGGAAGCGCTCCAAACGGTGACTAACCTATAAGTTACCTAACCTAAAAAAAGGGATAAACAAAGGGAAAATAAACAATGTGGTCTCTGTTCTGTATAACAGAAAATACCGCGACTGGCTTGTTTATACGACATAATTGATTAAGGCTTCATGAGAAAGAAGTTCCTGAAAAAGGTCTAGGAAGGCTTTTCGTACAGTCCCTTCAATTTGGGGACATTTTTACTGTACTCTAGCACATTTCTTCTCATCTCCACCAGAAAAGACTTGCGACCAGTCCAAGGGGCCCTTTGCCTCTTTCGGTTGTATTGTGCCCAAAGCAGGTACTGAAAATTTAGACATGAACGTCGCTTCAGTCTTGAGAGAACTCTTACTGTCTCCTCCATATATTTGAAGTTAAGTTCGATTCCGAATTCACAGATATGGGGAGATGGTTTGCTTGCTTTCTATTTAAAAGTGCAACAAAGAGCAGTATGAAGGTCTCGTCAGGATGTTGTATCTCCGACTGCTATTGTGTCTGTTTCCCTGCCGTGATTGTAAATATGATCTGCTTCTTTTGTCCTAGAGGCTGATCCGGGATGGGGAGCAGTGTTACGCTTCTGATATATCACGCTCTGTGCCCTGGATTTAATCCTTTCAGTCTTTTGCCATGTATGTGGTAGATATACAATATCTAAAGCCGGCGCATGCTCATGAAGGGCGAAACATTTGTGCAGTGTGTGACGTCTAAGAAGAGCTACAAGTGTCATTATCAGTGTGTGAGGTAACTTATCTAAAAGTGATTGATGATCAGGCTACTTAACCCTATTATCATGATGCTTTGTGTCGTGTGAGTCTTAGGAGATACTTTGGTGTTGCGTACCGAAGTATTGCTTCGTCCTGATGACCAGATCTTTTCCAGTGTGATGTAAGTGGTTGGAGAGGGGATTATTCCTAGTCCTGCTTTGTTGTTCAATAAAGTCTGTAAGGATTGAGAAGCGAAGCAAAGGGTGATTGTAGTTGCTATCCAGGAACGGCCGCTTCTCTTGGACTAAAGAGAAATCATTTTATTTGAAGGACGATCCTTTGATCTCTACACGGTACACTAACTCCGGAAACATGAATCTCCGTTAGAAGACCTGAGTTGTGTAAGGATGTTGCGGAACTCCTTTAGCTTAAGAATATCCTTGTTCGACTTCCTTGAAGAGTATACTACTTCTTTGGAAAGTGAACATCCAGTCATTTTAAAGAAGCAATAACACATTTCGTGTCTCTCCCACATCACCCCTAGTTGTGTTTGTAATGACTCAGATAAACAGCAATCGCTTGGAATGTTTCAGGAACTCCATGCTAAGCAACTCTATGAGGATATCTATTTCTTCCTTGTGCTTGAGGTTTGGTCCTTTTGTACAACTCCGAAGGGAGGGCTTCAAAGGTTTATAGCTCTTAGGTCGACTGTGTAACTGAAGTAGACCAGTTGTAACCATTTCTAGTCAAGCAAGATATCCGAGGAAAACCATTGTTTGTGGAATATTATCATCATATGCGTCCTTTGTGCAGCTTTCATGATGTCTCGATGATGAAATATGAGCAATGTCTCGATGTTTGGGGTCAGATGCTTTGCTGATCTGTGAGTAGTGGCTGATTCGGGTAGTAACATTCAGAAGGTGAATGTTATTAGCTCCTTTAAGAACGTGCCATTGTTCTTCTGCATGCCGTTGGGTAGATTCGGGATGTATTGTTCGAATTCTGACTCTGGTAAGCTTTTATGACTACGTTGATCCATTTCATTTTTCCATACCGC
The DNA here is from genome assembly GCA_963932145.1 of Acanthosepion lycidas. Lineage (NCBI taxonomy): Eukaryota > Metazoa > Mollusca > Cephalopoda > Sepiida > Sepiidae > Acanthosepion > Acanthosepion lycidas. Next base: position 43,207,490 of record OZ010571.1, on the reverse strand, counting down.
ATTGTATGTGGTCATGTGAAATAGAGTCAAGCGCAGTGTGGCAGCAACTCTGTTACTTGCTTTTAAGTTCACTGTCGCTTCCAGGGCCTCTGCTTTAGCGAGAGTAGCGACGGTTCCCGTCACTATTTTAGCATGTTTATCGATGCTTCCAATCTGAGCTTATCAAAACTTCACTTGCGTTTCATTTCGGTAAACGTAATGTGTGCCTTGGCAGCTTCAGCTTTAGCGCGTGCCATGACGGCGGTGACACCTGTTGACCTGCCTGAAGCCTTTGAGTAGCACAAAGCCTGTGTTCTAGTTCTGAGTGAGGATGGTTTTTCTGGCAGTGTGATAGAAGCAGGACATTATTCTATTGTGGTAAGCCATCCTGATGTTTGACGTAGTCATTCGTCTGTCTGAAGATAGTCTGAACTGCTGTTCTAATCCGCTGGAAAGCCACTCAGTGTTTATATCTGTACACGAGGGATGAAACGGAAGATCTCGTGACCTCCTAATCCACTGGATAACCTCATCATTTTACTGTTCTGCCCCCGAGAGTACGTTTCCGTGTCGTGAGCGTGTGTTGTCTCGACAGCAGCAAGATAAAAGCATTAAGCCATTTAAAACTTTGAAGAAGACGAAATCCCGTACATCGGAATGTTTATTAAGTGTAAAACTAGAATAGAAATAAATACATATAAATAAGAATAGATTGTTTGAAAATATAAACAAATTTAACAAAAATAAAAAGTCGGAGGCTTACACAAAAAAAAGCTGAGACCATTTTTCCAATATATTTTCTAGCGTGTACTTTCTATACAAGAATACATATAAAGTTTTCTACAAAGTTTGCGACGAGAATACATACCAGTTTTGCAGAGTTTGGACCTTACAAGAAGGTTGCATTTTGCAACAGTGTTTGTGGACACGTGTTTAAAGGATTTTGCATAGAGAGATACAGACGTAAATAATAAACGTTTGAAAATAGGCTACATTATGCAAAGCATTATGCCGTTTTATCGTAGAAATGATTAAAGTTATCTTACTGTAATTCTCCGAGGTTTTTTTATAACACTTTTGGAATCTACTTTTAGCAACAAGAGAGCATAATTAGTCACCAAGCTTAACAGAACAATTGTGATGACATCGATCATAAACGAAAATGACATGTTTATCATTTTATGCTGAAATATATATATATATATATATATATATATATATGTGTGTGTGTGTGTGTATGTGTGTGCGTTTATGTGTGTGCGTGCAAGCGTGTCTGTGGGGTCTGTGTATATATATATATATATATATATATATATATATATATATATATATATATTACAGTATTATTTCCCAATTTATTCAAAATGATCTTCCTCCTCTCTCACCTAACTTTCTGCTCTGTCGTAACAAGATGACTCGTAGGTCTCGCGTATGATTTCATTTTCAAGTCATTTTCCTCTGCTCTTTGGACTGTGATAGCCGAAAATGCTCTCTCGCGTGCAAAATGTCTTAAGAATTGAGTTGGATCTTATCTAATTGATTCCTTTAGCTCTAAATTTAAATGATGTTCCCTCTTCTTGTTGTGACTTTCTGTTCCCTCTTTTTTACACTTATTCACAGTGCTTTTGATGGTTCTCGAATGGATTTCGAAGTTGGAAGCCAGAGTATGAAAGTTGGTACCACTTCTTAAGGCATGACTGATTTTTTCCTCTGACCATTGCTCATTTAGGAAGGGACTGGGGATGACACAAAAAGTTTTTATCATGTTCTCTTTCTATCTGAATATTTCAAAGTGTCTTTTTTTGTGATTCTTACGGCTAATGATGTTTAGATGGCTAAACGTCGTATCTGAAAACCTGGAAAAAGAAACTCAGTTAGTTTATTTTTTTATTTTGTTATGAAACATTTGTGAGATGGAGAATTATGCAGGATTTGTACAATTTTGCTGTTGCACCCAGTATATATATATATATATATATATATATATATATATATATATATATATATATATATATATATGGGAGGCACGTTCTAGGAATGGGTATCGACTTGGACTGAGGGCTCGGAGATCCAAGTTCTAATTCCAGTCGAAAGTGGGAAAGGTATGAATCCTCTTCTTCTCCCTCCAGCTATGGGCAATTAGACATGGTTCTGTAACCTAGGATGGTAACTGGTCTAGGACAAGGACGCCGCTGAATTCAAAACCTGCGGAAGGTTTGTGTAGTGCACCAGCTCTCTGTACTTCAAAGTGTGGTTGGTTATGCACAAAGCCTTTACCAGGATAATCAAATAATATGTGCTGGTGACAACAAAGTTACCATTCACGCCAAACTTGCCCAGATATTTTTTTTCGATTTTAGCGCGGTTTTCAAACCTAACAAATGTCAATCTCTTTAATGTAATCATTTCTCGAAAACGATACATTTGGTTTTGCTTTAAAATACTAGAAAAAATAAGGAATTCTCAATCATTTTTGACAGTCTTATTCCTACAGAGATCAGTAACTTAAACCAACGAATGAAATTATTGAATTTAACATATATCATAGCGAATATTCTCAATGCAAAATACAATAATATTAATGGTCGTTCCTTAATATTTGTGACATTTGCAAAAGCAATGTATGCAAAGGGACAGTAATGGACCATACTTTTCATACACTCTTCTCGTTTGTATGATCTATGTTGGCCAAGAAAGAATTCTGGTCACGCTCTAAGACGGCAGCAATTGTAAATCTCTTTAATTCACTTATCACTGGTGCCGGTAGCCGATTTGCAAGACGTGCCAAAAGAGTTCCGATTCCAAATATTTCTCATTAACTGCACATGCAGGATCGACAAGCAAATATTTAGAAACGTGGTTATTCCCAAGTCTCTCGTCAAAATTCATTGTTTTCCCTATTAAATCATTTAATTGAATTTATACAATTTCTCTTAAGAATATCAGCAGTAGTCTCGATTCAAATCGATGCCCCCTTCTAAGTTAGTCGGTAACTTGAAAAAGAAAGGAAAAAAAAAAAGAGGCATTTTGAATTCGGAAAAATAAAAAAATAAAACAAATGTAGAATGCTAAGTCTTTCGGAAAAATAAATAAGAGATGGTAAATCAAATGTTAGTTTGGGTGAGGACTGATGTCGCCAGACAAATTCTTTAATTTGAGAAATACCTGAAAATTCACTGTTTCATACCAGCATGATCTTAAAAATGATGGGTTAATCTGAGACGTTTTCAGAATAAAAATGTCTTATTCCGGAATAGTATAACAATTTATATGATTACAGGGAAAAGGCAAATTATGATATTATATTTAGTTTACATTCCTTTTCGGTGCTGTGTCCTCTCAGGACTTTGGCAATCATATCTTTCCAGAATTTCATATCCTTCGGAACTCTTAATAATTTTTTCTCTTTGAGTTATCTTCCGTAAACCTTGCTTCAGTCATCGAGTTTCTCAAGCTTATTACGTAGGTTATGCCTTCTTTTACTCTGTCTCTCTTGCGTTCAATCTGACCTGTGAGGATCAGACTTTGCATGTCCCTCTGTCCTTATTATGTGACCTAGAAAGTTTAGCTGTCACTTCATGTTGACTCCTTTCTTACCACATTCTTTCACTAAATCTTTAAGTAAAAATAACATTTTCATATAATCAAAAAAAAAAAAAAATATCTGATTTAAAACTATAATTATTTTCAGAGACCCTCACAGCAATGAACTTAAATATCTTTAATTCTTAAATAAATAATTCGATAAATTACGTATTTTCACAGGGGTTTGAAACAAGAATACGATAGAATCGTCTTTGTTGATTTCGATTTTCTTTTGTGTAATATCTATAGGTAAAAATGATTGTAGTATATATATATTTCTTACTGACCCTCTCAGACATATTGTTTGCAAATTACAGTGTAACCAGGATAAAAGAGAGTTGTCGGGACCGGAGACGAAGTCTCTTATATCCGGGTTTCTCTTATATCCATGTTTGGTCTATTTTGTTTAGGTAAGTAAGGCTCAAATTTGGGACCAAATAAAATCTCTCTTATATCAGGGTTACTCATATATCCGGGTCTCTTGTATTCGGGTTACACTGTATGAGTACTTTCAAATATTGAGTTTTGTTTCGAACAATGGATTTTGTTAAAATTGATATTACTCAGTTAAAAAATCACGATTATTATGTCAAAATATACATAGTTCCAAAGTCGTCACGGATTATTATAATAAATAGATTATTTTGTAAAACATTATAAAACATAATATAAATAATTTTTTTTTAATCACAACAGATGTTTGTTCGTTTCATTAAAACTCATTCATAATACTTGTAAAATCTTTTTGGGTCTAAATAATATTTTATAGAGATTTAATAAAATACATCAACAAAAGTCGAAACGCAGATTAATTAAGGCCAGATGTTCAATAAATTTATCGATGAGAGAGGGTTGCGACACAGAGAGCAGAAAATACAATATATATATATATATATATATATATATATATATATATATATATATATATATATATTGTATTGTTCTCTGATCTATTCGGATAGCTTTTCTATTCTATCCTTTATTACTATACGTCCCCCGTTTTTCTACTCTCTTCACTATACTTTTTCTCTCTTCGGATAAATATACAGATTATTGATATATATATATATATATATATATATATATATATATATATATATATATATATATATATATATATATATATATACTTACGATTAACCATTCGAGGTAATTTTGTATGAAATTTTACACAAAATCAAGTTTGGGATCCACACAAAGTAGAGGTTGCTGCTAAATGATGAATGAGATGGGAGGAAGATGATGTAGTTGGGAGTGGTGATTATGAGTACAAGGAGGATGGATAACGATTGACCCATGACTTGAAGATGTTAAGTTTGTAGTGTTAATGATAATATAGTCTGTTCAGCATTATAGCAGTTCTTGGAAATAAGCTTATCTATGCAGAATATATATATATTTATATAAATTGTAAAAAAAAAAAAATGGTTTTAATTCTACTATATTTGTGAACGCCGGTCAAAAACAAATTTTTCTAAGCTTTATGCAACTATGTTAATATTGAAAAGATATGGCCGTCCTCGGACCCACAGAAAACGGAAAGACTTCAAATTTTAATTTTGGTCGTATGTGTTAAAATTGAATGCTATTTAACATAATGCATATTGTTGTAAAGGAATTTAAATGTCGATGTCCACACTTGAGTTTCAACATAGATCGCAAGTGGGTAAAAACGGGCGATCCCCTTATTGAATTAAGTAGACCATGTGACCGTAGAAGAAACGCATATATGGGAAACATCGTGGCGAGTAACGATACTTTTCTAGTCTATCATCTATTAATATTCGGATCAACATTTCTATTCTATCCTCTATTACTATACGCTCCGCTTTTCTCTACTCTATTCACTATACTATTTCTCTATTCGGATAACTATACAGATTACTGTTCGATCGAGTATTATTGAGCAAGTACTATTAGGGCGAGTGATATTCGAAGGCGTCTGACAATAGTATTGTTCAACGGCGTAGTATAGTTGTATCTGCGATTACATAGTCTCTACTACAACGAGCATTATGAAAATGACAACGAGAATACGTTGACATCACAAAAGTGTTCGTTTAAGTCGCCAAACATATAACAGAATATTGGAGAGAATCACAAAGAGAAAACAAAACAAAATAAATAGTATAAGGCCGAGATAAATTATATCTCACTGAGTAGATGAGCTGCGAAATAACTACCAAATTTTAGAAATTCTTTTAGGATCGAGAGTGATAGAAGGGAACTTTTAACTTTCAGAATCGCCACTTAAAAGGGTTAATGAAATTACGATGTTGCTGTTCCCGAAAAATAGAAACACTAGTTCTGAACGCTGAAAAAATTTAAAAAATGATCGTTCTGCTGAGTTTTTGTCTTTTTTGTTTACTATTGTCCTCCAATACAAGATTTAATTTCCACTCAAAATTTTAAGGGCGGATAAGGAAGAAGCAAGGGTTACATATTATGAGTTTATGTAGGATATATATAAAGGTTAACACTAGACTTGTAGACTTTGAGGTTGTATTTATCAAGGAAGTTCCTTCGCGGAAATTCGATATGAGAAAAGGCTTGAAGAAATATCGGAAAATTTTATTAAATTTGTAAAGAAAGAAATAACTTTACGCACAAAAGCTAAGTTAGTGCGTTTTCTCCTTACAAAAAAAGTATAACACTTAGTAATTAACTCCATTTTGTGGGAGAAACTAAATTTTAGAAAACAGATGAAATTTTTAAAAAAATATTTTCAATATTAAAGAAAAGCAAAGACAAAGAAACCATCAAGAATAAAACCCAAGTAAAGGAGATTTTATTTATTTTGATTTATAGTTTGCTTGTAAATCCAAACTTTGCTTTCGTCAATCTGTTCATTCATCTATTGATTACTGATCGATCAAACACAGGAAAATATCAGCTTGCTTTGAACGTCCCATGGATATATTTCCGGTATTTGAAGTCCAATCAGAATTCTGTTCCTGGCTCTGCTGGTAAAAAAAAAATAAATAAAAAATAAAAACACCAGAAAACTCCACTTTTTACTCTCCTATTAGGTCGAAAATATTCAACGACCGGACCATAAAGGTGGATGAAAATAATTAATTTCCTGTGTGAAAATAAGAAGGAAACAAATTGAAGAGGAAAAAAAACCGCGAAATTCAATGAAAACGATCGAAAGAACATTAACAGGTTTGACGGCGTGGAAGACGAGAAAATATCGACAAAAGCAGAAAATTGTGAGAAAATAGTGTTGCATAAAGCAGAAGTTGCATTCAAATAATCTTATAAATTCTCTAATTAAGTAACAAAGAAAATAAAGCTTTACAACGGAATGAAGTCTTCGATCTTTTGAGGATCATAAAATAAATGATGCAATGGAGGAGAAATGATTGAAGGAAGGCGGTAAAGAAATTCCACGAAGGAGACATAGGAAGCCGGAAGAACAAGAATGTAACAAAAGTTAAGAGAAGGAAAGCGATAAAAAAAAAAATAACTTCTAGGGACTGGGACAAGGAAGCCAAATAATATATGGACTGAAAACAAAAATCAGAAATTTTGAACAAAGTAAAGTGTAAATAATATCAAAAAGTTAAACAAAAATAAAGCAAAAAGGTAAGAGAAGAGATAAACGAAGAACCGATTATTTAAAAAAAAAAAAAACAGGATTTAACCATAATTATTTTATTTTTCGTCTTAAAATTTAGTAAGATTTTATTGCAACTATAAACGCAGACTGTTCGTATACTGCAGTGCTAAGATAGAAAATTTCTATTGTTAAAACTTCTTTTAAATAATCGAAACTTTCGCAAATCCATATCCTTGTACCAAGGACATTTGGTGGGGAGCTAGATTGGGGTGCCTGAGCAGTGCTTTGGGACTACTGGTATCTTATCAACATTAACATTTATATACGTTACAAATTAAACTAAACACAATTGGTTATTAAAGGATAAAACCTTTTCGCGGATTTTGACTTCATTCCGCTCTTGTGCTCTTGTGAATCTAAAAAAAAAACAACAAAAAAAAAAAAAACAGTCTATACAATTCATTATTTTTATTCATAATAGTGAAAATATTTGTAAACATTTTAATATTGTTGATGCCAAAAATTGATAAATTGCCGCAAAACTGCTGATTTATTTAAGAATTAACTATTACGGCATGTCACTAATTTGTAATTTCTCTAGTTGAATTGTTTACATATATTGCATATGATCTGGGCACCTCGAGGTGGTGTAATGGTTAGCAAGCTTGTCTCGATAAAAAATTACGACTGTGTAGTGAGTTCTATCCTCACTGGGTGCCATCTGCCTTCGGCCTTGTGCCACATCTAAGCTACGCTTAGAAAATCACTAATAAGGGCACCCCGAGGCGGTGTAATGGTTAGCAAGCTTGTTTCGATAAAACAATTACAACTGAGTAGTGAGTTCGATCGTCACTGGGAGCTCTTACCTTCGGCCTTGTGCCACATCTAAGCTACGCTTAGAAAACTGCTATATTGCATATGCTCTATTATTATACATAATTAGTTTACAATAAAATCTGTATATTATTTCAATAATACCTTATGAAAATTGAGATGTAGTAAAATAACTGGCTACTTAATCATAGATTTGCGAGGGGTGGGGGAATGAAACCCTTGCACCGGCCCTGAATGTTGCTCTAACCAACGTCTGACACTTTAACATTTCTGCTTGTTTCTGTACGCCTATACATTCTCGCAAACCCCTTAGATATGTTACTTTGTGCATCCTTCTACTACTACTTTCAATATCTTTGGCGAGTCGCAATCTCTCCAAACAGACTTTCTTTATGAATAAAATTATGACGCTAATAGATATTGTTGAAGGAAGTAGGGTGCGTATAATGATTAGATTTTTTTGTAAATTCATTCCATTTCCCATGACTTAGACATTAATACATCTAGTACGATGAACCCGGATCCCAAGGGTGAAAAAAAAAAAAAAAACTTTGGGTGTGTTCGTTTTTTACGATGCAACTGTGAATACAAGGTTCGCGCATAGTGTCCTTTTATAGTCCCAGTAAACATAAATAGCTCTATCAAAGAGGAGAGTAAGAAAACAAGGAGAGATCATTCTTGATTATTCATAACTGCTTATTCATTAATCACGATTCTGCACTGTTTACTAGTTTTCATATATAACGACGAGAGTGACAATTTTGTTAGAAACTAACTGAAAAGAAATACGAAATTTGTTTTGTTTTTTACGCCTTTTACGCTTTATCAACCCTCTGTGGGTTATTTTAACATATTTGGAACTGTGGGAGTTCGCTTAGAGTACGAGTGGTTACGAAGCGATCCCTCATATAAGTACAGACGAAGATCCGATGTTTTCAATGGGATTTAACTGCAAGTGAAACATTAATAGTAACGATTGCGAATTTTATGACTAATAAAAGATGTTACTGCATAATAAGACCATGAACAAAAAGATACCGATTACTTTCTTTTATAACATTTATATACAGAGGTGCACTTAGAGAATTATTAAATTAAATACAGAGACAGAGTCTTCTTTTGAGTGCTAAGGTAATAAGTTGGTGCAAAAATAATGACGTAATAATGTCGTTTTTTGACGTATTTTTAACGTCAAAAAACGACATTATTACGTCATTATTTTTGCACCAACCTAATATTTTGAGACATGCATTATTATAGCCCAGTCATGCCTGTACTAAATATTTTTTTCTATTTACCACTGCCTTTGTTCTCATGTTCATTTTCACACTACTAGAGTATATAAAAAAAAAAACTTTTAAAATTGTGAGGCCGGATACCTCACACCAAAAAAGAACAACAGTCCATATAAACATATGTCAGAAAATCCTTCGTTTTTGACTTATTAATTTAAAGCTTACGGTAGACACTCTTAAATGTACAATCCAAGATACATTCATAAATATTTTTACAAACTATGGGGCAGATTCTTGACACCAAAACAAGGTAAAATAAACATATATCCAAAAGGGCATCGTTGTAGCTCAACACATGACAGTTATCAAAATGTGATCCGCTTACTTCGACACATGCATGCACCCGTCGGAATCATTGACTGGCGGGCCCTCTCTTAATGTCTGCTGCACAAGCAATTGTTTTAAATAGCTCCACGGATAAAAATCGAAAGGATTGAGGTCAGGGAACTTTCAGGCCAAGGAACCGGGTCCTCCCTTAAGGTAGATGTCAGCCAGTACATCGCGATCAATGTGATTAAAATGTACTGAACCACATCATGTATGAAGCACATGCGTCTTCGTATTAGCAGGAATACGTCCTCTAGCAGGTCTTGAAGTATGTTCCAAATAAAGTCTCTGTAGACATTCCCATTTAAACGTCCTGGGAGAATATATGGTTCTACCAGACGGTCACCTACAAATCCAGCACACACATCAATCATAAACTGATGCCAGTATCCAGCCTGTATTTTACCCTGGGGATTCAAATCCACCCACATATGTTGGTTGGGTATATTGGCTATTCCATATTTTCCAAATGTTGCCTCCACCGAAAACAAATCTGACGAGACAAACAACGGATCAGCAGTTTGTACACGAAACCATCGCCAAAAGTTCCCCCATGGGGAGTGATCAGAGGTCGAAAGACTCTACAGACTTTGCAAATGATACGGATAGAGTAGGTGCTCTTGAGTACGCACATGCGGTAATATGAGATGCACGATATGCTAGGGACACTTGACGTGTTTTGATATATGGATCGTCTCCTATAGCCTGTAGAATGCGTTCATTGTTATCGGGCATACAGGTGAATATCGGTCTTCCTCGATCCATAGTTTGTGGTGCCACGTATCTTGTCTCAGTAATACGACAATAAACAGTAGCAAAGATTGGATGATTTGGCTGCATTCGGTCTGGAAACGCAATCTGATAGAGTCGTGCATCCTCGCATCGATTACCATCTACGCAGCCGTATGTAAAAATCATAGCTGCCTGCTCACGATATAAATAGCTTGCCATTGTTAAACGGGACACTTCAAAGTTAACTCACTACTAAACACGTTAAACATTGAAAAACAGAGTAGCCACAAATATACACGAATGACAAATGTTACCTAGTCTAAATGTACCGCAAATTTTCTTTAAACATAATAACTCAAAAACGTATCGTTGCGATTATATAATTATGTGGATTTTTGTCCTTGTTTTTGTGTGAAGAACCTGCACATCCAACATTTTTATAAGTATTTTTGATACAGCCTGTATACTGCTTTTGTTCAATCATCTATGCCATCTTTCCTCAGTGTCTGTCCAGAATTTCAGTGATCACATTTCATTTTTTATGCATAAATTTCGTAGTTTTTTTTTAATTTTTATTTTACTCATGACTTGTTCACATCTTCAAATAATGGCATTTTTATATACATAGCAAGAAATACATCTTTGTCGCTTTCTTCGCCTGCGAGGAAATAGTCCAACATTCATTATTCTATTCACTTCTCTTTGTTTCTATGCATATTTGCCTATATTTTAATGCTTTGTTCAGTGTTTTTTTTTTACAAAATTCCTTTCAACATTACAATGTGAATTCTCATTTCTGTGTCTGTTTTCTTCTGTACCCCACAGATTTTGCTGTCTCTTGATGACGTCCATACACTCTGTCTTCTTATAGATAATTGTTGTTTACTTTTATTATTATTTTCTAGTACAATCTAGTCTAACATTTATTTCTGTTTCCTTTCTGAGTCTGTTATCAACGGAATGTCACAGTATTTTTTGTTGTTAAGATTATATCTGTGGGTAATAAATCCTGATTGCTCCTCTAGGGTGGGATAGTCTTCCCGTATGTGTTAAATAAATTCGGTGTGAAAAGGCAAACTTGTCTTATTCCTCTTTCTGTTTGGGGTTTTCAATGCTTCGGGTTATCTCCATCCTGTAACTCTTCATAAAATGAGGTTCGATGAGAGATATATGTGCTACGTAATAAAGAAACTCCGCCGAGAACAGCATAAGACAAACATAAGACATTTGACATGGTACGATTGTTCGTGGAGTGGTTGTTATTCATCAAATATATACTACCATTGCTTTTTCTTTCAGGCATAAGAAAAAAATGTATAACGGGTTTATGTGAAATTGGGACAAACTTCAGCAACATCATGTGAAATTTGCTGCACACCAAATTGATGAAAGAACTAATCTCTGAGGACTTGTAATGATGATAACCTTTTCATCGAAAGGCTAATGCTATAAAACCCATTGTAATACAACTCTTATACTGCTTGATCGATCAACCAACGCCATAGACAGCGTATACTTAATGTGGTTTCATTTTCGTCGACCAACAATAATTTTTTAGGCTTGTAGAAGGCGATTATCTCCTTTATTCATTTTCGAATATCCTAACGACCTCGGCGGACTTAATGGGCACATGGCGATAGATCTTGCTTGATGGTAGTTGCTGATTGTTTCCCGACGGAGACAAAGTTGATAGCCAGTCTCTGGGTAGACGGCTAAGAAGAGACGTACTAGCCAGCGATATTTAGGACACAAACAGCCAAAGCCATGCACCCTAAGCAATACATAAATACACACACAAACACAAACACACACACACATTGTTGAAGAAATAACTTTGAATTCATCAATTTACTCAATGGAACTTCAAAACCTCACTTTAAACCTGATTCGGACTATAAGTCTAATTCCGGCTGAAATTCCGATTTGGGCGGAAATTCCAATTCAGACCAAAAATTGAGTTCTTCAAATCCCAAACTCGATGGGATCTCATCTGGTTTGAGTTCTTAAATTCACAAATGCTGCGGAACTTCAAAATCTCACGTCGCAAAACCTCTCATTTTAACCCTGATTTCTTAGTATTTTGAAGAAGAATATTGATTTCCTAAATTCAAAAAGATTTGCAGATATTTTAAACTGAAATTAAAACAAAAAAAGAAAAAAAATTCACAAATTTCTTGTGTTACTTTAAACTCAATATAAATTAAAACTTTTAAAATAACTAATTTTTTTTTAAACAAATTATTTTAGAATTTGAATTTTTAACAGTTTAGTTGTCATCCGGAGGCAAATCTCAATACTGGGTGTTCAAGCACAAGATGAAAAGAAAACTTTCAATTGCGGGTTCATTATGATTTCAAAAACGTATATTATGTATTTGTAGAGCATCTGTTTCATGAGTTAGATGGGTTTCAGACACAATGACGGTCAGACAGAATTTGCCATTTATTTATTTACATTACAAATATTATAATTATTACAATTATTAATTATTAATATTACAAGTAAATCAAATGAAATCCACCGTGCTTGCAGTGTCCAACCGAGAAACATTACAAATGAAGGAAAACAAATTTTTATAACAATTATTCTTTCAAATACCGTTTTCTTTATTTTTTGATATATATTATAATTTCTGCTTGAGGTGCACATTGAGTCAAATATGAACACACCACATCTATATTAGCGTGTCTCATCCTATAAAGTAAGTATACATTTCAAATCTCGCTGCATTTTTTGCTGCTTGAACGAACAAACACAATTCGGCTCCGATCACCTCTGAAACGCGGCTGGATATATAAATCAAAGTAAATTCGCTGCATCTTGCTGACTTTGTGCTACCTGACATAGAGGACGATATCCAGGCGTAAGGCAGAGTTGAAAATTATATATATATATATATATATATATATATATATATATATATATATATATAAAGTGCAGTAAAATATATAATCCGGTGTTCTTATAGATATTTTTATTTTTACAAAATAGTGCTCAATGTAAACTTACAGAGCATTAATATTACATGAGAAATTACATGAGAAACAAGATATTACTAAGTTTATATAAAAAATAAAAGTTTACTAAATCAGTGAAATCAATTAGCTATTTTTGGCGTCGTTGTCACAAAGTTTACTTTAAAAAAAAAAAATGTTACCTAATAATATACATACTTATAGTTGATGTGAAAATAACTCTACATACTGTAAGGGATTCTAATACATTTACTTGTTCTTAAAAGAAATATAGTATATTAAAAATTAATAGTGAAAATATTTTTCAAATTGTAGTTAAATAAAACGTATTCTAACCTGAACCCCCGCAAAAAGAAAAAATATTTAAATATAGAAATATAAAAAATGCCATAAGAATTCTTGCTGTTAACAATAAAATTTTAAAAAATCCAGACGACATGCATTTAACGGATGTCAGATTTCACGGAAGAATACATCCCTACCCCCTACCGAAACGTAGCTAATAACAGATACATCAAAATACGGACATAAAGAACACAAAAACAGCCCTGTCTAGTGAAAGTGGATTTATCTGTAACCTTGGAAACGTGAATTATGATTTTAGCTGTGTCTTTAAAACCCAGTAATTTTAAAAGTTACTCCAAAATTCGCTTGAGGATGAAATGGAACTAATGTCTTTAATTTAATTACAAAATTAAATTCAGACCTTCCATTTTTGAAACATGGTTAGAACTGTGTAGCGGAAAAAACATATTTTATATCAATTAATTTATAATATATATATATATATATATATATATATATATATATATATATATATATATATATATATATATATATATGTGTGTGTGTATATATATGCGTGTGTGTGCGTGTGTGTATATATATATTTATATATATATATATATATATATGTATGTATATATATATATATATATATATATATATGCGTGTGTGTGCGTGTGTGTATATATATATTTATATATATATATATATATACACAATTTGTTGAGGCTCCACTTTATAACAAAGTAATATTAATTAACTACGTTTCATTTTTTTAAATGTTTACAGCAAGTAATAAATTTATATGAAAAATCTGAAATCGAAGGTTGAAGAATATAAAATAATAGTGTGAAACATAAAGTGATCGATGTAACTGATTCAATTGATAATTTAAATGCAAATTAGCAATTCTTATAAAGCACTTTGGAAAAAATGATACCTTTGATGTTGATAAACACGAGTTTTAAAATATTTGATGAATTAAATAAAATACAAAAAAAAAAAAAGAATAAAAAGTATTTAAATGAATGTAGGACTGTGTTCTTTCTCCGAGGAGGAAAACCTATAATTTTACCAGCCAGAATTGGTTAAAAAAAGACTAGAATATTCGAATAAAAGGAAATAGTGTAAAATAAAAAAAAAAGATTAATTCTAAAGAAAAAATTACGAGATTTGAGTGAAATCTGTGCATGGAAAGTGAAAGCATTAAATTTGTCATGCATTGTGTTATATCCATGAAGTGTGATAGAAAAGTTAAGAATCCTTATCAACCAAACTTTCAGATATGCAACTCTGAATCGTTAAATGAATTTAAGTGAAGTATTGATTTATACGACAATTTGTTACACTGACTCTCAGCTGAAAGCAAATTTCAGGCTATTGGTTTTATAGACCTTGCACCAGAATCGATGCAAAATATTCTTATTTAAGATTCTAATGTTAGCACACCGGATATTATTGCCAATATATTAAGTGCCACCCAAGGAATTAATGTAGATTAATTCAGTGGTTCTTCAAGTAAAGCAATGGGAATTAAAAATCAATGATTGTATAGGAAATTATGCTGATGCAAATATAATAGGTTCTGGCATTCTTGTATACAAACTTTTTCTTATTTTTTCGCTAGGCGTATTTAAATCTGGAAATAGATGACATGTTATACAAAAATCTAATTAGCTTAACAATTTCTAAAATTTAAATATGTGCCTGATTTTCTTACTCGAGTTTAAATGTTCTGGTGACAAACACAATGAGTTTTTCCTTCCAATGGAGGAGCTACAGAATAAAGAAGAAATTCAATATTAAGAGATAAGATATGATCCTAAGCCATTACCCCACGTCTAGGCACCCCAAAATATTTACTAAATTTAGTCTAGCGCAAGACCCTTTGTGCAAGAATGCTTTTATATAAATGTTTACCCTATATATATATATATATATATATATATATATATATATATATATATATATATATATATATATATTATGTTGGTGCAAAAATAATGAAGTAATAATGTCGTTTTTTGATGTTAAAAAACACACCAAAAACGACATTATTACGTCATTATTTTTGCACCAACCTAATATATATGTTATTAATGTCAAACATTTATTTTAATATATTTTTTTCTGTTTATACGTTATTTTTATAAATAGAAATATTTAATATCTATCTATTTCTGAGATGAGGTATTATGTACATTATTTTCATTATTCCGACTATTCTCCTCATGTTATTTATAAACAGATGTCCTCAAGGACACAATTCACAGTGGATAAAGGCGTTAGTTAAATCCACTGACAGAACCCATAGAATACTCGGTTAAGGCAGTCGAGAACTTTCAGCTGGAAAATTAACAGGAGATAACAGATAACTGACATCCGTGGAACTAGAAAAGTCTAGCCCAGTGATCGAAATAAAGAGTTCAGTTCGACATTCCAACCAACTGAAGAAGGCCGGAGCGTAAAACGGAAACGTTGTAATATATATGACGACAACGATGCGGACAATAGTCCGAATAATGTAAATAAGAAATATTTAAGTAAATGCTCTACAGCATTAAACAATATTAACAATATTTCACGGATATTCAGGCCTGTAATGATGACTTATCGCGTTTATTACACAGATAGTATTTACATATATATATATATATATATATATATATATATATATATATATATATATATATATATATATATATATATATATATATATATATAAACAAACTAGTATATATATATAAATTAGTATATATCTCTATCTGTCTATCTATCTATCTATCTATCTCTCTCTCTCTCTCTCTCTCTATATATATATATATATATATATATATATATATATATATGTGTGTGTGTGTGTGTGTGTGTGTTTCTTCGGACTTCGAACTCAAGCACTAGGCGAGAGGAGTCGTACAGTGTTATGTTCTCAGTTCTTTCTTTTTTTTGTTTCTATTTTTTCCTCGGACATCAATTTGTTTTATTATAATTGAGCCAACCGAGGTTTTTCAAACGAGTATTACCACACACACACAAATATATATATATATATATATATATATATATATATATATATATATACTGGCACACACATACACACACATATATATATATATATATATATATATATATATATATATATATATATATATATATATATACAGACACACACACATACACACACACACATATATATATATATATATATATATATGGTCTTAAGATATGCTATATTTATGAGATAAAGTGCTGAATATCGAGATAGAGCGTGTGTAAATATAAAAGTGAACATTGAATTCAACACTTAGAGGCGACAGTGTGTTTCATGCTGGATGCATTCGTCAGGCCTGACGATTGCATCCAGCATGAAACACACACACACACACATATATATATATATATATATATATATATATATATATATATATATATATATATATATATATATGGCTTCCGGGACGCAAATGTCCAGTACAAACATTTTCTAGCACCCTCACCTGGCACTAGAAGAGAAAATAACCATATACTCAAGATGACGTTCCCCATGACTTCAATCCAACGGTTATGAAGGAAAGCGCCATCAATACTGAAAAGAATATAACAAAAATTGTTTAAGAGAAAGAGACATTAGCAGCTCTCTGTCCATGATTAACAATATGGTTATAAAGAAATGGCTAATATTAACATTGCAGTTAGCATTTTTCTAAATTGCACTCTTTATTTTGACTTATTTCCCTCCTAGATTCTTAATCAAATTCTCAGCAAATAGTAACACCATTTTCCCGACAGCAGGCAGTGAAATGAAATAAATATTTGTTAAAATATGCTTCCCATTCATCTCATTAAACACTGCAATTATAATAAAGCTAAATATATCGGAAATAATTCTGAGTAACACAGCCAACGTTTGAGTTATATTATCGATCTCTCATAGCTAAATGAAACCAAAGTTAACCTAACTGTTTTTCTTCCCGCTGGCCATTAGGAGGCCTGCAAAAGATTAACTGTGTTTCTGGCGCGGTGACCACAACAATGGCGACGTAGATAACCTTGCCGAGGCAGAGAAGCCTATCAAATATCTCATTTCTAACAACAAATAGAATAAATCTACAAAGAGTGTAACGATTGCCTAGTCTGAATGATTTGTGCAGTTAACAAAACAAACACTTCTATTGTCTCGCCAAATCACAATAATTATATCGTATCACAGTTGAAGGAGTTGTCACGCAATGAAGAAACTTTATATATTGGTTACTTTAAAGCAACTTTCAGCTGTAAATATCTTAGTATATTGACAATGTTTGCGACTTCGTTTGATATTGAAGTTAAATTTTGTCTAAAAGTTCCCTTCTCTGCCTTCCATCAACATGGCACATGATGACTTTCAAGAAAGTGCCCTTTTGTGCTTTCTCGGGCTAACATACTCAGTTCGCCTGAAGTTAAAATACTATACTGAATACATTGCTAGGTCAACTGCTAAGAAAATTGTTTCACTGTGTCATGCGAGACTATTTTTCTATCCAGAAACTGTCATATATATTTATAAGTCTACCATTCGTCCATTCTTAAGATATTGCTGCCACAAATGGTCAAGTGTGCTCCTGCTATTTACCTTGAGTTCCTTGTTAAATTTCAAAGAAGAATCAGCAATATTATTGGTCCTGATCTGGCAGCTTGGTTTCAGTCCATTTCCTAACGACATAATGTTGCCTCTCTGTGACTTTTCCATAAATACTTTCATGGTAGTTCTTCGGATTAGCTGTTCGATATGGTATGAAGAATTTTGAATTTAAGCGCAGTACTAGACTGGCGTGGAGACTTCAAGAATTCATACTTGTATTTCTTAGATATAACAGTAGATTCTATGCTAACATTTTCTTCCCTCGCAATTCATGCTTGTGGAACTCCCTTCTGGCTGCAGGCTTTACACCCAATTTTAATTTGCTCTCATCCTGAGTACTCGTTCCTCATCCAACCCGTTATTAATGTTTCTGTTCCTAATTCTTCCACATCCTGTAACAATCTGTCGCTTTAATATCTCGTATAGGGTGATACCGATTTAAAACAAATACAGAATCTTGAAAAATTAGCCAAATAATTTCTAGGAATGTATAATTAATACATGACAATTGAGTATATTTTTTTAGTAACCTGTAGAGTATGAAATCACCATCCGCGGAATCCCCGACTGAAACACCATCCGATCGTAGAAAATTTCACTTTCAATTATCTGCATGAACCTCATGTTCAATACTTTTAACATGAAACAGCTATAAATAAATAACAATTAAACAATATTATATAGATAAATGTCCAATATGAATATCAATAAATACACCCGAGAAAGTTATAACACTCAAAATCATTAAAATCAGATACGCAATTATCTACCGTTACGAACGCAATTTTATGTCAGAAAAATGTGAATGTACCTCATATTGTTCAGGGGAAGTTTACATTTAATCTAAATTTTAAGTGAAAGTTTATATCAATTGATGGAATCATGTAGCGCCTGAAAGCATTGAAATTTTCATGAATTACTTACAATACCGTAGTTATCCAAATAAAATCATTTGACACACGCTCATTATATATGACATGTTATTTTCCACAGATTTCAAAATTCGTGGAGATATTATCTAATGAGATTGTATTGTCATAAAACAACGTACATATAACAAATAAGGAAATTTTACTGGTTTTAACAAAAAGCAAATATATGTTTGTATAAGCTCATTCATTAGTATCACTCAATGATCATTTAACTGGAAAATACTTATATACAATCAGATATTACAAAAATGAAAGTATAAATGCATACATCATCAAGCGTACCCAGTAAATTTGTAATAACAAAAAGAATTCATATAAAGAAGACATTCTTTTTTTTTTTCATTTTATTTGCGTTCATGTTGCCTGAAGATCGCATGTGAAAATCGGGTTACGACTAGGACCATCCTTTCATAGGAATGTGCTTCAACAGGCGTGTTTGCTCTGTATATGTAGTCTAGGCGTTGACCACTTCACTGAGTAGGTAGAAATTTGCATTTAGGGCATTTTCTTTTATTTTTCACTTTTTATTGCTGTCATTATTCGAGACTTTCTTTTGTTTAAGGGTATAAAAAAGTTGTCTGTTCGATCCACCAACGTTTTTGGTATTTCTTATATATATATATATATATATATATATATATATATATATATATATATATATATATTCAGGAACTTGAATAAGTCCTCGCTGTTTTTCAACAGAGGGCCTTCTCAGAAATGCGTGCTTGTAGTTTCACATGGTAAAGAAATATACAAAAGTAATAAAAGCAAGCTTGAAATTCAGTGCCTGTCATTTCCGCGAAGTGTAAACAACCTTGTTTTTCATAGCGTTAAACATGTCGGATTTCTTGCCAAAGAAAGAGTATTTGCGGGGAATTTTACTGCACTAATTTATTCACAAGAAACTGAAGCACTCAAAATTCTTTTTGAGACTTACGGCGACCTCCTCTGTCGGAAACAACATGTAGAGATGTTTTTAGATGCTTCAAAATAATGATTTTGATGTTGAAGATAACTAACGCTCTGGTGCACCGAAAAAGTTTGAAGACGAAGAATTGGAGGCATTAATTTATAAAGACACTCTTCGAGCGCAGGTGAACTTGCAGAATCATTAGGAGTTGATCACACAAGAGTTTCGAAAAGTTTGAAACCATTAGGACTGATTCAAAAGCAAAAACATTAAATGCCGTATGAGTTGAAGCAGAGAGACGCCGAACAGCGTCTTGTCTCGTATGTACAGCTGCATCAACGACAGAAAGGATAGTTTTATGCATAGTTTCATGACCGGCGATGAATAGTGGATACACTACGATAACCCTATGCGTAGAAAATCGTGTGGCAACATCGGCGGCAAAGTCGAATAGATATGATTCGAAGCTTCTGATCTGCATTTGGCTGATGGAAACCGACCGGAATCGCTATCGACTACAACTGATGCGTTTGAGACGAGCACTGAAGAAAAAAAAACGGTAGCTATACGAGCAGAGACAGGACAAAGTGATTTTACAACAAGACAACGCAAGGCCAAATGTTGCAAAACGGGTAAAAACCTATTCGGAAACGCTTAAATGGGTAGTCCAACCCAACCCGCCGTATTCCCCAGACATTGCCCTCTCCGATTATTGCTAATTCCGTTCGATGGCACATGGCCTGGCTGAGCAGCACTCATTATTATGTAGATGCAAAAAATTGCGTCGACTCGTGGTTAGACTAAAAAAAAAAGTGTGATATTTTACGACGTGTAATTCAAATGCTGCCAGAAAGATGGGAAAAACAAATCGAACGGATGGACAATACTTTCTTAAAATTTCTGTAAATGAAACATCACTTTTCATGAAAAAACATCGAGTATCTATTCAATATATATATATCCTAATATATATATATATATATATATATATATATATATATATATATGTGTGTGTGTGTGTGTGTGTGTGCGTGTGTGTGTATGTATAATAATATTTTTCTTATGTAGATGTGCTCTCTTGTGAGTTAAATTTTAATGCTCATAAAAATAACATTTTTAATTTATTTTCCCATTAACAGCGATTTTCCAAGCTTAGCGATTTTTCAAAATGCGTGGTTGTTTAATGTTACCGCTTCCGAGAAATATTGTTCTTTTCATTGATTTAAATATATTACTATAAGCTCCATCCACAGAGCAATATAAATATTGTGGTAAAAGAAAAGATATTAACAAAATAAAATACAAATTTCATAGTTAAATTACAATTTATTTACTTTCAACATTTCACAGCAAGCACGGCGATAATCCCACTATGACACAATTATTTGCAAAGCGTAAAACTATCTGCGAAAAAAGCACATTATTAAGGAGAAAGGACAATAAAATAACCATCTTGGAATCGACAGGTGATAACGATTGGCATTGCTTTTACATTTTTGAAGTTCAAACTTAACTCAGAAGTAAGAAGTCGGAAGATAATTCTACAAGCGAGAAGTGCGAAAGAAGAAAACGTTAGCATACAACTCATGGTTCGTGAAATTTGCGACATTGTGAGATGAATAATTGGGATGTGTAAAACAGATTTACTCCCTGTAAAAATAGGATGAACAATAATTGAGCAGTAAAAAAATAAGAACTTGAAGAGATATCCCTCGATATAGTGAAACGGGAAAATCTATTCCATAAATTAAATGCAGTGTTCAGTTGTAGATTATAGATAATGATAACTCCTCATCGCAGAAATCTTGATAGAAAACAAATTCGCTTCACGAATCCTAATTATCTGACTTACAAACATCATAGATGAGTCACAATTTGTGGGCTGTACAGTTGGCATTCATGTCTAGGAAAAATATCATGTTTTCGAATTCTATTTCATGACCCACTTGAAAGGCTGACGCAATAACGCCTCTCAAAAAATCTCTTTCTTTGCGAGATGAAAAAATAAACTTCACTGATACTCGCATGTGTAATATAGAAGAGAATCCTTAAAATTTTATCATCTGTAATTTAACATTTATTATTTCTTTAGATCTTTAAACTTCCCGTTGAAAATGTAAATCGTATAATTAATGAAGGGTTTCTTAAATTTATTAATGCAACTAATCCATAGTTATATAAAATACGCATTTAGGCATGGTTTAAAGATCAAGAATTTGGTACAGCAGCTGTTAGACACCTTAAGACATACCATACAGATATGCATAAATTTCTACCAAATGTAATCAATATTTATTAACTGATGCTGCGTTTTCTATCTATCTATGTAACTTTTCTCAAGTAATATATATATATATATATATATATATATATATATATATATATATATATATATATATATATATATATATATATATATATATATATTATAAATTAACTGATTTAAATTATATTTTTTCGATACACAGTAATTACCATGTTTCAAACTCTGAAGCTAAAAACTTCAAATTTAATTATATAATTAAATTAAAAGCATTAGTTCCGTATCATCTTGAAGCGAATTTTGGAATAACTTATTTTTAAATTTATTGAGTTTTAAACGCTCATATAAATTCATAATTTCCTGTTTCCAAGGATACAGAGAAATCCAATCATTCGGACAACTATTTTAACTATTGTATCAATTATGTTCGAAAAAGAGGATAGGTTTAGGGAGGGTAGGGGTGTATTTTTCAACGAATTCTGACATCCGTTAAATGCCTGTCGTCTGTTTATTTTTTATTTTTTTTAACAGCAAAAAAATTTTCGGCATTTTTTTTTCGTACTTATATACTTAAACATACAGTCTGGGGGTGTTTGGGTTATAATACGTTTTATTTAACTACAAATTTTAAATATTTAGCTCTTAATTACTAATACACTATATTTCTTTTTAAAACAAGTAAATATAATAAAATTACTTAAATTATTATAAAAAAATTCATATCAAATATAAGTATGTATATTAACAGCTCCCATTTTTTTATTTTATTTTTATTTTTATTTTTAAATATTAACTAAGAAAACTTTTTTGCCAATGACGGCAAAGAATAGCTATTTCAGTTCTCTGATTTAGTAATTGTTTATTTTCTTATAACTTAGTAACATATAGTTTCTCATGGATAAGTCTTGTTTTTATGTCCATCGTCTTTGTCATGTTGAACTGATTATGTTAATTGCATTTTAATGAATATTGTCCTGATGAAGGTTTATTAAACCGAAACGCCAGACGTTGACATTTCATTCATATTAAAACAACATAATTGCATTTAAGGATTTTTGTTTGTTTTTTCCAAATATTTTTCTCCATTCTGTCGGATTTATATCCATTTATATTTGCTTACATAGTTTCTCATGTATGCACAAAAGACATGGGTCATTTAATGACCTACATATTCTAGCTTTACTTAATTTCCATTTTACTGTAGGTGTTTTATTGGAATAAAACACCTACAGTAAAATAGAAAACGTATATCAGTTTAACACTTTAATTTTATTAAAGCATTGTCAGAAATTGAGAGAAAACAATCTATGACGAAAATTTAATTAAAGTGAAAAATGTTAGATTCATATACATTTCCTATTTGTACTTAATTTTATTATCTTGTCGAATTCGCATCTACATTTGATTTGCATTTGATCTTTACCTCATATATATTAACGGAAAGTGTAAAATGGTAATATCGAAATATATAATTGTTTTCGTTTTTTCTTTATATGCATTTCGATGTGACTACCGTACAGTAAATGTCCTTTACTCTTTTCTGAGATCATTTCCTGCTGATTATATATATATATATATATATATATATATATATATATATATATATATATATATATATATATATATGTGTGTGTGTGTGTGTGTGTGTGTGTGTGTTTGTACTTTTCCTTCGATCTTGAAGTGTTTCAGTGACATTGTTTTGAGTATATTGTTTAATTCTATTTGTCAAAAAGCGAATACTATTTTGAATTGATTCATTTAAGTCTTTTTTAATTTTTTTTTTTTTTACATTTACCAGAAAAATGTCTTTAAAAATTCTTCATATATAATGATATTAGTTCCTGTGTTTTCGTTTGTAAATTTTTCAATTACTACTTTTGTGTAAAAAGCTCATTAACTTTGTTATAACGAGGGTATTTGAAATAATATTTTCAAAGTATTTTTCATCAAGTATGCAATATTTTTTTTCAAATAGAAACTATGATTTTCATGTGTGCTAAATTATTAGGTTGGTGCAAAAATAATGTCGTTTTCTCACATAGTAACATATGTGAGAAAACGACATTATTTTTGCACCAACCTAATACTTGTGGTCATTTTTATGCTGAAGGGAGATATTTAAATTTACGCTGCTGCAATATTGAATTAGCAGAATACCAAGGGAAGATAAGATGATACAAATTTTGTTCTATGTTTAATCAAATGAAATTTCAATTTCGTTCAGCTTAGTTATTAAATTTTGAAATTTATGTGTGTATATTTTAGTAAAACGTCATATATATATATAACTTCAAGATATCTCATAACACCCTTAGCCTTCTAGCGGGTAGAATAGAGATCAGCGTGTTTTAGTGGACTCTGCAGTTTTCAATCTGCTCGTCTGAATCGTCTTCAAGAAGCGAGAGCACGATCTAAAAGGTCATTCAATCTAACAGTGATATCATCCCACCCCTCTCACTCTTGCTCCATATGTGGCCTCCTTTGTAAATCATTAGCGGGTCTTAAGTGCCACTTAAGATTATCGCACAAAATTTCATAACTGAATCAAAAAAGCTGTCACATCCTCATACGTCGCAACCGACGGGAGAGTTCATTATTTTCATTATATCGAAAGGAATCAATCTTTCGTGTGTCTTCAGAACTTTTCAGATCATGGCTCTCCACAATTTCTTGTGCTTTATAGTTATTAATACCTTTACTCTTTTTGCATCTCTCCCAAATCCTGCTCCACTATACAATTACTCGAACTTGCGTGGCTTTCTTCTGTTTCGCTTACCTTGAAGCATTCCTGTAAATATCACATTTTCTAAGTTCTCTTTCCTCATTACTTGGTTGAGAATTTTAAAAAGAGAGTGATAATACACTGAAAACTAATCATACAAAGGTGGATT
Organism: Acanthosepion lycidas; assembly: GCA_963932145.1. Lineage (NCBI taxonomy): Eukaryota > Metazoa > Mollusca > Cephalopoda > Sepiida > Sepiidae > Acanthosepion > Acanthosepion lycidas. The sequence goes on along the minus strand of OZ010571.1, from coordinate 43,182,299 downwards.
GGAAATGCCAAAATCTATGTCTATTCTACTATTTAATATATATATATATATATATATATATATATATATATATATATATATATGAATGTATCTATGTCTGTGTGTATGTATATATATATATATATATTTATATATATATATATATGAATGTATACATATGTACGTATAGATGCATATATATGTGTCTGTGTGTGTCTATGTCTGTCAGTTATAATAGAACAATATGCGTCTGATTAGAGAGAATGTTTCGTTTCGATACTTTGACGCGTACTGAAACGATATACCACAAGGAGCAATATTTTAGGAAATCCTTCACTCTATGCTGTTCTCTCTTCATATTCTGAGCTACTCTCCTCTTCACTCTCACCCTCTGCCATCACCCTATCTTCTTTTCGCTCTCTTCTCCACTTTATTTTTTTCTACTACTTGCTCACCTGCTCAGGCTCTGTCAATCGCCCTACCTCTCCCCGTATCCCTCCCTTCCATCTGATGCAACTTCTCCGCACTCATCATTCTTCTCATTATTCCCTTTCCATCCCTGATAGCTTACAGCCACATCAAGCTGAATAAGTAGTTCCCGTAAGATCACTAAAGTTAAGTCAAGTCGAACCTGTTCAGTATTTCGATGGGTAACTGCTAGCGAATACCAGTTGCTGTTAGCTTGGGTGTGGTGTATTTGATAATGACAGGGTATTGTTAATCGGGGATCCGATTTCGTATTTCAGATGAGTTCGTTGTATTCTCTAGCGAAACCTATGAATCCACCCCTTCTCTACCCAGCTATGGATTAATTAGTATGTTTTGTTTATTAAACCGTTATTATCTCAAAAAATAATAACATCCCTAAAAGTTTTTCTTGGTTAATTATGTGCCGTAAAAAACGAATGAGTTAAATCAATCTCCCTCACTTCACTTTCTATATCACGCCTCTCTCTCTATCCTTTCACTTCTCTCTATTTTTCCCAACCCTATCTCCCCCTCTCTTCTTTTATCTATTTTTCTTTCCCCGTCTTTCTCTCTCTCTCTCTCTCTCTCTCTCTATATATATATATATATATATATATATATATATATATATATATATATATATATATATATGTATGTGTGAGTGTATCTCTGTGTGTGTAGAGTGAGAGAGAAAGAGAGAGAATTACTGAGTCAAAATTTTGAAAAAAATCTATACTTAGATTCGTTCACTCATTCATGCATATAACACACAAAAACACGCAGACTTATCTATCTATCTATCTATTACACACACACACACACACACACACACACACACATATATATATATATATATATATATATATATGATTGTGGATTATTCATTTGGAGTGTTGTTTACTTGCGTAACTGTGTTACTCTAAAGTTTTTTTTCGGGCTTCATTAAGATGCTTATTTTCATATTTTCATGTAAAATAAATACCTCAATATAAGTAACATCACTATTCATCTTTTTTTCTATACTTTTTATCATTAGCGCAGGTTGTGCACGGATTAGTTTTGCAGATGCAAATGTTTTTATTCGGTGAACAGATCTGGGTTATTGAAATTGCACTTCAGGGTGCCATTTCAAACGTATATCTTCCTTTTTCTTTCCCTAGCCTTTCTCTGCTGAGATGTAAACAGAACTTTAGCAATAATAAATCTCTCTTGTCAAGTAACAGTCTTGAATATGTTTGTGCATACGCGCCCACTTAGACACACATAGACAGTGTTTATTTGATATAACATGAGAAGACAGAAAGATACACACAAAGTTTACACACAAAGCATACAATCATATAATCATATTATCATTTATGTACCGTCTTTCATGAAGATGTTGACATTCATGGTCCGCCACAATTGCCTGTTTCTTGTTACTTTAAATGTTTGACTCTTTACAAAACTATTTGTTTCTACGTCTGTCATCCATTCACATTTATTGTTTAGTTGTTGGTTATTGTTGATTTTTACAGAACTTTTTCCAATTACATCCTATAAACTTTGATTGATTCGTTTTTACAGCTTATCGGCGCTTTGCGGACTGTTTAAAGCGAGAAGAATGTTTTTTGGAGATAATCAATGTTTACCGGCACAATTCTTACTAATCCATAGCTGAGAGAGAATAAATGGATTTATATTTTTCAAAAGCGTATTTGGGTGTAACTGAATACAACAAAACCATCGGGAAATAAGTTGTGCGCCATTAGCCGACATTTCGTCTGCACATCCAAGACTTGGACCTGGTATTCCTAAGCTGTCAACCATCTAGATACTGACCAGGCTTGACGTTGCTCAACTTCGTTGATCCTATGGGGAACGATATTTCAATGTGGTCATGTGGCCGTAAACTTCTAGTGAGTATTGCATTTTCCAAGACCTCTATCCTCATGAAGTTTGCCCTCAAGACGTTGACGATCATGGCTATCCACAATACCTTATCCTTTGTTAATTTTATCATTTCGTTATCTCACCTATACCCTGTTCTTCCATCCAGTAACTTAAGCTCTGTTTGGTAATGCGTTGTTTTCCTTTGTCCCTCTAGCCTTCAATCTGTCGTGTGAAAATCAAATTTTCCAAGCCTTCTTTCTTCATTATGATAAATATAAATTTCGACTGTCTTATTCCGATTTTACGAATAAGTATCATTTTTGTTTTCATTGTCTCCAAAAATCGACGTTGCTCATATATTTGCTCCATAGTATTCTCAGCATGTTTCTGTAGAACCACATTTCTTCTGCTTCAAGTAAATTCTTCAGCTGTCTGTCGTTTTTCTGTCGTTCATTCACTCTGTAATAAGAGTACTGATATTACGTAACAGTTAAATAATCTTTTTTCTAACGAAATTTTCCCGTTTAATGATAAGATAACTTGTGATAGGGATGTTTCATCTTTATTCAAGTCATGCTTACTATTATTGGTCTAATTTATTTATTTTTTATTTTCCAATATATGTTCAAAAAAAAAATAAATCTTTTTGAATCTTCATTTAATGCCAAGCATGTGTCAAATCTTGAAGGATTGAGAATTATGTTGAACTGACATTCCAACCAATGCGATGGGGAAATTAGAATTCTAGACAATGGAACTCAGAAACGATTTTGTCAACATCGAAAGAGATTCTGCTTCGAGACATATCCTCTCATCAGTATTTTTCAGGGCCTCAATAATAAACACCGTCCTTAAGAGTAATTATGAAAAATAATTTATTTTTTACTTTAATTTTTTGAACTTGGTTTCCTTTGTTAATGCACTAAATCCAACAGCGTTTTATTAACAACATGTCTCATCTATGGGCCAATAGAACTTTGACATTAAAATTCCAATAATAATTCTCTTAGTCTATGAACGCACTGATACACCAGCAAAATATCTATCTATTTATCTAGCTATCTATCTAGCCAGCTAGCTATCTTGATTATTTCGAAATCCATCTCTTTCACAGGTAAGTGCGGTCAATGAAGATTTCTTTGTTTTCTGTCTAACGAAGGTTCCATTCAAAATAAATAAATAAAAATTAAAAGGGATCTGATGTTTAGCCATTTCTTTAAATTTTGAGAATTTGCTTGGGTGCAGAAACTTCCGGCATTTTATCGTCCATACTGCTTGTTTCGGCATCTGTATCCATATGTGTGCCGTTCATAGGTGCTTTTGTATTCAAATTATGGACCATATGTGAATAGACATTGTTAACATAGAGATATTTCTTAGATGTCAATTTATCATGGCAGTGGATTCCTTTTTAATTAATACATAATAACCAAATTTCCAAATTTAATTGTGAGTTATACATATTGAACTGGAACTTGTGTTTATCATTTGACGTTACAGAAAACGTTGATATTGTAGAAATATTAATATTCGTATTGGTGAACAGTAACTGAAATTCTGTAAATGATGTAAATGATTTGATCTCTTAAAAACAGCGGAAACATTTCGATCGAAGAATGCTTTCTGTACTATTATAGTAGTCTTACTGATTTCCATATCGTAATTTATTTTCTTGAAACCGTATTTTAGATGTGTTTAGAATGGTGTGAATCTTTTGGAATGAGAAATATGTATAGCGTATAGAGTATTAAATTTAAAATCAAAACGAGTCGCATAATTTTTTTAAGGAATCCCACGATAAGTAATGAAAAGTAAGTTCTGCTTTGTTATTAGGTTGGTGAAAAAATAATGACGCAATAATGTCGTTTGTTGACGTTAAAAAATACGTCAAAAAACTACCTTATTACGTCATTATTTTTGCACCAACCTAATATAATGATTAGTTATGTAGTATTATAACGAATTTGTCTTAGAATGTATTATTATTATATTTTGTTCTGTGGAATGCCAAATTTCCGCCGTTGCAGTCTTCGGGCTTTCTTGTGTTGCCAGACGTTCTAAAAAAGTTCCTTATTTCTATATTCTCCTGGAATATAGCTTTTTCCACTAAGAATATATTCGATCATGGCTCTCAACTTTTTCCATCGTCTGTTAATATTTTCTGATACCTTGTGAAATATAGTCGAATAGATTCCTGTTGGCCTCTGATCGGGTTGACATTTACAGGAGTGATTCGTACAGACTATATCCTTAAATGTTATCGCAGTTTCTAGTTTCAGGGGAGTTTTCTTCCAAACCGTTTATTTTAGGTAATCTGAGAAGTTAACATCTAGATTATATATTAGTTTCCTTTCAAACATTTTTTTTAAATTACTGTTGAATGTGTTCAAGTTATGTGGTTTTGATTTTTGCCAAAACAGTTCTCTGGCATAGTAACTCTTTTAGGCTCAATGAAAAATACTTACTAATCGATATTCATAGAACTTTTTCAGTTATTAATTTATATCGAACGATCTAGAGATATGTAACCACATTCCGAGTTTCACCATTCTTATTTAAAGTCAGATAATCTCCATAGAGAACTTTTGCTGTCTGTTAGCAGCATGGCTGAGGGTCACATCCAGAGGTGCAACACTTTCCGATTAATAGGGTCATATTTTCAAAAATGTGACGTAAAAATGTGATTATAGTGAATAAATTGCTAGGCATACTGTTAGGATTACTGTGTCGTCGCAGACTATTTTTCAAGTGAGAAACAATTTTGCATATTGGTAAATATACAATTCGTGCGTGCATTGAATTTTGCCAGTGTATCTGGTCTGGTATTTTATTATTATGTTGGTGCAAAAATAACCACGTAATAATGTCGTTTTTTGACGTTAAGAATACGTAAAAAAAACGACATTATTACTTCATTATTTTTGCACCAACCTAGTATATATCTCCAGATTCAAAGAATAATCTGTAATTTAAGCGATCAGGAATTGGCATATCGTCTTCAGTGATATTCTCACCGACGGAACATGACTCCCCAATGTCTTTTCTACAAATATTTTCATTGAAAATGTTCTGATGAGCTTCCATTTTTTGTTCATCAACTGCATGGATTTTAGCATACTATTAGATTGGCAACTCGGTAAAATCGTTTAACTGGGAAACTAACCAGATGCGACCGTATTTTCTATTCTCTCACACTTCTCGCTTGTGGAATTCCTTTCGGTTTTTGCTTACCTGTCAGCTACAATGATATTTAAATGTAGCGGCAGTCGCCATGTTTTATCTTCCCGAAACCTGTACTTTAATGTCATTTTCTCCTCAAATCTTCCCATGCTTTTTCACTCCCAGCCATCCCTTGTCCCTTACAGGCATTATCACCTTGCTCGGGCTGAAAAATGTTAAGGTTTTCTTTTCCTTTCAGGTGGAATTCTTGATATGCTAGTGTAGACAATCTTTATGTGCATATTTATTTAAAATGAAAAATGGAAGCAAATAATTTACCAAAGAAGAAATAAAGTGATAAAATGATATCAGTAAGAAAACAAGCATTTACTCATTTTTCTTTAGAAATAAAGATTTACGGAAAGTTCTTAATATATAAGCTCTCTGTAAATATAAAAATAACGTACAAGCTTGGAAAATTATTTTAATCCATATAGAGGAAGACGATTAAAAATATTTCGGTTTTTAGAAGTTTCATGAACAAAAATAACTTAGGAAAACTTTAGGAATAATCTCTTTTTTCACTAGAAACAGGTTTATGAATATTCTCTATTATTACAGTTATTATCTCGATGTTTAATATTTGTTAGGGATTAATTACACAAGATTCGAAAGATAATTGTGGTGTGTACATAAATCTTGTTTATCTAAATATCGTAAACAGAAAACTTTTTATTTTCAATAATTTCATTTAATCCTGATATTTGTATGAAAATAAAAAAAAGGTAATGTATCGTCATGTTTTTCACCTTCTAATGTATTTGCAAATGCAAAATGATGTATAACAATGTTGTCTAGATTATACGAAAGAGTTTGATAAATTACGTGGATTGTTAGTAATGCAAGGTAAGTTTGATTTATTTGCAATAATATTAGAATTATCCAGAATTTATTATTGGAGTTAACCTGATGCAGAGGGATAGAAAATTAATTCAGTAAATATATAAAATTAGAAAGGGTTGTAAGCCAAGGAGGTGTCTTCTCATATGAGTTATTTAAATTTTACAGTGAACAATTCTTAGAGAATGAGAAGTCAGGATTCATTATTGGCAGCCTCTATCTTAACAAATTATGATAAACAGATGCCGACTGTGTTGTTTGCTGACACAGAAAAGAAATTACAGGAACTCTCTTAGAAGGAATTAAAGAGAGAGAGGCAAGAAATGACTAAACATCAAATGTAAAAAAGACATAATGCATGGTTGTCAGTAAAGAAACAATTCAGTTTGCGATTTAAAAATTAGAGGTTGCTACAATCCATCAAATCCAAAATTTGAAAATCTAGGAATTATTTTAACAAAGTTGGGAAAATGCGTCACCAAACTCCGAAGGCACATTGGCATAGCAAAATATGAATTCTAAAATCTAAGCAAAGTAATAAGAAACAGGAAAAATTTCGTCACGATATATAACATCTATTCTCCTATATGGCAGTGAATGATAAACAATCTCATCACAGAGGAAGAAGAGATATGAGACAACAGAAATACGGTTTTAGAGGACGATGCTGAGAATCCCATAATCTGAACAAGAGAGCAAATGCGATATCTTAGAAAAAATCGGAAGAAAAAGTAGACTTGTATTTAATATCAAAAAGAGATAGTTGAAATTTCTATTGCACATAATGGGAGACGAGCGATTGAAAAATGTATCACTCATAGGAAAATTTAATGGCAAAAAGGACAAAGCAAATCAAATGTTTAACATAATAGGGATTACGAGTGATAACAAAAAGACACATTTACTAAGAACTGCAGAGGTCAGGAAATTGTAGAGAGACATAATCGGGAAGGAACACGAGACATAAAAGAAGAATAAAGTATTGCCTTTCTATCATTTTTAATTATGGTTGCGAAAGTAAAACTTCTAAGTCGTGGAATATAATTATTAAAGGGACATAAAGCCATGATTCGTTGTGTAAACATATTTTCATAGCGTACCTCACGAAGATCTACTTGAAATACGAGAATAGTTGGCACGGATAGAAAAGTAATGTGTAATGTCTTCTAGATATAAACAACCTTCATGCTAACAATGAATGCTCCCAAAAATATTTACGTAAGACCACGATCTATTCTATTTATGGAGTTATTTAACCAAAACAGCGAAATGATCCTTATAGAACAAGAAGTATTACCCGGATTTAATGGTGGTTCTCATAATCTTAAATACATAAGATAGGGAAATATTATTTTATTTATGATAAACTACAAACAGTATTGTAGCAAATGAAAGGAAGAAGAAAGATTAGCTATTAATTAAATGAAAGAACACGTGCGTTTCATCAAAAGCGACTGCGCATATCAACTGCATCAAAATAATGCAGAGAATTTCAATTAGCTGAGTATCGTAGTGTGACACTTCGATCCAAAGCAGCACACGTATAGGTAAATATGCTTTCCATAATCAAAGTATAATATCAAACAAGATATCATTTTTAATTTTGTAGAATTCTAAAATAAATTTATAGTTTCATTTGAGTTGAGATATTTGATAGTGAATAGGAAACATTTCAATTACATCCATAAAATTCAGACGATATATTTGATTATATTTCAAAAGAGATAAGCAAGGATATAATTTACCGTAATTTTTGTCTACACCAGAAACTGGTGCGTAAAAATGCATTGCTTGACAAAAAACAAAAAAATAATAATAACCCAAAATAATACCGACTTGGCTCTCTTTCTTCTAATTCAGACACATTTTTTTTTATATTCTGTTTGTAAGAAAGAAGTTCAGTTAGTTTTTTTCTCTCTCAAGAACTACTAGTTTTAGGAAAATACTTCTTCGTGGATACCTCTCTGAACACTACTGTCTTACGACCATATCATTTTGAAATAGCCGTTCTCGTACACTTGCCAAAGTTGAGCAATACTAATCCTGGTCATTACAGTGAACAATTCTTAGAGAAGCAGAAGTCAGTATACATTAATGGTGGCCACTATCTTAATAACGTATGATAAACAGATGCGACTGTGTTGGTTGCAGACACAGAAAAGGAAACTACAGGAACTCCTCGAGAAGGGACGTGAGAAGAAATGACTAAACATCAAATGTAAGAAAGGCATAATGCATGGTTGTCAGTAAAGAAACAACTCAGCTTGCGATTTACAAATTGGAGGTTACAATAATCTACTCAAGTCTAAAATTATGAAATCTTGGAATGGGTGAACGTTTGGGAATACCAAATTCTACCAGCTTGGATGTCGGATGGTGTAATGGATAACGGCCTAGAATCGTAAATTGGAGTGTGGTTTTCCAATTCCACTTGGGTTCGTTATATTCAGTCATGCGCCAATACCGTTGGGAAAGGTATACACCCACCTCTTATCACGCAGATATGAGTTAATTTGTGTGTTTGTATCAGTAAACCATTATTATATTCCAAAAACGTATCACAGTCTAAAATATCTTCTGTCTTTAAATAAGGTGCATAAGGTTGATAAGACTTAAAAATCGAACCAATCCGTCAAAGATTACTATAATCTTATCTCGCGTCAGTTGCCATCTATTCTACTTATTTTCATTATCCTAACATTTCTGTGTCATCTTACGTTCATTCAAAATATCTTATTCAGTAACGCTCTACCATGAGTGAATCTTTTGTACTTTAGTAGGCGAGGTTTTCTATTTAACCTCGTCACCGGTGTAGACGTATGGATACATTTCTTGTAAAAAATATGTTTTTTTCACACAGAACACGCCCAAAATCTAACATTCGGAAACCAGCTAGAAGACGTGTGTTATACGTCGATCTTGATTCTTTTTATACCCTTTTGAGGTTGAAACAAGTCTTATTGTGAGCAATACGTTTGTAGAGGTGTTAGCCAAAGCAGGTTTACTTCAAGGTGCCTCATTTCCTTAGTTACTATATTAAAACAAATAAAAAGTCGTAAGAAAATGAAACTTTTCACAAAATAATTACTGGGAAAGAGTTTAAAACGAGTCGTATGAAAACTCCCAAATCAAAGAAACTCAAAGTTTATCTATAGTCGCACTGTTATTAACTAAGAGGAAAAATAATGAGGGCTTCTGAAATCCATAAGAGCTCAAAAGACATTCGATGGTTTACGGTTAAATTCTTCCTAGAAACCAAAAACGTGTAAATATAGAAATTCGTCATTGCTTTCAACAAAGACGGGAATACATCAGTTTTTGAGATTTTATAAGTTTTATAATTACAATCCATTTATCTACGTATTAAAAATAATCTGAAAATTATACGTATATAAAGGGTGTTTCAGAATCCATCTAGGGATTTAAACATCTAGTAATTACAATTTTGTTATTATTCAAATTTAGCGAATGAAAGAATGAACATTAAAGTGCTGGAAACATTTTCTTAAAAAATACTACGATGTCAATATTCACCATTTGTGTTCATTTTCGATATCATTCCCTATAGCAGTAGTTACAAACTCTGGCTGAGGCCTTCGAATTTCTGCACATATTTTATCCTTGATTTGCAGAATATTCTACAGTTTATTTATGTATACTCGCTCCTTCAGATATCTCGAAAAAAATATTTGGGAGGCGTCAGATCAGGAGAACGTGGTGGTGAGAAAATTTAGAAATTTCGCTCACCAGGACTTTGATTAAATCCAAAAGAATATTCAAAGATTTTGTTTTTTTGTTCAGTACTGAATTTTTCTATAGGATATTTCCCTAAGTTAATCCAAGTTCTGAAAAAATAAATAAACAAATAAATGCTATGTGAAAAGTATGAGATGATATGACATTTTTAAATACGTAGGTGACTTTTGAGATACTTTTTACTGATAACCTGAATTAAGGTGTTTTATTTGTCGCGTTTAAAATAACCGAAGTTTCTATTTCTCTTAATTCATACGAAGTGTCAACTACATCGAGAATGTTGAATTTATTTTGGCTTTTTAAAACGAGCAAATATTTTTGTGGCTCATACAAGAACAGAGGCAACAGACATTTAATTATCAGGTTGTATAATATCTTGTATGGCCTCAGAGCAGATGAGAAAGTAAAGTCTTTACTTTGTCGCCTAAACAAGTTCTTTCATCCGCCGAGATCAAATAACAGTTATAAATTGTCTTTCAGGAACCTTGGTGCCTGAAAATTCCTCGCTCGATCTTCAACAGCAGGAGAGATTTTCATTTGGCGGAAGCACATTTTAACAATGAACTTCTTTTCGATACATTGCGGACTTCACGCTGGGATTCGTCTCCCAGCAAATCTCTGCTACTCTTTACGAGATATGTATCGCTTCGTGCCATTATGCAGCCGTAACACTTACCCGTTTCTTTGCTTGTTGATTTGCTCTTTCTTAATTGCTCTGTCAGGCAACTCTACCCATTCTCTCGCTCGATTTCTTTTACTTTCCTCTACCGTCAAGGGGTATGCTCGCCTTTGTCTTGTGTGATTTGTTTGTCTTTTTATTTAATTTTAACCGATATTCTGGGGTAGGGAGGTCTGATGCCTGCTGTTATCTCACACGCCAAGCTACTTTTGGGCGTCAACCCAACAAAAATACAAATGCGTCTACACACACACAATATATATATATATATATATATATATATATATATATATAAAGAGAGAGAGAGAGAGCGAGATAGATAGATAGATAGATAGATAGATAGATAGATAGATAGATAGATAGATAGATAGATAGATAGATATTATAAATACTTATACTGTTATGTTCTTGAGATCATGGAATAACAGCAAGAATTTTTTTCGGTGTTCTGACAAAAAAGCCAAAGGAAGCAGTGACATTGCTTTCGTAACTGACTTCACAGATATCCTACATACAAATGCACAAGCGCATCAGCACCACTACCAACATCACCACCACCATTATTATTATTATTATCATTATTATTATTATTATTATTATTATTATTATTATTATTATTATTATCAACATAATCATTATCATAAAAAGGTAAACTAGTTGTCTTATTGTCGTTACTGTCACCGCATTCAGAAATATCATCATCATCATCGCTCTGACTGCAGTATTGCAATGATAATAAAACTAATACACGTGATCATGATATTTATACACGTGATCATGATATTTATTGATCGTAGAAAGACACCCTCCAACTATAACTCATTGTTTTGCGTAAAGATTAGAATCTCGGAAACAGTAATTGCTGATTCGAGTTCGAATTCAAGGCAAATTCATTTTCGGCCATATATCCCTGGGAAAATTATTTATCAACCTTCTGCCATTACCACACATAAGAGTAAACAGCAAGCATTGCAGCCGATATAGCCAAGTTCTTGGTGATTATGAATTTAATGCCGGACTGCAGTTGATCTAATCTGGGGCATTGTTATCAACTACCTGGTTAATTAAGGAGCAACATATCTCATTGAAAGTTTTGTCAGCGGAAGCAGAATATCAAGGGTTGAGCGGATGTATTGAATTCACTAAAAATGAATAACTTTTTAAATATTTGTTTGTTGCCGACTATCAAAGCAATCATGTAAAATAAAATGAAGGGGCGAGGATTTTGTATAAACATTTGAATATTTCACAGTATCGTTCATCAATCTCTTGCCATCCTTAATTATCTAGTTATTTAGTTCGCACGACCGTTGTGCCTTGCCAATACCTCATAAATAATGGAATGATCTGTTTTGACCACGTGACACCACGGAACTGACGTATGTAGGGGGTGCAAAGAAATCCCTCAAACAAATAATAACAAGAAAATACACTACAAATAAAGTAAAATAAACTTTTGTTTATTTTCGTAAAAAAAATATATAAGAATTATTTTTTTGTACACAATGGAATTGTCCGTAAAGTTGTGATGTCAGCTTGTCGCTGTACTCCCTCTGGTCTGATGAAAGTTTCTATCTTCCTTATATCTGAATGATGAGGCTCCGGGGAGATTAAGAAATGGGTTTCTTATGTCGAGGCCTGATTGGTCAATAAATCATATTTTTGATCACGTTGTGACCTTTCCACTACGTCCGAACTTTTGGGTGCTCTGTCCTTGTTTTTGACCCCACAGGGTATGGTAAGGAGAGAGTTCCCGCGCAATTGTAATTTTTTGTATACACGTGGTGTGAATTAATTTTTATTGTGTGTATGTGTGTGTGGAAAAATAAAATAAAAACAGCACACGTATCAGAGTTTCAGTGAGAAAATGAAAGAAATAGTAAACGAAAGAAAGAAAGAAAGAAAGAAAGAAAGAAAGAAAGAAAGAAAGAAAGAAAGAAAGATAGATAGAAATGTGTAATGTCTAAAGCAATACATGTCTCATAAGGGCTTGGTGAGATTTTCTGGGAGACGTGTCCCAGCGTAAACTCTACACTGTATGAAAATATATTGTTAAAATGCGGTTCCGAAAAAAAAAAAAAAAAGAATAAAATTAAAATAAAATTAAAAAAAAATAAACTTTCCTGCGTTTGAAAATCAAACGTGGAATTGAAATTCCGAAAATAAGAGCTAATTAGAAATATTTTTATTTATACACCCTTTCTTATAAATTTATTGATAAAAATGTGTGCAAGTTTTTCGACTAGTGAGGGATAATTATCATTGATAACTGAATAATATTGCAGGAAATTCGTTAGATATTTTGCAAGAAAAAATAGAAAGAAAAGAAAATGACATTGGTCAAGTTGACCGTTAGAAAACAAATTATTTTGTTCTTCTGCCATCCATTCCTTTCTATTTTCCATTTACTTTCATTTTTACTCCCGTTTCAATGTACGATCAGTAAAGTATTAGCAACGTCGAACTTGGTCAGTACATAGATGGGTGACCGCTTCCGAATAGCAGGCGATGTAAGCTTGGATGAGCGTGTGATTAAATGAACAATGGCTCAGAATTCTTAATCGGAGATCTGAGTTTTAATTCCCGTTAAACACTTTCGCGCAAATACCCTTAGGAATGGTATGAATCCATCTCTTTTCCAACCCAACTTGGCGTTAATTAGTAATTATTGTCTCGCTAAACAATTATTGTCAAAAAAATTCTAATAACCTAAAAAAAAAAAATTCTAGCTTTAAATAACCTGCAAAGTGTTGATAAGCCGTTGAAAACGGATCAATCAATTCAGTGAATCAGACGTTAAGCACTTGACTGTGTTATCTTTTCCCCTTTTCTTGTTTGTTTTGTTTTGTTTTGTTTGTTTGTTTGTTTCTTTCTGTCTTATTATTTATGCTTTCTTTTTCTCACTGAAAAAACAAAACAAAACAGCCTATCTTATGTATCGTTTTCTTTCTACTTTTCTCGCAGTCGAACTTGAATGGTTTAATAATAAGGTGTATCTTGCTAAATAACGGAGGATCAAGCAACATTATAATACAATTTATTACTCAATATTTTTTTATTGTCCCAAAACCAAAACTCCTGGCATCAACCTTAAAGTACGTTATTATTTCGCAATAAAATATTTATGAAATTGTAGAACTTAACTTCCACTATAGATGGTGATTTGTGTATGACGCGCTCTACATAGAATACGAGATATTACGAGTCCGTCTCGGGGTTTCCAATCAGCCGTTGATATATTTTAAATCAACATCGATAAAAAAAAAATGGTTCATGAAATCTAATGTGGAACAACATTTTTATTATTACGCTGATATAAATTTCAGGGAAAGCATCGGAAGTTACAAATACATTTTGGTTAAAAAAAAAACTTTATTTCTTCAAGCTGAAACTATAACATTATTCATATAACATGGATATAATTTTTTTTATATACAATGTCTATTCCGACAGGAAAAGGTCATGGCTCTCCAAAACATCGTGATTTTTATTGCTTGAAGTAACCTTTAACATTTTAACCTCCTTTGCCCTTGTTCGGATATATATTCACTCAAAATTCTTACGTATATTACTCGCTATTTCGACCACTTTTGAATTTGGTATGTTTTGTGAGTATCAAAATATCGAAGCTGTCTTTCTTTATTATGTCCCCCAGATATTTAATCTATTTCTTTTCGATTGTAAGTATTAATAAGCCTCTTCCATAATATTTCCAGCATTCATCGGTAGGAGCATATCACTGTGGCTTGAAGTTTTTTCATATACGAAAATATTGTTCAAAATATAGTCCTGCTATAATTTTTTTTAGATCTAACGTAGCAGCCGTGCACATTTTTTTTAACGGCGTCTTTATATTATGACTTAATACATCGCTTACTTTCTGAAAGGAGACTTTCGTTATTCCTATGCGACTGTTATATTGTTGACGTACATGTAACAAGATTGGCAAGAAGTAAGTCATGTAGCAACATCAGAACGGCAAAAGGCACTTCATTAAAGGCAAGGAAGGGAAAAAATATTTTAAATCAAATGATAGCGATTGCTGTATGAGTCGTACGATTTTGGAATCAAGGACGGGCAACGCAGGGCCATGCTGCTAGTTAGCTATAAATAGTTATTGTTGGTGATTTTATTATAAATACGTATAGTTGGTATTTTTTTTTATAAATATAAATTGTTGGAGATTTTATTATAATAGCTATTGTTGGTAATATTTTATACATGGGTATTGTTGGTAATTTTACTATAAATATATATTATTGGTAATTTTTATATAAACATGTATTTTTCTGCTTTCATAATGTTTTATTTTTAGGGGTGTCACTATTTATCCATAGCTGGGATCCTAGCAGATGCTACCACGCCAGGTTAAGGAGGACTCGAGAACAACAGCAATTAGAAGGTGGTTACGCTCTCCTCAAAACCTCCATTGTCTTTATAAGATGCCTTGCTACCGGATGTAGTTTATCGTCATGCCCAGGACTATATTTCTGAGTACTCGCTATTTCACAATCTTACATAAATCAAAATAATAGGTGCAAATATGCATATATTGTTTATGCACATGTTGATTTATGCTATTTCTCTCTCTCTCTCTCCCTTTCTCTCTCTCTCTCTCTCTCTCTCTGTGTTTTCTGACTTATTTAATGCCGAATTTTCCCAATAACCTTTCGGTATGATACAGAGTCTCTTCTTGAAATTATCCAAATATCATATCGCTATTTTCTCGTAGAAGATTCTGAAAATTTCTTAGTAAAGCAACCTGAGTTTTTATTCTTCTTTCATTTTTTCTTTTTTTATTCACCATCCTTGCATATTTCTTTGGCATAAGCTTTATTTAACTGTTTTGGTCAAACATCTTTATTATATTATTTATTTCTCTAATCACGTTTCACTTTGGTAAATAATTGGAAGTAATCCTATAGGAAGGATTGAAACAAACCAGTCAATGCCATTGAAAGATTTGGTAAATAAAGAAAATAAGAACTCGAGATTTAAAGTAACTTGCTTTCAAACTCTCCAGCAATAGTTATCATATATCTAGTGTGGATGCGAAACCGCTTTATATTATATGTGTCATGTCACATCAAGGCCTGGACGATTATAGGTATAGATTATAGTTCCCTGTCATTGGAACTTAGTAAATTTAGTCTTTTTTGCTATTCCTTCTGATCATTACAAATGGTTAGCAGAACGCTAACCATTTGTAAAATCCTGTTATGTAGTTTTTAGCCGTTTTTTCTTACCCTCTAGCTAGAAATGTTTTGAGAGTGTCAAATTTCCCAAGCCCTCTTTTTTTATTATATGATTAAGAAATTACAGCTGCATATTTTTCATTCTACGAAAAAGCGTCCGTTTCGTTACAATTTTATTCAAATCTTCCTCGTTTATCATATGCTCCGTTCATGGTATGCTCAGCTTTCCTTTATTCATCATTTTTCTGTCACGGGAAATCTCTTTTTCAAATTTGAAGAGATAGTCCAACATTCATCGCCACAGAGTAGGACTCATATTTCATAACTTTCCAGCACTCTTTTCTTTGTTTCTAGCTACAGTTAACCTGTTTCTTAAAACTTTGCTTACATTTTGGAAGGCCTAATTTCTCCAAGAATAAATTCGAGATTATTTGAATAACTTTCCAAAATAAATCAAGGATAATTAGCAATTAAAATGTGTTTTGTGTCGCACTTTTTCAAACACTTTCGTGACTTCTGTGATTCACGGTTGTCGTTAATGATTAAGTATAAATCATGACTCCAATGTTAAGATAAAACAGTATTTAATTACAACCGCAAATAAATACTTAACAAGACCAAAGAGATAAAAGCCAACCAAAGATAATTAACCATTTAAGTGAATACCTTGTTAGTAGCGCGGCTCGGCTTAACGTCTAGTAAATCCTAAGTCAAAACCCAAAGCATCGACATAGAATAATTCATACTAAGTCGACCGGATAGTTCCACTTTATATGAAGTCAATAAACACTGCAGTCAAAAGCCATAGACCGCTATGTATTAACATGGCGAAAAATAGAAATTCATAAGTCCAGAGTGTCACGGTCGAACCCCGGTGTCGGTAGTTACACATTTACTGCCTACATAACATACATATGAGGAAGGAAGGCTTTGAGATGTAGTAGAGACGATGTAAGAGAAATATGTTCTACAGAAAGATGCTGAGAATACATTGGATAGAGCGCATAAGAAAGCTTAAGGAAAATGGAAACAAAATGAAAAACAAGTAATAATAGGTACTACAAATAAAACATATACCGATTATGTCTTTTACATTTTTGTGACGTATGGTGGCCGTTGATAATTAAGTATATTTTAAAACTTCAATGTTAAAATAAAAAAAAAGTATTTAATTACAACTGCAAATAAATACTTAACAAGACGAAAGAAGTAAATGGCCAACCAAAGACAATTAACCATTTCATTGAATAGGAGACCGGTTCGGCATAACATCCGGTAAATCTTAAATTATCCCCAAACATCGACGCACAATTATTCACACTAATTCGACTGGGTGATTCTATTCAATATTAACACCATAATATTAAGTTGGTGCAAAAGTAATATCGTTTTTTGACGTTAAAAAATACGTCAAAAAACGATATTATTTTTGCACCAACCTAATACCTGCAATCAGTAGACTGACACCGCTATTTATACACCTGGCGGAAAACATATATTCATATGTCCAGGGAGTCACGCTCGAACCTCAGTGTCGGTAGTTACTCATTTTCCTCCTGTATATATCTCCTTCTGCATATGCATTGCTCTGGCTGATATCATTCTGAGCATAAATATCGGATTCTTTATTCTAGTGTCTTTGAAATATCGCGCTGTTCTTGACTTATTTCCGGTCTAGTTCTGTTACGAACTCAATTTTTAATTGTAATAAGTTATTTTATGTTGTTCATTAGGTTTATTGTTTAATGGAGTTCTCATTCGTTAGCACATGGCTTCATAGTCACCTTTGTGTAAATAGATCTACATAGATCTGGCGGTATATTACAACTATCATATATTGTATTTATTATGTTTGCAATTTTATAATTTCCGGAATTATCTAAGGCTGCCACAATCTGCATTATAAATCCATTTACACCGGCTGTTCTCTTGAATTTCAATGTGACCAGTTTTGATTTTAATTCAGACCCGACTATTTCTATATTCAGTACAGCTTTAGAGTATTTATTTCTCTATTTTCCATGTTTCCACTTTTGATTTCATGCATCCTATCCAAGAGAATGTATTTTGTCCTGGAATTTGTCTTATTCTTCCATGCATATCTACCTTATCTATGATCCTCATTCTTTCTATTTCGACACAGTTTTCACTGAACCATTCAAATTCCTGTCTAATTTCTTTGTGTAATCTCCTAAGCGTCTATCTTTCTTCAAGTAAATGGTTTCAGCTTTTTTTCATTCCTTTTGTCTTTGTTTAGATGTCGTTGGCACGTTTGCTGATGTTATTCATGCTTTTCTTAATGTGTACGACTTCGAATTTCCATTCTCATTCAGTTCATTTTATCTACGTTTAACGCAGTCGGCATGCATCTCTTCCAAACTTACACCATTCAAGAGTTTATTCTACAAAACATAGGTATACATGCTTCCTGCATGAATAACACTGATGAGAACTGAACTGCTTTTAAACTAATTGCTGTGATTCAATTATCACTGGTGATTACTAGCTATCTCAGATGTGCAGATACAGCTAATAAAGATAACAGCAATATCATTTATAGCAAACGTCGCCTGAACGGAGACAGAAATGAAACACTCGACCAGATAATAAGTTAACTGAGAATATATGAAAATAAATAGAAGAGAGAGACGCTGACCCGCTGGGAATTGTGAAAATAACAAGGGTTTGACGAGACTGAAGAGCAGAGACTATAGAAAGCGCAAGCTGTTTTATTGAAAAGGCTACATATAAAATTCTATAGCACTTTGAATTTTAAACGGGTCACTTAAGGCAGACTCGATCTGGTTATTGTAAACAAATAAATGATTTGACAGGTAGTAGATGCTCCTACTTCAGGATAACGCAGCGAAAAACTGACAGTGTGTGTAAATCCGGATATGTAAGAGGACATTCCCAGAGACATTGATCAAATATTAGGAAGTATGTGGTAGGGGTGAGTTTTATCAGTCAATATTGCAACTGATAGTTGATAAATAGCCAAATGGTTAGAACTTTACTGTTTCGTTCACGAGACCCGGGTTCGAATGTCGCCATAGTAGATGTTTTAAAGAGATGGATACCGGATTGGAAAGACAATCTCCGCGTACCACACATTTGGGAAGTGTCGAAAAAGAAACACCACGTCTTGCTCCAAGCTTTGTGAGTGAAATTGGGTGAACGGGACAGTATGAAAGTCGCCGATGGTTGTACTGGCAAGAAGTCACAATTCATTGTTATTTAAGAAATGCTCGTACAGGCTTTGTTCATAATAGTGATCATGCCAGATTATGTGCCCTTTCACGCATTTTAACTGATTTATATTCAGAATAGTTACATATTGGCTTTGTAAGTTTTTAATAAATACAAATATGTCTGGGAAGCTGTCTGCAGCAGGGATTAATTATTTGCCCTGGAAGACAGCGATAATTGGATTCGAGTGGCCAGCTATACTGGAATTTGTAGAACGATCTTGAATTAAAAAAAATATGTGACATCTGGGGAAGATAATATAAGAATAGAAACAAAACCCTTCTTAACATGAGCAAGAATATTGAAAGAAAAATTCCAATAAAGATTAAGAATGTCGGACAAATAGCCCGGATGCATCATAAATGGTTTGGAAACATTTTATTCATCATTACTGGAATTCATTCAACAGACGACAATAAAATGCTAAAAGTATTGGAAATATAGGAAATCACTGGAAGTACTAAAATTATTGACACAAAATAGTTCCAAAAATTTGCAAGAATATTGAGAACTATTTTGTAAGGCTAAGGAAGAATGCTTTCATTTTAATCATCATATATTGTTTTGTAAAATGCCAATACATACAAAGAATTGAAAGTAAAATGTTATTGATAAATATTGTGGACTTTTCTTCTGGTATTAATTAGAACAACTACTAATATTACTTTATATAGATGTTATTATAGGATTAACTTTTTCAGCCAAGATGAGAACGTTAGTCCAAAATAATATACGAATATTGAAACATGTCATCTCAGAATGTTAATATTAAATTTTAAAAAGGCGGTACGAACTCACCTTCACAACCAAATGTCAAAACCCATCTGAGATTGTATGTGAAAAATTCCCAAAACACACCACTAATCTCCTTCGGGACGATGGCGTAGTACTTTTTTAGCGGCCTGGGCGAAGATAAATGAAACAGTCATGAAATCTTCAACATGGCTCTACAAACGTTAATGCATTTTTATTACTGAGTATTAGTTTTCCTTCAAATGAATTACAAATATTCTTTGCGAGAAAACTTCACACAGAAATGGTTTTGTCATTCTTTATAACACAAGCGAATCAACTGCATTAGTATGATAAAAAATAGAATGTGGCTGCATATGAGAATGTGCGTATCACGTATTTACGTAGTTTTATGTATGCGCGTAATTTTCCAGTAGCAATAAGTAGTCAGTGAACGATACCTGGATTAATCTGTATTGATAATAACATGAATCGTATGTCTTTTGTGTTTCTTAACTGAACGTCGGTAAGTATTTTACAATATAGTATTCTCGTATAAATACGCGAAGTAAATAATTAAATTCTGAGAATTCCAGCTTTTATAACAAACAAGCGACCCTTCTCAAAAGTTAATTGAAAAAAAATAATTTACTAACGTAACATCACAATATTTTTGAGAAAAATATATGTTCCTGAAAACTAAATTTTAGATTTTACTTATCTCGGATTTTATTGGTTAATAAATATTCTCCCAATGTTTAAATATCTATTTTTACGGAGGTAAATATTGTTGATCAATTTCTGAAGTGATCCTACAAAGCTTCTTATCAGACGATAAATATATTCGTTTGGAATTTCAATGTTCTCAGCGCTATTACAAGTAACGTTGAAGATAGGTTCATATATGTGAATATAGAAATTCTAATTTGCAAAATGCACAAAAACCTGTCAATTTCCGTGTGAGCCGGTTTTGCTCAAGAGAAAAAAAACGAGATTCCGGTAAGAGTACTTAAGTAAATGATGCTATTATTGCATTTTCTACATTTTTTTTAATTTGGCACCAAACATATATACATGTGTTCCTGCCATTTAGTAATCATGAATTAATTTCTTAGATCTAGTTGCGAAGCACCTGTTGAACAAGAACAAAATATCACACTAATCAACATATATCCCATATCAGCCAATCAATAAACACCTAATAATCAACAGAGGTCACTTAATCGAAACATTCTTTAAAAAAACATCTATATTAGTCACGATAAGAACATTAGTTCAAAAAATAAAATAATGTTGATAATTAATCTCAGAAATGAAATATTAAATTGTGGGCTTTTGTCTTCTAATCTTATTAAGATAAACGCTATTCACATTTACCGCGGTTATTTTGCCATATTTGACGGCCTATAAGTTACACCTTTTTTACTAAAATGTTTATAAAAAATTCCCTTACATCTTATATGCCATATGAAAGTTTTAATTTCAAGGTTGTCCACCAAAATTAGTCACCTCGCAACTCCTATTAGAGTAACTTTCATATATCTATTGTCATTTTGTAAAATGATTAAAAGTGATATAATTGGTAATATTCATTATATCAATTTTATCATGTTTAATATTAGTACTTTGTTTTACTAAAATTATATGCAATAAATTCAAATGATACCTTTGAAAATATATTTACTTCATTAATATTTTTGATACGATAACTTCCGGTTGCATTAATATAAATACAATCAGAATGTTCATATCGTAATTATTCCATGATAGTAATATTGAAAATGATTATCAGTCTTGATAACGAAGACGACGAGTTTTGTGGATTTTAAGATGAATAAAATTTTAATGGTAACTGTGCTGTTTTATTCAACTGTAATAATTGCTTGATTTTTACTTTGACTTCTTACCTTTGGATATAATACAGAATTTATAGGCTCGCATTCGTTTTTTCTTATTATTTTTCATATAATCGTAATAATGGCTTGTTTAACCAAAATAATACCTCATAAATATAGCCTAGGCTGTAAGATTTAGTTATTATAAAACATAGATTGTGTGTGTGTGTGTGTGTTCGTTTATATATGGGATTGAATTTCCTACATTTTTCAACCGATTTCAACAAAACTTCACTTTTTTTGGCAGGTAGTGTTTCTTATTGTCTTGCACACTTTTTTCTTTATTTTTACATTATGAATGCTTTAAAAATTCTATTTACAAGGCAATTGTTTATAATAAAATTCTATTCAATCGGTGGACTCATAACGATTGAAAAAATGTTTTTGTTTGAGTTTGGGTTTGACCAATTCGTAAGAAAAAAAAACTAATTAAGACATGCATGTCCGTCAACCTTAAACAATAATCTTTGTCAATTTTATTTTTCAGTCTTTCTGATGGTCTATACTTGATCTATCTATTACTGTTACATCCCTGGGCAACGCCGGGCTCTACTGCTAGTTGCTAATATATTGTAGATTTTCCCTGTTGAAATCTGGATGCGTCTTAAACACCTGTGCGTCTTATATGTCGTCAAATGCGGTAATTATGATTTTGATTCCATGATTTAGACTAATATACGTTTTTGTTCCGAAAGGTATTCCTATCATCATTTTTACACCCAATATTTATAACTGTTGCATATTTGTTCTTCTTTTTCGAATTAGGAGATATTTATCAGTTCTTTTGTCTAGGTTGCTTGCATCTGTATTTATTAGGAAGATGGTTTGGCTATGTGACTGCTGTTATCTACAGTAATGGTGATTATAAATGTCGGTAGGGTACCAATAAAACCAACTATCATGCTTATATATAAAAATGCCACATTCATACTCAGGTACCACCAAGATTGTTTTTAATTGTAAAATTCGTGAAGTCAATAAGACTTTCCATACATTTCCACGTAGAGAAGGAAACAAGTCATCAACCATTCTACCCTGATGTACTAATAACATTCTACAGGTTATGATTTTGATCACAACGTTCATCTAATAATAACTGATATTCAGTTGCCTCTACTCATATTGCATCAAGAAAATAATAGTCTGTTACCTATAACGCCGGACGACACTACAAAATTAAGAGATATACCAAACTGATTACGTTTTGTTGTTGAAATACACTTAAAAGTAAACAATAACGCTTCTAAAAATAGCTTCCATCTCCAGACAGAATGGGTGAATTCAACAATAAAATATTTGCCACGTCCTGCATACGATACATACGTCATATATGTGAAAAGCTTCAGAAGATCTGGAGTTCATATAACATTAAAATGTTGTTCAAAATTATATAGATATTGCGTAGATTTCTCTTGCCTCAGTAGCCGCCATATTAAGTTTACTCTTGAGGAATTCTGAAAAAACTCTAGGTCAGGTGTTGACTTTGAAATATGACCTGGCTGATCATATATTAAGTGAAAACAGTGGACATTAACGTCAGTGAAATGAATTCAAGATAAACAACACTGGAGGAGAAGACGTCTGAAACAACTAGCAGACATATTATGTGTAGACAATGTTTAGAATAAACAGAGATGAATAGGATCTGTGTATTTTGGATTAATAAATGAAGCACACTGAAGATTTTCAACAGCTGTCTACAGACAATATTGTTAATAGTTTTCCGAAGGCATCAAAGTGTTATCTAAGACATATCTGGTTCCTTGGAAGTCGGGAAATCTGCTTTCATTTTTAACGTTTGCTATCTGGTTTCGTAACATATTTCACGATGTAATAGTGAGAATTAAATAAATACATTCTAGACAAAATACAGAAATTTTGAGATACAATGTGTCGAAAGTTTTTAAAAGTGGACAACAAAGATTGATCTTTATTCGCAATAGATATGTCCGTGATATATGGACATTTCTCACTCCATGTTCGAGAATGACATTAGTTATTTTGCGGGATCCATATATTGGTGGAGATTAATTCCTATTATACTTTTACTCTAAGACTTGCTGAAACGATCTAAGAATCGACACAAATTATTCTTCTAATTCAAGCTCCGTTACTGCAGAAGAGATTTTTTTTCAGACTTTCTTGAAGGTTCACTTTTTGGGACATATGTAATTTACAGTAAAATTCTCAGGAGATCAACCCATTTTTCTGAACTTACTCAGCTAATGTCTTCTATTTTACTTATTATTTTGTGGGCTTTCTTATTTATATATCTGCATAACCTGAATTTGTTATTGTAACTTAATTGTGTAGGTTTTTTATAGAACATTTTATTATGTTATTTTTTGGCTTGCTATTAAGAGCGAATATGTTTTCCTGTTTTGATATTCCTCACGCAAAAATATCCATGTCGTTTTGTTTTCAGTTCATTAATCATGTCTTCAGAAAGGTCCAAAGAGAATGCTTTCTCTCTCATTCTGAATTCTTATTACATAGCCATTTTCTTTTTTCATAGCAGAATGTTGTTAGTATTTCTCTCATATTTAATGATCTAGGTTTCGAAGCAATCCCTGATGAATCCATTCTTCATTTTCAATATAATTTCTTCAGTTCAAATATTTATGTATTATAATCAGCATTATCATCTCCCTCGCTTAGATCCTTGAGATCTATATATTACAAACACGCCAAAAATGGACAATTTCAACCATATCTCCAGTGGAGTTGGACAATCTTAATTTTCAGCTTTTTCAGAGTTCAAAATCGTTTATGTAGTTCTGTGGTTGATGGATCGTTTCCAACATTACAAACACTAGACCTTGGTATGGCGGTAAATCACGCCCGGCAGCAATGAGTAAAATTGTTTTCGAAATATTTAGATTTTAGCATTAAATAACCAAATGTCGTTTGAGGTGACGCTAAACAAATAAACCAAATCAACCAACTTTACAACAACTATCCTTAAGACGATATTATGCCAGCCGGTCGCTATTTTCACGACATATTTTCTGCATAAACGACATTGCTTCGTCCCACTAATCCAGACAATCAAATCCGGACGCACCAGTCCACATGCTGAATCGACTCAAGCTGATTCCTTTCATGGACATTTTTGTAAGAACGAAGTTCCATTCAGATACGTTCCTCATGAGAACTGTTGCATTATGGAAGAGACTGCCAAGAAGATTCTTCCCTGATGAGTACAATCTTAACCAGTTTAATGTAGGTCTAAGCGTTATCTCCCTCAGCATATGTTCATACTATACTAAACAATATTGCTTATTACCTCACTATACGCACTTAAAACGACAAAAATTAGTAATGGCTATCTGTAGTTTCCTTTTATCATACGAATACTACTAAATATGAAATGAAACATAAAAAATGACTAAACCAGATCAAATTTTATATAGAGAATTTTATTTTTTATACATCTTTGTTTTCTGGGGAATTCGAAGTCGACTTTTTTCTTCAAATAGATCGTCGTAATCAAATCGGTTTTCGGAATACCATCCCGTTATTTTACCTTATAATCTGCTAGTAATTGCTTATTTAAATAGTCCGATTCACTCGCAGGGCAAGAAAAAGATAGTTAATTTCCGCCATGAATAGAACTGTTAAAAACATCTGTTTTTTTTTAAATATTCCTTCAAATCTATTGCTTATTTATCATCGTCCCAGAATGCAAGCTACACACATTTGTCACATCGGCAAAAACGTAATGATTTGGGGAGATTTACTATAGACGACGGACAATCTGAGACCGGATTCCCAAAACGTATTTAAATAGGTAAAAATGTATTTCAAAAGTTATATAAAGTACTGAAAATTAGGAAAGTTTTGTGTCATATCAATCATCCTCTATAGCAGTGAATGGTGAACAATTTTTACGAAGATCAGTAAGAGTTTTGAAGCAGCAGAAATGTGATTCTACAGACGGATGCTGGAAACATGTGGACACGTGGTAGATATGAAAAAAAATATGGAAATAATAAGGTCGCTTATACATAATATTAGAAAGATAGAGTTGGAAATGTTGTTATAATTCATGAGGAAGGAGCATTTGATACTAATGGGACATATTGAATTCAAGTTGACCAGAGAGAAATAGAGAGGATCTTACTTAAACAACGTGATGTCAAGACAGTGATGGGGAGGGATAGCTCGCGCGCGCACACACACACACACACACACACACACACAGAAAAAGAGAATTTGTAATAGCTCCAAAATTTTGAAGGTTGTGGAGAGCAATAATCGCAAATGTCCTGAAAGGAGGAGATATGCAAATTCTCTGAAATGTATCTCGATAAAGAGTAACAATATACAGTGAAGACATTTGTACAGCTTAATATTATATTTTCTCCCTTAAAATGTCATCAGGAACATCAAGTGGAAATGTTGATCATAATTTTACAGATATTAGCCACATTGTTTCACTTACAATCAACTCTGTTCAATAAATCGTTTCAAATTTTTTAGTCAGGTAAAAGAAATTAAAAAAACCAAAAAAAAAAAACCAAAAAAACAGAGCGCACCAACTGAACATAGAAATAAACTATTCGACGACTCTGATGTTTAACCTCTCTTTGTCTTAGTCTTCCCAGGGAGAAAACGTTGTTGAGTCGAATTACATCTAAACTAAAAATTCCGTGCAATGTAATATTCGAGATAACATGTCTGTCTTTGGAATTTTACCATCGAGGCAATCCGTCGTTCTTTTCTTTTGTTATCTTTATTTTGTTGTTGTTTAGTTCCCCGAAATTGAGATTTTATGGAA